>LOND01000075.1:109141-149573 GCA_014220965.1 Paragonimus kellicotti
GCTCAAAAGAAAGGTATTTTAATTTATTTCTGCAATTCAAAGGCGACCATCTGGCAAACGACATCAAGCACAAATTGAATTCTGCCCTATCCCGTACGTATCCAGCTGCCCAATTACGCTTGGTTCAAACCACCAAAGGACCCGTTCTACACAATCGCGAACGCAGTTTGTCTGACCATTCTGTCTCTCACGTTGTCTACCAGTTCACTTGCAGTTGCGGTGACGTTTACATAGGCAGAACAGACCGACAGCTATCTCAGCGAGTAGCAGAACACGTCCCGAACTGGTTAAAACAACTCATGACAATCTGAAACCGGTGAATCCGTCACTCGAAGCCCCGCATCATCGATTGCCAGACACCTCATGATAACAGGTCACCAGGTTGACCCAGTTAAATCATTCAAAATATTGTTACATCAACAGAACCCGAAGCTACTGGCCTTTAGCGAAGCCATGTTGATCAGAACTCACCAGCCGGTGCTATGTGCACAAAAGTGGTTGAAGCAACCCATAGGGTTGCCTTGGTGGTGATGACGTAACACGTGGTGTGACTGTATGCGTGTCCATACCCTGTCTATCTCTATTTGTGTCATATATAACTCGCATGTTTTACGTTTGCGACTGATGAGAGTAAACGAAATGTTAACATATCTGAATATGATGACGACCGTCGAGAACTTAAACGCAAGCTGACTAAAAGCTTGCGCAAAGACCGTGAGCACTACTTGGTCGAACAGTCGAAAGAGATGGAAAGGGCCTTTTTATCTGGGAATTGTAGAAGGCTTTTTTCCCTGATCCGTGGTTGTACTGGTCGTCGAGTCGGTGTAAGTGAGACCATATGTGAAAAAGATGGTTCACTTATCACCAATCAATCGCGTCGACTTGACAGGTGGGCTGAACATTTTGAAGAACAGTTCAGCTGGCCTCAACCAGATCATGTGGACGACGGGACCCGAATGGTCAGTTATTGCATTCCAGACGGCCCTCCGTCGGAAGCAGAAGTGGTCCTAGAGCTCAAATTATTGAAGCGTAATAAGGCTCCTGGACCAGACCTCCTCTCCTTCTCTTTTCAAGGATGGCGGGAGAGGTTGATATCAGAACTGACAAAACTCCTCCAGACGATTTGGGAGACTGAAGAGGTACCTCGCGATTGGTGCTTGTCAACAGTAATTCCCGTTTTCAAAAAGGGGTCCCGAAGTCTATGTGACAACCACAGAGGCATCAGTTTGGTATCTGTTGCTTCCAAGTTACTCACTGGCCTCATTTTACGTCGGCTCACTAAACCCAGAGAAAGCCAGATACGTGAAGAACAGGCAGGATTCCGATCCGGTCGAGGGTGCGTTGACCACATTTTTACCTTGCGACGGATCTTGGAACATCGGCACTCTTATAGGCAGCCGACGGTCTTGGTCTTTTTGGACCTGAAGGCTGCTTTCGATTCAGTTGCTCGTAACGTTCTCTGGAACTGTCTTCTTCGCAAGGGAGTACCAGGGAAATACGTGAATCTGTTGAGATCACTGTATGCTCACTCTGCAAGCAGGGTGAGGGTTTATGGGCAGCTGTCTCGGGAGTTCATCACTTCTAGTGGTGTTCGTCAAGGGTGTCCGATTTCCCCTTTCCTGTTCAATTTTGTCATGGACGACATTTTAGGAGGGTGCGCTTAAGGAGTCCAGTGGACTTGGTATTGAGCTGTTTCTAATAGTTATGTCTTCTTATCTTCGCTCCTGTTTTTTTTCTCAAGTCAAGGCTTGCATTTTTCTTTATGGTTACATTGCAATTAAGCATCAATGAGAGCTACCGTTGTATTGTCTATGATGGTGGTGACAACTTATCGCTAGAAGACGCAGACAAATGGATTCCAATGTCTGCGACGAACACGTATGGAATCCGTTGAGGTCTGCAATGGGAATTTGAAAGTAGTAGTGGATGTGAATTAGTGTACTAGGTGATTCTTCATGTGTGTGTGTGTGTGGCTCCGGACGAGCATCCGAATATCTAGTGAGCAACAGTTGAGTGGCCGTGAATTCAAGCGCGCGGTACGCAATGGAACCATCGGTGCCATAGGTCGTGGTGACATGACTATATGGCGTTGCGATGAATGCGACCACGAATGCGCTGGTCGCCTCGGATTAGTAGGTCACCAGCATACTCATAGTGCACCGTCGGCGAAGAGACGACGAGTACGTTAGGTTCAAGTAGGTCATATCAGTTATATCTATTTTTTCGTTTCAACCAACGACCGTGGTTGCTTGATGAATTACTCACTCCTCTTTTCAGTTATCTGGGTCGCAGTGATTTTCTGCCCACCCTTTTCTTCATCTTTGTTGGTGCATTGTATGATGATCGTCTTGTTTGTTTTTCGGTCCATATTTATGCTTTGCTTCTGTTCTCCTTCGTATGGTGCAGCAATATGTACTCCTGTGTTGAACCACTTTTTTCCTCATATTTTCAGTGTTTCTTACCAGTATAGATCCTATCGTTCGAGTCTCTATTTTTTTGCTGAGATATAAGGGTTTCACTTTCATGCCATCCTACCAGCTGGCTAATCAGCATTGGCCGGCTGGACACAAAGGCCTCACTCACACACCTACTGGTCTTATTCCTTCGGGTTTACACCGGATATGTGGTGTGTGAGTGGAACCACAAGTGGTGCAGCGCAAGCCACTTGTGGTGATGTTATACGCAGGCGTCCTTTGACTTTGGTCACTGTGACAGGCTAATCTGAAGCGGATGCTGCCAGTCGTGTAGGTGAAGTAAGTATTATTTTAGATTACTTTAAGTTTCGCGCAGATTACGTGGTATGTACGCATCTGGGAAGGTCTGAATTGGCCGTTGCATCCCTTGTGCTGATACTTCGCCAACTGTCACATTTTAGAACTATCGTAATAATGGGAAAATGTGTCACAGTTTTCTTTAGCCTAATATAATCTCATCTTTATGATGTTACAGTTATTATCATTATTATATGACAGCTGTTCGGCACTGGAATTTACTTTTTCCTTTGTTACCGTCGGTTTTTTTAAATAGCCGAATACTGATCACGTATCCGCGGATTAGAGCCCTGATTACCTTGGTTGTCTCTGTCTAGTCTTTGGTAACCGGACATTATGAGACTGTTTCAAAAGATTGCATAACGGCACTGTGTAATGTAAAAGTCTGGTCATATCCCTTTTCTGCAAGTCTGCGCTCTACTTGTCATTGTCCTTTCTTAATATCCTACTGCTAGACGTGCAGCATACCTAGTTAAATTTAACTGCACCTGTTTTTTCGCATTCTAACAGGCCGAACAGAATAAGTCAACCATTGAAGGCTTACTCAGAGAACGTGATTTCTACTTCAATAAGCTGCGGTCCATCGAAATTCTCTGTCAGGAAAATCGGGAAGTAGAGCTGACCAAAAGCATATTTGAACTACTCTACGCCACCGAGGTGAGTGAACATCTTGTCTTTTCCACTATCTTTTATTTTCTACAGTCGCATTGCACAACACCGATTTGCGTGTTAACTGGATATGTTTTGAATATTTTGTTGAAGCGTTTTTGTTACGTGCTCATTGTCATCGGCAGCAATGCATACATATTGTTGCTTATACGTTGCGTGACCTTGAGAAAAAACTTCGGTGTTGGTTTAGAGGTAAAATATAGGGATAGGAATGAGATTTACCTCATGAAAACGTATGTTTAGATTCAAGCAAATGAATCGTTTGTAACTGATACATTTATTGTACTACCCACCGTTGAATTTGAGGATTCAAACAGTCGAGTTGTATTCATGAATACGGCCGTATCCGTAAGACAGCATAGTTAGCATGCACCGTTCATGATGCAATGCTCTAAGTCTAGTTATTCTTAAAGCCTGAGCTAATGAGCTTCCCTGAACTTTGTCAAAAAATGTCCATTTCCACTCTCATTGTTGCTTACTTGGTGTCATCCAAGGCATGCAGCTGCACACAGGTTTCGATTATTGATTTTCTGAAGGCAATTTATGACCTCAACCCTGATGAAGCACGTTTTTTGCATTCAGTGATTGAACATGAGCCATTGGGTTTATGAGATGTCACCTTTCTTATCAGGTATTGATTACATTATTGTACTTTGTCTGTTTAACCCTAATAATAACAGGATGGATTTGCTGCTCCAGAAGGTGACGAGCCAGAAGAATTCTAAGATTCTGTCGGTCTGTTTTTTCATCATGAGCTGCTCGTTGCAACCAGCTGGACGTTTCTCTCGGCTTTCAATCCATCCATCTCGTCCCTAGCTCAATAATGACCATCCACTCATTTGGTTTGTTTGTTTGTTCGTTTTTTTCTAAAATGCACATTGACTTCTGCTTGCGAGCTCTTCATTCTCTATGCATGTATATCTTTTTAGATGAGCTTCACCTGATATAACTTTATTGGGCTGGTTTTGCCCGTTTGTTTCCCCCTACCCCCGGCTGTAGCCAAACACCGGTTCTTGTTTGTTTTCATAAGCCGTCACACGTCGTGCTTCATACCATCCCGTTTCAACCTCGAAATAGTTTTGAACTTCAATCTCTCCGGTCGGTTGTTTCTTTTCAATGAATGTTTTTGTTGGCACTTACCTCTGTCTTTACGTGTTCTTTCTATGTGTATACACGTTTATGCATTGAGTACCCGATCTCATCTCTTGGTCATACTCTGTCTCCTGCGACATTCGTGCCTGAAAGTGTTCATTTGAACAAACGACGGCTTGTACGCCCTATCATTGATCAGTCGCAGCAAACATCGTTCTGTGTTTGCTTTCCTCTGTTTGACTTTAACATGCAACATGATCGAGGAAGGCGTAACTATGTGTATGAACCTGAGTTTCATCCTCTTCTCTTTTGTTATACAGTGCTGACTGTCTTCTCAGATGGACCTGCACTTTGCTACGCTATGTTTCCGT
Source organism: Paragonimus kellicotti (assembly GCA_014220965.1). NCBI lineage: Eukaryota > Metazoa > Platyhelminthes > Trematoda > Plagiorchiida > Troglotrematidae > Paragonimus > Paragonimus kellicotti. Next base: position 114,045 of record LOND01000075.1, read on the forward strand.
CTTATTCACCAAATTACGTTCGCAGTTATGCGACATACTAGACGTGGGATGGAGACTTGATTTTAGCTTTGCTTCTGTTATTCTCCGATTTCTGGTACTCCCACCTTCTATCCTCGAGCGACTTTAATCTTATATTGCTCGGGAATTTCGACTTAGTTGATTAGTTCTGCCGTTTGCTGTCCTCTCTTGAATCGTTCTAAACACATTTCTAGCAGACGGTCAAAAATCGCGATGGCTCATGTTTTAAAAACCGTTCACAATCATCACCTTTAGTGTTTCGTCTTACTCACCTTCATTCGCGGTGATACACGCGCTTATTTCAAGTCATCGACAGTTTACTCGCTTCCAAGCAATGCATCTTTGCTCGATACTACAAGTGTTACTGAGCTTGGCAAATCTGGGTAGGAGTTTTAGAACTAACTGCTACTTGAAGTTGCAGTCGTTGAAATTATGGTTGACATGGCTATCTTAAGTAATATATATCTTTTTATACATAATGTACATGTCCGAAAAAATAACTTCAATGTGCAAGATCTGACATGTTATTAGTACATAGAGGTAAGCCCTATTTTTGTGTGCAATTCAAGGCTTGGCTTAACTAACGTCGGCCCATCCTGCTTTTTGGCTTATTTGCTCACGTCACCTTATCTAGTGCTAAGGATCGCTATAACTGGATTCGGTCGATCGCACTTTCTGGGGATCCATTGATTGTGATCCATAGATTTGGCAACCAGCCGCAAATGGTGTTCGTTTGTGTGTATTTGCTAGGGAATAGACAGGTCAGTGTAGTTCAGACAGCAGAGTTGAACCCCCGTGCTTGAATATGATGTGGACAACAACGAAAATAATGTGGACAGAAATACGAAATAGAAAGAAGAATGGATAAATACACGGTGAGTCGAGTGCACACAATGTGCTTGACCAGATACTGTTGCTCCCGTTGGGCTGATGACGATGTTTGCAACTTGAAGTAGGTCACCGAATCTGAAAACTTCCACGTCACTTGAATAAGTGGTTTAGTTTTCTCTTCATTTTTGTGCAGTTGTACTTATTACTACAGTTGAAAAATTATGAATGAACAATAAAACTGCAGATAGTGGTAAACGTGATGTTATGGATTAGCAGCAGCACGGATGCCGTCTAGTGAAATTTCAGTTTTTTTTTTCGATAGAGTACCGGTAAGAGGATACTAGTTAATATTTCTTGCTATTGTCATATGCCATGTATGGGTTGTAGTAGGTAAATTTTGGTTGATTACTTTGGGATCTGTGGCCTTGATTGGGCGCTTGATCAGAAGCCAGTTGTTGAAATGGTTGCGATCCTGACGGTCTACTAACCGTTACTCGATGCATGGATGTTCGACGAAGCGGGCCGTCGCCAACTATTTGATCAGAATTGAAATTGGCCGCATAGTAACCAGGTGCAGTGCGAAGTCGCTGAACTCGTCTGATGCGCGCACCATTGGTGTGCGGATCGTTGTCCTGTGCCAGTCCGCGGCATCGACCTTTGGCGGCTCGCCGAACGAACCTGTTCAACCGGCGTCGCCATGATTCCCGCCATGGTAGGACTATGCTTTGAGAGTCTAACATCAGCTCCATACGATTGTCATTCGGAACCTTTTTGAATTAGGATTCAAATGATCAAACAAAAATGGTGTGGTTAAAAAACGACACCTGATGACAAATCCGTCGCATGTCAGGCTGGACAATAATTACTATATCTTTCTCTTGTTTCACGTTTTAATTATGTGGAATCAGTGAAAAAGGGATGATTTTACTTTCAAACGCATTGCTTGTTTACAACTAGAGAAACAATGAAGGTTGGTGAGCTGGGTTTACACGGAAGTTCTGTGATTGTGCCCATCTAACCGGTGTGGCATATCCAATCGACACTAATCGCCCGTTGACTTTGGTCCAGTGGACTGTCACACTTTCATTTTCTCTCTGTTCCATGCGCTTAAACCACTATAAAAAAAGTCATCAACTGTTCGTTCGAAAAGCGGAGTTACCAGGTCGCCAAACCTGACATTAGCTTGAGTCGCCTTATGACTGCCGTGTAGCAATGGCTGTTTCTCAACGCTTTATTTAGAGGACGATACAGACGACTTAGTTTTAAGTTTAACGTCACTCCTGTTTGATCGTAGCCTTCGCATTCAGATAGACTTTTCAGCCAGCCTCTTTCGAAAAGAAGCACTAGACTCGAGTTTCGCTCTTGTTAGAGCTCGTCAGTAGTGCATATCCTTGCCACTGACCGGGACTAGAACTCCGGCCATGCTTTCATGAGGCAACCATGTTGACCACTGCGCCATTGACCTCACATTAGGCACGACCGAATTATGTCTGAACGCTCAACATTTTCGTTTTTGAGTAGTGACTTAGTTTCACTTGAAAACGAAAACTTCGAGTACATTAGATGCAGTAGTTGCAACCGCATGGTTGCTTACTAAGTCGGTAGGTTCTGACGCCATGGTTTTCTCCTAATTACATGAATGTGTGCCTTGGTTCGTATGGAGGCGTTAATTCTCCTATTTAGGAGCAAATGAGATAAATCATTGGTCTCAGCCTGACTTCCACTAATCACCCGTGGCGTGTGTGCTTCAGCGTCGTGGAGGGTGTGAACATTGTTTAGTTCATTTAGTAGAACATATGATGCAATCGCCTACGGCTTCCACAATTGATTCAAATCCAAACCGCACCACGTTAGTGAACAGGTGATATATTCATAATCTATTCACTCGACGCCTCACATTCAGGTTATTAACAGCTCAACTTTATTCATTGTTTGTGTACATGAAAGTAATCGGATGATATCCCGCGGATACTTTGAACTCTGCGGAACCTGAATCGGTCATGTGATGAGACTGAACTGAAGCGGTTTCCTGTTCAAGAACCCGAACCCATGCACAAGTTGCAAGAAGCGGAACTGTGGTCGATCGGCACTTACCAATCAAATCAGTGATTGGTTACTACATCGGAATAGTTTGTAGGATTTGATGATTTAAGCAGGTTGTTTGGGTGCGTGTCGGATTTAAACAACCGAATTATTTATGTCTATGTCGTGAATTGTAACAACGAACGGGCTAATTGAGACGTAACACTTATCACCCAGTAGCAATTGTTGATCTAGATGCTGTTGGTTCTGTATAAGAAGGTATTGTTTTTCAGGTATATTGAGGTTGTTCGGTGGGGTTCAGACCACGGTTGTTCTGATCTTCTTGTCTCGGCAGCCATGTACGCGACAGGTCCATCTGTTCCAAGGTTATTTTCAGTTCTGCGTATCGTTGCCAACTGCAGTGATTCTCACTGATCACGGTGTGTGCTACTATTCCTAAATTTTTATAATATAGTGGTGGTCTCCTGGATATTCAGCAATAAACGTTTTGGAAACAGTAGTTAATTTTATACCAGAACGAGCCGTTTCTCTCACTAACCTGATACGACTGTGTCAGAAATAGGTAGACTTCTCCCGGTTTGAAATCAGGACACAAGCAGCGAATTTTCTGGCCACGGCTGTTGGTCAGTACGGATTCCTGTATTTTAGCCCAAATCGGAAACGGTGGCAAGTTGGCCGAGGCTTTTTTCGGCAATAGACGACCGGCCACTCCGTCTACCCGCCATGTCTCTTGAATGCGAACCTCGAAACGGATCTTGTCCTTATCCGATTTGTGCGTCTCAATTGTGCCCAGAAACACTAACAAGAGAAAGAAAAATGCGTGCATTATGCAAATTTCGGTAATGGGAATAAACTATATCAAAATGAAGGATACCCGTTAGCTTCAGAGTGTTACCATCCTGTCCTAACTGGTGTTATTATGGACAAATGACTGGTGTCTTCTGGGTTCCGAATGCCATGGACTCACTACTAGAATAAATGAGATCGGTTCACGAAGTCATCACAGTTACATACACGGCGAGCTTAAGTGAAAATGTTTCCGTTCTTATGTTTTTTTGACTTAGGTTTTCTTGTAAGAAAAAATGCCCCCCACACTTGTTTCTGTGGTTTTGCAAGCTGCATGGGAAACCAGTGATCTTGGTGTGAATTTTCTTCCCCACACTGGGCTGACTGACCAGGAGTATGCGGGTGGTATTGTTTTGCTTAGCTACTCTGCCGAAAACATCCTAAGTGGGGTGAATAGATAAACTGGTTTGCTTAAAATGCGCTTTGCGCCTTCCGTGCCGGAGGATTCTTACTTTTACCTCTATTGCAGACAGTGCGCCTGTGACTAGGATTTTGCATCAATTTGAGTGGCATTATCTAGCTAACTTGTAACTCCTGCGAAAATATAAGCAAGAATAGCGAAAGCATGTGTTGTCTTCGTCATCTGTAACACCCGAAAGACGTCCGACTGCGTTGAAGGAGATGCCGTTACTCTTGTTAACGATCAAACCATTATAACAAACACTGCTGACATAACGTGACTGAGTCAACCATTTTTAAAGCAGTTAACTTTTAGGCGGCATTGGGGACCATTTTTGTCAGAACAGTGCATATCAAACCGTTGTTTGTTACTGTAATTTTTCCGAACTCCCACGTTGTCCACACTTAGACAAGGGCATAGATGTATATGCGAAAAATTCGGTACGTTGCTTCAGCTAGCTGGTGTTTTGGTCATTTTCTTTGTAGTTTTGACTGACTGAAACGGTAGACTATATTGACAGAAAATTACCAAAATAACAATCCGGTGAAGTTTTTCAGTACATAGCTCGGGCTGTTCACTTTTGCATTTTAAATGTCAACTTAATTGTGTTTATTCACCACACTTAGTTTATCGAACGTGGTCACTGTCACACCGATTTAAACAGAGCTTATTAAACGTGAATTTTATTTTCGCTGGAAACTAAGAGTGTGCGGTGAGACGCTGTTTCTTGATGCATGGGCTGAAAGAAAGTCAACACCAAGTTCTAAATTAACTCTGACAATTCGAATTTGCCTATCTGAACTGTTTTACATTTGACTGTAATTAATTCATCCGCACCATCTGAAGCTACTCTCTTGCAATACGGATCTCACGACAAAGCCGTGAGTCAGCCCACTATTTTACGGATAGATTCGCTTCAGTACTCCGCGTTGTTCTAGTTTCCCGTTCAAGTGGCTGAGTTAATTACACCTCATAACAATTGAAGGTAAACTGGTAATGTCTATTTATAATGAGCCAATGAAAAAATCGAATGGATGATCGGAACAGGGTTATAAGATCACCTCGGTAGGTCGTCTACTGACACAGACTGGTCGAACGGGTCTCTCATGTTCTGGTTTAGAATGTCAGTACATCACTTCGGCATGTCGTTCACAAATTACTCAAGATAGATTGGACTCCGATCATTCCTTTCTGGTCTTTAGTTATACTCTTACTACATCGTGAAGTTGCATATTCTAACATCATAGTATGGTTGTCAACGAAATATTCGCCAAATATTCTTGGTCGAGTTTGGGTCAGGACTGCAGGCTAGACTGTAAGAGCGTATATATTGGGGCATTGCTTTATTGGAAGGTTACGTCCATATATGCGTGATTGACGAAAATACCCGTCCGATGTGTTGGCGTAAGCAATTTCACTCTACTCACCACTCTCAGTTTCAATTCATCTACTCTCTGGTTGAAATGTTAACTCAAAGTATTACGAACCGCTTGGCACACCCAATCCTTTTGTGAATTACGCCACTACCAGCTCTGTGCATCAGGGTCATGCAATTTAATTTTTTTTAAATGAAGATCGCACATTCCTACTCATATTTTTGTAAGAAGTAAGTCAACCCATTTTACACAGCTTGGGGTGTGTTTATGATAAAGGAAAATGTGCCCTTCCACTTTTCGAGAATTCGCCCGGGGATGTGCTCTTCATGTCTGTCACACGTTCTTGTGAACATATCGCGCGTCGGTTTTTGTTCTGAATGGCTGTTCGCTACGTTGGACGTCAAGCAGTTAACCTTAGGTTGTCCCATTGACTCCAAGTGGGAGATCGTCCTATTGTTTCATGCGGAAACAAATAGATCAGAAGTGACTGCCAGTCAAGATGGTTTGACGATCACCCACACACTCAATCACGTTTGCCCAGTAGTTTAACTGTTTCCTTTCACGAACTTGATATATGCTGCATCTTCTGGCACGATAATAATAATACTAACCTGTATTCGTTGGCTCCTTTAGTTTGAGACTATGACGAATGCTCGTCCTCTGCTGGATTGTCGATTCATCCAAACGACTCACTGATCCCTGCGTGTGTAGTCCCCCCAGTTCGACTAGTGCTTATAGGTCTTGTACATGAGTCACACCTTCGTGCCTTAGAGAGCACAATTCATACCCATGGGTGTGATTTCACGATTTGTCGCCGTCCTTGTGACTATCCTCACTAACCCATTAAAAGCAAACCGGTGCTATCTAATTTCCACTAACATCAGAATTGGTTTGACATTACTGCGTAATCTAAGATAATATATCAAATTTGACTGCAAAATACCGGATTATCTTGAGAGTTTGTCGTAGGAGCGTACCGAGGAGTATGTATCTGTTAATTCGATGGTGTCCATACATAATGGAAGTGAATTGCCTCAGCTATCATAAATCCTTTACTTACTGGTGGTGTTCCAATTTGCTTTCTTAAGTTGTATCTTATCACTCGTAAAAAAAGTGATTACCGTGTACCTGTTACAGTTGAGTGTCTTTGCGCCCAAACCCGCGGAACCATAAAATCATCTGTTTCAGTGATCGTAAAAGCTTGATCTGATATGCTCACTGCGATTTCTTCTTTTGTGTGGCTGATAACAAAATCTGTATTCCGTGTGCTTTATTATGAAGTCGGGTTTAGTAAGTATACATGTAAACCCGTGCAAACCAAATGTCCGTGAAATCTGTCTGTCGTGGTGAGTGCAACTTACCAAACTTCTCTTCGGTTTCGTTATGCTTTAATAAAGGATCGATGCCATTTTGCGCACAGAAGTGGCGCATCACAGTGGTGAAGTCCGCTATGCTAGACCCGGTCACGGGGGCAATGGTTCTTCAGTATTAGTTCCACAGTCAACAATGTCGGTATTGAAACTAAGCTGCGTAACCATGTGCTTATCCGTTATAATTTCCTCTGTAATTTAGTTCGACTCGATGTCTACATTGCTGCCATCCAGACTTAACTTGGTCAATGCATTCAGCGAGAATGTCGATTATGGTTCGCATTGCTTTGTTTCTTTTTTCTTCTCAGACTGACGATCCCACATTATCTGTTCCATGAAAGTTAGCATGTATAAAGAAGTTGGCAATTGTTAAATATCTCATCCTCTCCGAGTTGCCTGAAATGTTAAAGTTAATCAGGGATAATGTTTTGAAATTCGTTGATATCATTCTGTTCAATCCATCTGAGAAAGTTTCTCTTCGTATAATCCAGCCTGTGGTGCATGTTGTCATCGTAATGAAACCGACAAGTGTTCGTTTAATGATTGCCCTGGACAATGGTCGCATCCAATTGTAACTCAGCTCAGTTATCCTTAACTTTTCACGTACACCGTTCATCTTCAGTTTGTTACACCAGGCTGAACAGGCAAAACTGGCGGTATGTTTGTACTTAACTTGCGAGTCAGGCGCGCAAGTCTTTCTTTCTGATCCGTTGTCCGCTTGATTCCGATAGTACGGTGCACTCTGTGCAATCGTACATAGTAATTTAGTTATGCACAGAGTGATCTGGATTTAACGTGTCTCACAGGATGCATAGTCATGTGTATGAGTTATGAACCTGTATCCGAAGACAAGTTTGCTGGTGGAATAATGTTGTTTGAACTGTGGTTTCACTCTGTACATTGAGTTATAGCGAACGTAAATGTGCTTGTAGGTGGTTGATTTTTTTTGCAGTGGGACTTTCGTTAGAATGAACACAAGAATTTCTCCTTTTGACGAAGGTATTTTGAAGCCAAACAGTTTCTCAGTTATAACAAGCTTTGCGTCCTAACGACGTTCAGTATAGCGGTGCCTTGCTGTCTTTCAGTCCAAACTCAACTCTGTCGTGATCGATCAATCACAAATCCACTTTCCCGAATGAACGTCGATTTTGCTCGGATATGAGTGATAAACTAGGCTAACCCCCTTTCACCAGTTTACGCATTCGGGAGTCGGGATTTTAGAGGCTGTTCACTTCTTGACATGTTCAGCCGCATGACCTATTTTTGTTATGGTTAGTTAGATTCCTCAGCTTGAGCTTGTAGCAATTCCAGTGAAACTGATGAATGCTGAAGTCATGGCCTAGTTAGCTCATAATTTATTAGCTTACAATGTTCAGCAATTAGCAACATTCTAATTGTATCATCGTTGTCCATCTATGGTGAATTTTGCATTCTACACCACGAATTATTAGGTCCCTGCGAAGTTACCGGAAAGCCTGTCTCAGTTTTCGCCTTTTATAACTTATCGAATGAATTTAACTGCCTCACTAATGGATCTACACACGTTATCGCTCTTGAAAGTTGCAACTGTATCGATTTGACTATACTGCTTATTATTTTCGGACGACATGCTTTTCAAGGTAGACAACATTACTCCGGTTCCTTCGGTAGATGTATACTTCGTAAAACTTCGCTGTGCTTAGCCTTTTCCCCTGTTGTTTGTTCAGATAATTTAGTTTACGTAAGTTTTGAATGGTTTGCGTATTACGCACTAAACGGGTTTGACCATAAACAGTTCACCATAACTGATTGATTAAATGTGGAAAAGTACGCTTAGGATGATGAGTATTACTATGGTAAAATAAATTTTCGTCGGTATGATATCCCGATCATTAGTGGAAAACGGATTTTTTTTTCCACATCGACTTGCTTGCCCAAGAGGTAGTACTTTTATCCGGTTTATCTGTTACACACTATCATCTGACATCTTTCTTGCTTTTAAGCAGTCAGTTGTGCCGACAATGAATTCATCTAGTAACATCCGGTTTCCATGGTTAATCACTATTAAGATTGCAAACAGTACGGGTGTTTTCATAACCCAGTTTATCGAACATCGACCTCATTACAGTACATCTCAGAAACCTTTATTATGTACCATTCTGCCGGACCAACTGCACGCTGCTTGTAAATGGTAACCAAGACGAAGTAAAATAATGCTCAAATGTACGCGTGTGTCATGTGACCTTACCATCTTGGGTCAACGCCAAAATGATCACTATGGGCAACCGGTCAGCTCGTGACTTTTCTTGCTTTTGTGTTTTGTTCCGTATTTGTTTAAACACAAACTGGTGTTGGAGTGCCTACCACCAAAGTGGCGTGTGAGGGACAATAATAGGATGCCGTTTGTACTTTCGTGTTCAGTTAGACTACATCCCACTGTCAGTGCTGTTCAGGCAGCACATCGACTACTCGGAGCTTTTGGTAACAAAAGCGAAGAAAAAACCCAACACTGTTTTAATTGGTTTTTAAGTGTATACCTGTAGTCTGTTCTGTTATATGATCCTTCCTTTGTTCATAAATGCAATGTCAACTTCTAGCTACACCTGGAGCAGTTGCTGTTCCTCACTGATAAATGACTTGACAAATACAAATGAACAGGAAACTGCAAAAAAGATCCAACTGTCTTATTTTACGGTCACAACATTGCAATGCAATGTCATGTCTGACGTCAGCTGTCCGTGCCATCCCAACTTTAGTCGGTAGCACCTTCTACTCTAACTCAGTAGAGTGGTCAAGGCTTCTCTAAATCTCGTAAGTCATCATCTATTTACTTTGATATTTCTCCTGATTGTCGTCAACTGTATTCGACACTCCCCAATATGACGTAAGATGTATCGTCTTCTGATTACATTAACTATGCTGATTAGCCGAATACAGACTAAATGTAGATTGTACATTATTAGTTCCTCACATACCGGTTAACTGATCAGAAACTTTCAAAATGCATTCTCAGAGAATCAACGCACTTGATATGGACTAACTGGCAGATGGAATACTGTTCGGAAGTATACGGCTTTTAGATTTAGACTTCGTGATTATAAGCCAAGTTACCCTGTTAGTGTGCGAGAGACTAACGTTTAATTTGAACCTATCTCGTATGACATAATCTCAACATTTATACTGAAACTATACGTACAATAATGAATAAACTCTTTTAATAGGAATTCGATATATGGAACCTAACTCGCACTTGTTTGCAAGTACGGTTATGCACAATCAACCTAGAAATGATAGTATATAAGCGATTTCTTTAAGATTGAAACACTCCCCTCAGAAAATTTTGCGAAGTACAAAACTTGTGAAGAACTGGCTTCTCACAACTATTCAAGAAACGTTGCGTCAGCTTCCTCCCGTTAAGCAAAAGCATGACAGTCCACTTGTACCGAACCCAGTTTGTTTATGCACTGACCTCTGTGTGGATCACTAAAGTACGCAAGTTAGTCCGGGAGACATTTTCACGTCTCTCAAGGACAAGTCAAATCTAAACGTCATCCGACCAGTATACAACTAAATCTGCGCCGATTTTGTTCTCTGAACCATCTTAAACTAACCGTTATCGAATATGCCCTGGAATATACGACGGATGTTGTTTAGGCGCGACCTCCTAAACTTGAGTGCACAAAAGGTCCGAGAGATTTTGTTGTTGAATCTGGGCTTATCTATTCGAGCTACATGGTGGCGGTAAAAGTCATTTTGGTGTAACCTAAAAAGTAAGAGTTCTGGTTTACTCAATACGTTGGAGGTTACTAAAATTGAAACTAAGTGAAGAAAATTTTGTGAAATAAAATCTTTCTCCTATTCTTCTTAGCTTAGTTGTGAGGCAAAAATATATTCTTTAGTGTCTGCCTAGGTCTGGGCAGCCTAACAATATCTAGGTCTACTTTTAACCGTGTTGTTGCATGGCAGCAAATACTGCATAGTGTAACTTCGGTCGCCTTCCAGCTTAGAAGCCATGTAAAGTTGAGATTATATGCCAAGACGTGTGATTACATGGTTTTATGACAATTGAACAATCGTCAAAGTCCGTTGTTAGCCGCGATCACTCCATACTGTATTTCCTGTAAGAGTCTGTAGCACTGATGGAAATCTTGAAGTTTCAGGGTTATTCACTAATCTGTTTATTTTTACGGTTTTGGCAAAGCGGCATTTTCGTACTCATTTTGTGATACTTAGCTCAATCGAATTTCATGAAGTTAAAATGATATGCTCCAAGAGAAGAGACACTTCTCTCGAAGAATCGCGTTTGCCCCATCCAGATGACGCTTTTTGTTAGGCGGATTACTATGTAGATTAATCTTATTTATTAAAGATTCTATCGTTCTCTCTTCATCATCATCAGCATTTACAGCTTTGAGTCGCACCCGTGAATATGCGGGCTCGGGCTACTGTCGGCCCTGACAATGAACCACGAAGTAGTAGAACGATACATAAGTATAAATAAGGGAAGGAAGAGAAAAAAGCAAAAATCAATGAAGTTTCCTGGAAAAGGAAAAGCCGGTAACTTTAAGGAAATAGGCTCGCTACTGACTACGATACCCACGCATGACCGGAAGCGTCCCAATCGCAAGGTACCTCCGCAATCTCCTACATAGAACAGAGGGGTGTGCTTAGTTCAGACGGCAACCTCAAGAAAGGGTTGGACTTTAATGTCTTTTACTAATTTCGGCTCTAGAGGCATTTCAATTTCTAACGGGAGATTTTCGGAGCATATTTGCTCCATCATACACAGTTGAACAGTTTGCCAAAGTGTCCCGGTCACTGAGACGAATTTTTAATTGATTTGTGAGGTGTCTTCTTTCAATATAGTTTCTCTAACACCATGTCGACGGCCAGTACAACCAAGAATCATGTAAAATAATAGCCGGCCGTGTCCTGATAAAAATACAGTTTCACTGTTTTAGATCTCTGGGACAGGTCGCTTCGCAGATTCTTCGTACGGTTTGTGTTGCAGTTTACGTCGGTCTGGACCATTTTCGGAGTCAGGAGAGATCAGTCGATGTTTGTTTGTAAGCTTTACTACATCAGCCGAAACCCGCCTCTCCCGTATCTGCAGTGCACTTTTGAAACAAAGCTGTTCTTCAGAGGCTCGCGTACTTGTTGACATTTCTGTCAGTGTTCGTTGGGATTACCATGCTTCCGTGACCTTTTAGGTTTAATCGTAATTGGTGTTTAACAGGCATTTCATACCCTCTCATTGTTTTAGGTTTGTGAGTAGATGAACTTTGAACAAACGTGAAACAAAACGTCCACGAAATGCAGTGTAGTCAGAGTCAAGATAGTTACTCCAAAATGAGCGACAGGTTGATTTCATTCCATTCTGTTCATTTTTAAAGAGATCTTTATAAGCTGACGCACATGCATGCATGCTGTTTTGCTCGAGACCGGAGTTGCTAACGATTTAAACGTCCAGACCAGCAAGATCTCAGAAGATTTATGGTCGCTGATACTCTAGTTCCAGTGACCTCTGAGCTGACTAGCATTGTCATGACCCTCGTTTAGTAGATCAGACAACCTTTCCTAATCACGGACTATCTTTGCAGCTTATTTCAAGGTCATGAAACTTTTTTTTTTGCAAAACCAGTATGCCTACTCTATGAACAATCAGATTAGTGTAAGCTTTTTGAACGACACGTTCGCTGTAGACTGACTGCTATGACCAACAAAAGATTAAACAGGTCTAACAGCATCACCCCTTGTCCAGCATTTCCCTTACGGTGGAGTAAACCTAAGAAGAGTGTCATGTATTCTATTTTGGAGTTAGTGATCTCGTAACGTCTTTTTCATTTGTGATGACACTTTTTGCAACAAGCACCTCATGTTTTCGTAGTTGTCTTATCTAGTTGGTTAGAAAGATTGTGAAACATCAAGATAAGCAATCAAAATTGTCTGAAATCCTAGGTGAGCCAAATCCAGTTTCACAGTGTTGTGTTACTTTTAGTGCGGTGAGTTTCGAACCCTGATAGATTGCATTGAAGATTAACTCCATTTTCCCATTTAACTTAACCATGTTATCCACTTCCAATCAAAAAAGGATTGAAACAATCTCATGAGTAGACTTTGTTCAAGTTCTCACAAATACGGTATTAGTCAAAAATGGCCTTACTTGTGAGAAAATTATAAAATCGGGAGAGCATAGCCGTGGCTTGATGCAGTACGTCCCAGAAATATGAACCCGGCAAAATATCCGGACTCCGCACCAAAGGGCAGTCGTGGCCTAGGGCATGTGTGACACGCCTAACTATTTGATTTTTTCTATCCGCGTCGGAGCTCAGGCTAACGGGCAGGCGTACTAACCAAGTCGGGTGAGAATGTGCGTGGGGATGGGGTGTACACACATTTCCAGTCCAGTCGCTCGGCCCTATCGTCTCCATGACTTGGCCACCATCGTCCACGGTTGATAACACTGGGCTGCTCACACATGCTTCAGCGCTTGAGAGGCATTACTGAACTGGGAGTCAACGTGAATCGGTGAGTAATAGTAAAAATGCGATATTTTCCCTAATTGATTGTGCTACCACGATTTTTTTCACCGAACACTTGAATAATAAAAAGCTGTATTCATGGACGAAACAGATTTACAAAGTTGCAAATGATAGGCTAAAAACTAACTGTGCAGACTGAATGTGTAAATGACTAACAGTGGTTTACGATCGATACTTTCATTTCACTGAAGGCACGTCGAATTTGTGGGCACTTAGGTGACTAGTTCGTTCTGTGTCTGTCTATCTGACCTTTCTTATGTCGAGTTATGTTGGATCACACTTTTCTCGGTTCAGTTTATCGGACAGTAGCCGTGTATAACTTGGCCTGGGGGAATTATCATGTTGGAATCAGATCACACTCTTGGAACGCAAGTACGAACGACGTGTCGGTAATCTGGAAACTGAACAGCGTATTCAAGTGATTTTTATTGATGTGGTCTGTGGTGAAAATGTGGCGGAGACCACTAGGGAGTTTAATACAAAGCATGTGGGTACGCGATCGGTTACCTGTAAATCAGTTCGAAGGCTGATGAAAAAGTTTGTTGCAACGAGCAGTGTTCATGACCTGCAAAGAAGTGATCGATCGTGCACATCAACAGATGATTGTTATGCCAGTGATGTTCAGCGACTTGGAAAAGCAGCCACAAAAACGGCGTCCGTCGGTCCTCTCAAGAATATAATACTTCGACGTCCATTGTACACAGGATACTCAAAAGGTGCAAGTATCGGTCACGCCGAGAGGTCCGATTACTTGAGTTGCCGGTCTCAGATTCCGACAGACGTGAGTCATTTTGCACGTGGTATTTATCGGAAAGGATATACATTCGATAGTATTTACTGACGAAGCAATATTCTGTCTGAATGGATCCGTGCAGAAGCCCCATTTTTGGTGCATCAATAACTCCCATGGGTTTGCTCCAGTCCGACTTCAACGACACATTGTCCTCTTAGTCGCTTCCACGAGATAGAGCACCTCATTCTGGACAATATGTCTGAACGACCAGTCCATGTTGATCTCCATAATGCAACAAATTACCTTCATCATGGGTAAAATGGTCCAGTAAGATGTGTTGGCAAGAGGTGGAACGACACGAGACAAGACCAGACCGCTAAACGGAGACATGTCGTGCGTAGCTTATCGTTTTGGCGGTATGGATAAAAAAACTTCACGTCAAAGTCCACCACACAGCATCAAGCGTCTCAGATTCTATTGAATTTTTTTCAGGTTTTGATAGGTCCTAATGATTTGTAAGTCTGCTTCATTCATGAATACAGCTTTTTATTATTAAGTGTTCGATGAAAAAAATCGTGGTAGCACAATCAATTAGGGAAATATCGCATTTTCACTTTTACTCATCGACGCATGTTGGCTCCCAGTCCAGCCTCTCAAGCGCTCAAGCAGGTGTGCGAGCAGTCAAGTCTTATCGACCGTGGACGGTGGTGGCCAAGTCATGGGGACGATGAGGCCGAGCGACTGGACTGGAAATGTGTGTACACCCCATCCACACACCTATCCTCAGCCAGCCAGTTCGGTTATGGTTTCAGTGGTGCGCTGCGCCCGTTCGCTCACTCGACTTAGTTAACACGCCTGCCCGTTGGCCTGATCTCCAATGCGGATAGAACAAAAATCAGATATTTAGGCGTGTCACACACGTCCTGACCATGCGCATCTTTTGGTTCGGACTCCGAATATTTTGCCGAGTTCATACTTCTACACGTACTGTACATCCGAAACACGCGAGATCGTCACCCAGATTTCGGACGTTCATCGACGCTGTTTTCCATGGCGCAGCTGATCGATGGACTGAGCATCGACTGCTAGCACTGCTTCCGACGTATTACACATGAGCGTTAGGTAGCTGCTGGGTTGGAAGCATTGCGAACATCTTATCGCCGATCGATCGATCGGCTGTGATACGGTATAAGGCCCCGGCTGAGTATGACCGAAGTGCGTACCAGCCACGCTTGCTTTGGATTTGCCAACATGCGACCATGCAGCCTCGATTCCAGATATTTTGAAGTAAACAGGCTACTCTTGACTCAAGCTGTAAAAAGAAACGCAAACATCAGTAAATTCAAGCCATTTAGGGCCAGTAGGAATAAAATTTGGATAGTCTTGGATCTTTCTTGTCACAAGGTACCATGCCTCAAACTGACTTATTATTACTGTTAAAACAGAACCATTACCTTGAAAATCGTGATTCGCGCAGGCAACTTGTTGGATTATAGTCAAAAATATTGCATTCGTCAAAACCGGATACCCGTCCTTGGTGCTTTTTATAACTTTCTTCAATAAAAGTCCACATAGCAAATGATTGATTTTTTCCTTCTGCGTATCAACATTGTCTCTCGGCTTCAAATTAATATTCAAAGGGTTCCAAAACAGTTTACCATTTTTCCGTTCGTCATGAAAAAGTGTTTTTGAAAAGTCTGATGTCTTTCAGGTGCCATAGATTATGCGGTCGCGCATGCTTATTGAAGAGAGAAAAACACGGTCACTACCGAAGAACTTTGCAAATTTGTTCATATTGTAGCGAAAAGGCGTCCAATAAAGCACAATCTTTATTGTCCAACTCGCTGGTTGCCATGCTACGCGCGCGCTCGCGTTTATGAATCAGAATTCCAGTCCACAACACCCCCGGTTTCCGCTCACACGTCGTGTGCACTTCTGCCCGGTTTATGTGTGTGATCGGCGCCTTCTATCGGGGGTTTTCCGCCTGCCATTCCTCGTCCGTTGGTCCGATCTTGTTGAGCGATGGCTCGTCCGGTCGCTCGTGTTGTCCGCAATCTATCCACTGTGGGCTTTGACCGTATTCTACGACCGTGTCGAGATATTCCTCCGAGTGTTGGAATAATCGCGCCCCCGATCTGGTCGTCCATCCTATTTTGCCTGCCATGTCTCGCCCGTTGGTCCGATCCAGTCGAGCGATGACTCATCCGGTCGCCCATGCTGTCCCCGATCCGCTCGCTGTGGGCTTTTGGACGTACCTCCCCTGCGTTGAGGTATTCCGCCGAGTGTTGGAATACTCGCACCTCCGGTTTGATAATCCACCACAATATGTTTGTCTCAAAGATTCCTTTTTGATGAAGGAGTTCATTTGGCTCAACTGACTTGGCCACGTTTACTCATGATCTTTTGAATGGAAGCTTGAGTTCATTTAAATACAATAATGCATTTGAGAATTAGAGCAGTGACTTAATGAATCGTGGATTTCAAAATCATTCACACTAGCTGGTCTTCTTGTTTTCGGGTGTAACCATCTTCGTTATACGCACCACTCCATAATTAAAAAATAGTCCACGTGAAAGTCACCATAGGCTGTGAAAACTGTGGAAACATCTCAAACTTCCAAGTAGAACACTTTCAGGAGATTGTTGTTCGCAGCTGAAAATTTGATATGTTTCCTTACTTCGACAGTGGTATCCACTTTTTGATGTCACCGCAAGACAGTGTGGGAAGCAGTGAATTATTTATATCTGCGGATCGCCATCTGTGCCGCATCTCCTCAGTGTGTATGAAGCCTAGCTTCGCCTTTCGTTCAGCTGGACGGTCGTACTTCCACGATTTGACCCAAAGTGTCAGATATCATCTAAACCTTCACCACTGATAGCGTTGTTTGAAAGAAGTGTTTCGTCAACTGGTTCTCACTTCCTGCGATGACAGCTTCGAATATTTGATCAGAGTCTCGCCGGTCCTGTCGGGTTTGTGTTCATGTGTTACTTGGTAGTAAAACCCTAGTTCATAGTCTGCACGGCGTGTCATATCTCTGTTGGCTACAGCCACCTGCTTTTATTCGCCAGAGTGACAAACAATTTCGGGTCACATTTTTATTTTAAAATTTTAGTAATAGACGTATTGTGAATAGATGTATACGGTAACCCGAGACAAATTTAACAGTGTTTATTCCACCTAACAATACTAGTTCAGTAAGCTTGAAAAGAATGAGGTCGTGCAAATCTGTGTGCATGATATTTCCAGATGTGAAAATCAGACCTGTGGACAGATATTACATTTCTTCACCAGAACGTCTTTGTTTTCTGGCTTGGTAGATGAACAATAGTCCTAAACCCCACACGTGTGGATGCAGGTGACCTAGCCGGAACGCCAAGGCATCTGAAATCCTGGTTAGATATTCGTTTAGTAGCAGCCGACTGCTTTCAAAGTTCCTCTGACCTCTTCGTCAACACACGCCAGCTGTCAATGGCAGAACAGGACGGCCAAATTCACACACGCCACCAGTCTAACGTTTCAGATTTTCTGTTCAAGAAGTAGTGAAATTTGGGTAGGTTCGGTAAAGCGCCAACGTTTTTTGCAACGCCCGAGACTTAACGATCCAGTCACAAACTCCCACTATCCCCCTTTGATGAGTGCAGCCCGTATTTCCGTTATTCGTGTCCCATGGTCTTTATAGCTGAGTTTTTTAAGTTCTTGAATGTCGTTTCACTCCGAATGTCGTGCAGTTTTGCGTGGTTTATAATTTCTGGATAGATAAGCAGGATGCTACTCAATAACTTTCATATTCTGTGTTCTTTCATTGTAGTAAGAAACTAGAAAAATTCTTTTTATCCACATCACCGAAGAAGTATTGAAAGTTCACGACTTTTGATCCTGTGTAACTCTATGTAACAAATATAGTGTTAACCAGTACAATCGACTGAAAATGATAAGAAGATCCGCGTTCTTCCAGCAACTTTTATTTGCGATTAACCCAGAACCATGAACATACAAACATTCTGTGGTTCTCTCTTTATATGCATTGACACTGGACTAAATGTTTAAGACAAAATTAGTCGATAGCTAAAAAGAGACAGAACGCACTGAAGACGTATCCTTGAATGAAACTTTTAAATAAATCTCCCACTCAAAAATCATGCTTAAGAGTGAATTCTGAAGCTCAGTCAAACACTTATTTATTTCAAGTTGAACATCACCCACAATTGATCGCAGCTGTCGCATTCCCATAGACTTTCCAGTCGGCCCCTTTCGAAAAGAAGCACTAGACTCGAGTTTCGCTCTCATTAGAGCTCGTCAGTAGTGCATATCCTTGCCACTGCCGGGACTAGAACTCCGGCCACGCTTTCATGAGGCAACCGTGTTTACCACTGCGCCATTGACCTCACATTAGGCACGACCGAATTATCATATGTGAACGCTCAACCACTTTCGCTTGTGAGTAATGATCAGGTTGCCCGATCGTCTCGAGAGGAGACACAGTTACTGTCTGTTAACTCCAATCGATAACCCCGCGATTAGGACTTCCTAGGCAGGTCGAAATCTCCGATCTCATTAAACCTGCTAGGCGATATTTTAGATTGCTGGTGATGTTCAACTTGGAACTAACCAAATCCTCAACTACTCGTCAGCAATCTTGTTTACTTGTTGAATGATGAACTTCGAATTAAAACGGTAACGACATACCCGTCTTTGCAACCCATTTAATCACATCTAAAGTGCAACCGGGATACAGCTCTTGCGCTTTAAGATGTTACTAACGGAGTACACCGAATGTTTAGGAAAGTATTTCAACAATCCTTCCTCTACTGTGATTTGTAAACAGTGATGATGCGCACGCACCTGTAGCCTTGTCCATCGGTTACAGATATCTGCTCCGAACGATACGCACAACAGTGTTGCATAAAGCAGACGGTCTCAGTCAATGTGGGTCACCCGCATAATTTATTTTTCGTCATGCACCTCTGTTGAGCACAGTATGCACCTATTTCTGACAGCACCATTCGGCGTTGTTGGTGCATAAGCAATCGTAGTTAGTCCAGACTTAATTGTCTTCATTTCTTTGTCTGAAAGAGCTGCTATCGTCACGGTAAATTGTAAACAATCAATAAGTATTGATAAACCTAATAATCAGTCGTTTACGGAAAGTTAACCAATGTTACGAGCATACAATCGTTAAATTTCGGCTGCGAGTTTTAATTTTGATTTTACCGTTAAGTGTGACGACTAAATGTTGTGTGCCCAACTGGTCTCTCAGTTTCCATGGATGTAAACTGAAGGCAATCAAAAGGCTGTCATAGTTTTTTCTTTGAACGTTATAAATGAAGCACTACAAAAGGGATGTTAGTGTACATCGTGTGCTTCAGTGATATAATATTACCTTTGGAACTCGTAATATGGCTTGTTTTCGATATAAGGTGTGGCGACATATCTCTGGTATTGTTACATATTCTGCATTTTGGTTCATTTTCTCAGTAATTTCCTCAACCCATCCATAAATATAAACTGGCAACATTCTCTCAGTGACTGTGAATTTAGTGAACTCATCAAAGTTCGGCTGATTAGTTTTTCCTTATACTCATAATTTAGGACTAGGAGAATCGAAACGTTCACATAATGAGTGATGTTGAGTGAGTCTCTTATCACAATTTACTGAAGTGCTGGGGTTGGAAAATAGTTCTGTAATGTGTTTTTGTTCAGTCAAAATTCTACACTGCCTTATCCAGTCTCCACTGTTTACGTACTTGAGTTGTTAAAGATGTGATAACTGAGAGTTTGTTGAACTATATAGTAGGCAGCAAAGATGAAAACGGGCTAATTTAGGAAAGTCTTATGAACTCCGTAGGTGTGCCACACATGGCTAATCAAGCTATTGATTACTAAAGCCAGCTGCACATTAAGATTTACTTAATTCAGATCAATTGCTGAATAGGGATGCTACCAAAATCGTCCATTGAGACAGTGGAAGTCTGGATTTTAAACTCTAACATTCATTGCTTGTCCTTCGACTGGAGTGGCGAGTCAGCAAACGCTTATTTCATTGTGATGATGTAAGTGAAAGTAGTTTTGATCTGTCTGACTTAAGTGAACATCAGTGAACTTAATACGGATGAAGTTACTAGGCCGTTGAATAAACAGATGTCTTGATAACTCAAGAACCGAAAAATGAATCAAACAAAACCATCTAAGATTATGAACGAGGATTGTGTAACCGCATTTTAGAAGTTGAACACAAATGTGTTTTATAGTTAAACCAGGATCTTATTATGAGCAGTTGCGCTGCATTAATGAAGCAGAAGAAGTTATGCGGGACAATCCATCTGTGAACGCGGTAGGTGATGCGGATTCATTGGGCATAATACGGTTATTTTTTTTGGTAAACTTAACTTTATTTATCAGGTTTAAAAGTGTTTGTTTTTTACCCCCTCTTCATGACAGCTATTTCACGATGCGCTACAACCCATTCCTTGTGTTGTACCAATAGTAACTGATAAATAAACCCCAAATTCTCCTCAGCGTTTTCGCAATTCCCCCCTTCAACTAAGACTAAATATTTAGTCGATACACCAATTTGAATTCTACTCAAACTAATAAAACCAAAAGCATTGGCTTCTTCATGCTGTATGACAAGTATCTGTGCTAAAAGCTAATAATTGTCATTTGTGTGTCCTCATCGATTTGATCTAAAACATTTTAAATCAATATAACAGGACTGCGACTTTCAACAAATTATTTTCTGCCGTTCCCACTCAAATCCATGATACGAACTTTTAAGTCTACATAATTTGAATAAGCGAAAGGCTTCGTCATTTAGCCTTTTAATATCCATGCATAAGCCGGTAACAACCAGTACGGTAGGCTCAAGTAGGTTATATCGGTTATATTCTTTTCTTCTTGTTCGCGTCGACCAACGACCACCATCGTTTGGCAACTCACCCGCTCCTCTTTCAGAAACCTGGGTCTCTATGGCCTTCTGCCTTTCCTTTTCTTCAGCTTTGTTGGTGTACTGTACGGTGAACGTTCTGTCTGTTTTTCAGTTCAACCTTGTATTTTGCGTTCTCTCTTATCATCTTTATAGTGCGTTCTCTCTTATCATCTTTATAGTGCACTAACATGTACTTCTACACTGGACTATTTCTTGTACTATATTTTCAATATTCTTCTTCCCGGTTTAGATCTTATCATTGAAATCTCTCTTTGTTTATTTTCCGAGAGATAAGGGTTTCCTTTTCCTGCTAGCCATTCAATTGGCTAACCAGCATTGGCCGGCTGGACACAAAGGCCTCACTCACACACCTACTGGTCTTATTCCTTCGGGTTTACACCGGATACGTGGTATGTGAGTGGAACCACAAGTGGTGCAGCGCAAGCCACTTGTGGTGATGGTTATGTGCAAGCGTCCTTTGGATTCGGTCATTGTGACAGTCTTGTCCGAAACGGATGTTGCCAGTCATAAGCTGGTGAGTAGCAGGGAATTTTGGTTTATTCAAATTGAACATCTCTCATGTTTAGCAGCGGCTGTCGCACTTCCATATGGTTTTTGAGAGCCCTATACCGAGTTTCGCTCTTGCTAGAGCTCGTGAGGAGTGCTTTTTCTTGCCATGAGAGGGATTAGAACTTCGGCCATGCTTTCATGAGGCAACCATGTTGACCACTGCGCCATTGACCTCACATTAGGCACGACCGAATTATCATATGTGAACGCTCAACCACTTTCGCTTGTGAGTAATGATCAGGTTGCCCGATCGTCTCGAGAGGAGACACAGTTACTGTCTGTTAACTCCAATCGATGACCCCTCGACTAGGACTTCTCTCCAAGTTGAAATCACAGAAATCATTGACTTGTTGAGCGATATTCGTATAAGCTAAAAGCACCTACTGTTCGCTTGGTAATCAGAATGTGATCGAATATTACAATGTGTTTATAAAGATGCTATCCCATTCAGTACACCAAACGGATGACTACAGTGAACATAGTTTTTGGATGTTATTGTCTACAGTCTTGTTTTTTCCATCTAACAAGTATTTCGTTCGTTCTTACTGAATTGTTGTCATTCATGCATATGTGTAGACCGTTATCGACGTCTTCTGTAGTAGATTTGCTTTTTGTTCCCGAAGTGTGTTTGTCTGTGCACCATAATATAAACCCAACTTTTCTTACACTCCAGAAAACAATCGTCCTGTGGTTAGTAGGAAATTAGCTAAAAACTTTTGTTCAGTTTCCCAATAGACAAACGGTTTCAGAAATCTAGGTTAACCAATCGAAACCACATTTATTCTGATATGATCACAATTCTGTGTCCATCCAATTCATACGATTTGGTTTCTCTTTTATGATTTTGATTAGAGATCGACAGGTTCCAACATCTACTGACAACAGATTATGAACCACCTATGCAATGTATTTCCGAATCTCGCATCTCAAAAAAAAGTTGTGATAAGTTATGATACAAATACTGTGCGAAAAATTACATACTACATTTCACAATAATTGGTAGCTGTCCTTATTTAAAACAAGTATTCAAATGCTGGTTAAATTCGGATGAGATTAACACGTTGAATGGACACAAGTTATTATCATAACACATATAACTTTTTATCGTCTTCAACAATATTGAGGTGAACTGTTCTCAACGAAATGTATGAGATGCTTTCAGTAGAGTTTTTGACAATGTAGGCTGATACCGTATAAATCTGTTTTATATATCACAAACCCTGAAGTTAATGCAATTCATTGTTTACTCGACAAAGCGATAAGTTTCGCTTTTTGCTTTTGGTACCATACAGTCTGTTGGATTTCAAAACTTTTGCGGAGGTTAAATCAGCTAATTTTCGTATTTTTTTAAAGTCCAGCTTCCACTATATATGCACTTGGGGTGGACAGGATAGCAGACGAAATAAACTATAGTTTCTGATCTTACGTTGTCGAGACGTTGATTAGCAGTTAAACTAACACCGTTTTAGTCAGTTCATCATAGGTTAAAATGACAAGCTTGATTTATGAGTTCATAAGGGTTTATCTATCGCGTGACTTAGTCATGATAAGAACGTTGAGTGGACGAATTGTCTGTTCATTTGATAAACCAGAAATGGCCAATCACTGAGTAAACATTCATTGATCCACTTGAATGTGCAGTTTCCGTAAAATCTATCCGTTTAATTGATTGTACTCCAAGACTTCATCAAAGTGCTAAAGTTCACGTCCAGCCCATTATGCACCTTATATAGGATGGGGACAAAGGGTCTGTTATGGTCTTTAACCTTACAACTGGTGGATGAAAAAACCGTGTCAGACCCTACTATTCACAAAGATTATTCAGGGGTAGTACTTATATATATATATATATATCGTCCTCCCGTGAATGTGCGACGATGGTCTTTGTACTTTTTGATATTTACAAACGGCTGACCGCCGGAACAGGTTGCCTTAGCAAAGTCGGATGGTCATACCGTGTAACATTACAACACTATGTCTCTAAACGGATGCCAAAAATGAATGCTGTCAACTTTCCACCCACTAACATAACATTCGACTGCTGACTAGAAGGTGGTTTTCGACCTCTGCTTTGACTGATGCTTATAAATGTAAATGAATGTCTCATATGGATCGCAGGAACCCTGCATGCGTTAAACAAGAAAATTGCAATTACGCCGGAAGAGGTACTTGGGCACCCTCATTAGCAGAACAGAGGGACAAGTAAGTAATCAAATAACCGAGTGTGTACAGAAATAGGTTGAACGCCTGAAGGACGGAAGAGTCGTACCAATTACACAACCAGCAAGAAACCGATAGTCAGCCTAATCCATCGTGCAACACCTTTGAATGCGCATCACCTGGTGGGCATTCTGATTATTTGCACACTTAGCAACGGTCGGTTACTACGCTTCCCTGTCACCATTCTCATTAAAATCACGTATCCCACCCTCTTGATAACGACGCAAATTGATTATCAGTTTGTCGTCGACGTGCCAGTTAAATTTTATCGAACTAATGTATGTATATGGTTGCAATGTTGTTCTGTGTGCATACGGTTTTATTCTTTGACCTATTGACTAATGCTTTCATTTTGCGCTACTGACACGTTTAAGTGTTTCCAAAAAATGCGGCGAATTATTGTCGGATACATCATGAAAACTCATAGTGTCCATTTCTTTCGTTTACTTATTCATTAAAACCGGCCACAGAAGAGTTAGTCATTCGTTTCGGTTGTTGAATGTCCTCGGCCGTAATGTTGAGCCGACTGTTGTATACTACGCAAGGCTCATAATGTGAACTTCCCGAAAAGAACATACTGACTATTGTAGTAATTGAGGCAAGTTTATGCGCACGCTAATTGACTTTGTTATTTCTCTTCATTGCATCCACTAGACTTTGTTAAATGTAAACTTGAAGACTACGATAAATAACTGACAAGATATACTTATATCTCGCCCACAAACGCACACACACACACATGTGAACACAGTGACTTTCAGTTAGCCCGCCATCTGACTTAATTCGTCTTATTTTAAGATTTTGAAAATTTGTTTGACGAAGTTCCGTTTAGAAGGTTTTTTATTTCACCAGTTGCCTAATTCACCATTTATGGACTATCGCTAACCAGTGTATAGTATAAAATATACCTGTCAATTCGTCGTGTGACATGACCGTTGAAGTTCTCAGAAGAACAGCTTTTGCCTTGTCACCGATTTTGACTTACTCAATATGACTTGCATACGTGGTTTCCTTGTCGTATTGTGTGACATCTAATGAACTGTTGATTTTATGGATATGGCTTATGCCTTCACGTTAACACTCACTTCTCACTAATACTTTTACTGAGAAATATTAGCTGCAGCGGCAATGAATGGGTTGAGGTGAGCTTAAAAAATAACAATTATAATTGACTGCGTATACTTTAAACAGATTTACCGTATTATAAAGGATATAGTTATAGATATGAATAAAAACCAAATTGTACATTGTACACTGTGGTTTTGATAATCGAAACGTTTATTCATTGGAAAAGGCGAATGGGTGTCAGCATTGTTAATACTGGCAGGCTACTATTTCGGTGAACTGATACATCTACTCTAGTCTTGTTTCTTGTGTACGTCTCTATCGGTTCTGGGTCCTCCACATCGTCAACTTTAGAAACTGGTGGATTCGTGCGACAAGGGTGTACTTTTCACTTTCTCATCAGTTATATAATGTGCAACATAAATATTGCAAAAATGCAAAATATTGCGAGTTAAAACACGAACGTGTCAGGCTTGCTTGCCTGTCAAAACCGCGGCAGTCTCAACGTCAGAGTCAACCGCTTTTGTAGGACACGCTTGTGACTGGACTTTGACATTTATGAATGTAAGCAATCGATAACTTCCGCCGCACCTGATTGCAGTGAACACTGGTTCTGAAACCATGCAGTGACCAGTGTTTAACGAACGCTTAGTGGTCGTTTAGTAATCATTAGTTATTTTGGAAGTTATTCATTTATTCTTACTTGAAATCTTATTCCAGCTATGCTCATGAGTGATGGCTTTCAGCATCGCAAAGTAGAAATTGACCGCTGTCACCATAAAAGAAGACTGTCCTGTTTTTTCCGCTCTTCATTTAATTCATGGTTTTGTTCCCAGACATTCCAGAAGCCAGTGGTTCTCACAGCTGAACCCAGTTAATCCCTTTGCACTTCTTTGAGTTTTATGACTAATTACGGTAGTCAGCACGGTCAAAACCGCTACACCACTTTCAGTCGAACCGTCAGACGAACAGCATTACGGATGTCTTCACAGGCACTTTAG
Organism: Paragonimus kellicotti; assembly: GCA_014220965.1. Lineage (NCBI taxonomy): Eukaryota > Metazoa > Platyhelminthes > Trematoda > Plagiorchiida > Troglotrematidae > Paragonimus > Paragonimus kellicotti. The sequence continues at coordinate 139,964 of LOND01000075.1, forward strand.
TAAAAGCCACGTAAGTAAGGTTTTTAAACTTTATTCGACATTGAAACCGTGATCAAGCTTTGTGTTCTTCGGGCCAAAGTTGCTCCAAGGATGAAAAATGGAAACTCCATATATTGCAACCAAGTAAATTAGCCCACACCGATTAGTTTCTTCGTTGTGCGCACTTTTAAGAAATCTTGCAGTATTTGATGGTGTCAGCGTTTAGTTAGTGAACCCATTTCTTGCATTCATAACATGCTATGTACACTTTACGTTCCTCTGAGACAGGCATTCCGAACTCCCACCTTTTTGTTCTGTCCCCCAAATATTTATGTGAAAGGACAGACTAATTTGCAGAAAAGTCACCAGCAAGCCTCTGTTCTACATATGTGAGGGCGACCTCTGTGTCGATTGCTATTTATCGTGTTCTAGCGTTTTAATCTGTGGCCGGCTTACTCTGGCTCATCATGATGTTACACGTCGCGGCCTCAAGCAAATTGCGGACAGTTATTAAGAACCAGCGAGTCGTCGCCTTTAGTTTATAACCGTTTGTATTCCAACTTCTCTCTTCTCAACCTGTTCTTGTTACAGTCAATAAAAATGGTTGGCTACTCATCTCCTCTGCTGGTAATGACCTCATCCTTGTGTGGAATGTACTACTCAAGGTTACATTCTTTGTTAGTGACAAGCGCTTGTGAGCTAGTAAATAAACTTATCACTTATGACAGTCTACGGTAACAATGGTTTTCTGCATCCAGAAATGGATTCTGGTTTTTACATAAATTGAACATCACCTACAATTGATCGCAGCTGTCGCATTCCCATAGACTTTCCAGTCGGCCCCTTTCGAAAAAAGCACTAGACTCGAGTTTCGCTCTCATTAGAGCTCGTCAGTAGTGCATATCCTTGCCACTGCCGGGACTAGAACTCCGGCCACGCTTTCATGAGGCAACCGTGTTGACCATTGGAATTAGCAGGACAGTTAACTGTGTCTCCTCTCGAGACGATCGGGCAACCTGATCATTATTCACAAGCGAAAGTGGTTGAGCGTTCACATATGATGATTCGGTCGTGCCTAATGTGAGGTCAGTGGGATGGTGGCTAACAGGATGTGGCCGGAGTCCAGCTCTAGCAACATCGACACTTGAATCCGGGGCTTTTTTTCGAAACTGGTCGACTGAAAAGTCTATGAAAATGCAACAGCAGTGGTCAACTGTGAGTGATGTTTAATTTATATGAGTGATTATCATAGGGTGATTAGTTGCAAGAATGATTGTCCCATCACCATGAGTATTGTAATTACGCAGTCAGCTGAGACAACAGATATGTCTTTAGTGCGAGACCAATAGAAAATGGATGATCTGATCGTTGCCTTCTTGCATGTTATGGGGTTCATCGACTGATCTTCATGGAAGTTTCGAGGTGGGCTTTCATTATCGAATATCGGATTCAGACTTGACCAAAACACTAAAACTCTTCTCTCAGTTGCCAATGCGAAACGACTTTTGTTTTATGTGTTAATTAGCCAGATGCTGAGGGTGCTGTGACGTTCAAAAAAGTCAGAACAAATTAGAAAGCGGGTGGAAATTATCCTGAACCTAGTACAAAGGTTAAACAGGGAGGTGTTAAACGGCAGGCTAATTTAACTAAATCAGTCATCATTCAAGTTAGCATGTGCTGCTTGTTCGAAGTCTATACAACCACCGCATCAAGTGGTCGTCATTTACAGTAGAACGGCCTCATTGGGTTTTCTATTGATGGAACACAGGCGTAAACTATAAATGTCTTGCGATACGCTCGGCTAACTTTGGTGAACTTTTCATCGTAGCGACCGAGTGTTCCAATGTTTAATCATACGTCCTCAGACACCATCCCAGTCAGGTTATCTGACAGCATTGGCAACTTCTACAGCAGGAGAGGATCAACCACGACTGTCGCGTTTACCACTTTTAAGAAGCTAACCATTATAAAGTTACTCACAGGAGAACGCGACTAGACAACTAACTCTAACCTCAAACTGTTGTCCACACTAACTCGTGCTCACCGGACGGCCGAATGCATTCAGTGTTGCCAACCTGATGCACTGCTGAGTTTACTCACAACTGTACATCACCGTTTCTCTAGTATTCTGCCAGTTTACTTGCAGTCGCAGTAATTTCTATGGCAACTGGACATGTAGGTACCAATTATATTCCTGGACCGGTGCCCCTGTGACTGGTACACGTAATAACGTGAAGTCGGTGACTCCGGAAAATGTAAATCGAAAGCCGATTTCGGCCATGGCGACGGCCATCCTGAAAATGGGACATTTTCATCACTTGACTGACTCCTTCGACTCGGTGTTGTTCAGTCAGAACGCTAGATTGATGGCGCTGCTTGATACGGTATCAATAGCTAATCACCGTCAAGTCTTGTGTGTGCACTAACTGTTGATTTGGAACTAAAAATACTTCGTTCTCTAGTTTTGAACTCTGTCGTGTCCGTTTCTCTTATCACTGCCACCCCATACTATACGTAGAAACATGTAAACAAAATACAAATATGACTGCTTCCCTGGTTGTTGCTGAACTGGAGAGAGGGAACGTGATGTTTCGAATTCGTCAGGCAAAGACGCAGTGGCCACTAAGCCGCCCAATAGGCAACTTTGCGTGTTCGCAACACACTACTGTCCGCTTTCTTAAGTAGCAAAAACGTAAAACAATCCTTACAATATGCCAGCTTGGTCATATTTGAGAAATTTTGCCCGCAATCGAGATTGACCTTATATATTCAATAAAGATGTTAAACGTCCTATCTTTTTCATGGATATTCCGACACTGGTCCTACTGAACACAGTTAACTCACCAGCTTCCCGTCGACAGAAGTTCTTGAACCGAATACGTTTTTTATGAGCCCTACACGAAGGACACTCCGGACCTGAAATAAAAAAGCATTGAACAATTGGAGCAGCAAGGTCATAAGAATCTGTTGACTACTCTGCGTCTCATAAATTCAATTTATGATAGTCACAAGCAGCTTTGAACAAATCACGGACGTACGTATGTAAGAATGAAACAGAATTGTTCGTTTATACAACTTTTGAGGGTTAATTTTATTATATTTGCTGTGAAGTGTTATTAGAGAATACACTGTTACATAAAAATCTCAAAGAAATTTAAGTAGTCGAAGTGGCGAAATTTTCACTAAAGTAAGTCTATTGACAGCCCAATTGTTTCTGCACAAATTACGAAACAACTTGAATGCATTTCCTATGTTTTTAGTCAGGATAATAGCATCAACTTAAAATTTCTTCACATGTATAGTCAATGTTAAAGACTTTAAGTGATTTTAACGTTTTTTTTCATCCCAACAAGTTGCATTTCACTCGTTCCAGCACGTGACCTGAAGGCAAATTTACCCAACGCCGTATCACTTCTTTATACTTGGACCACATGATTTATGCAAACTGCTGGACATCCCTGAAGTCCTCGTTATTGGAGCACCGCTTGTTCGGGGAGTAAAATTCGATGCACCACACTTAAACGGTTTCGTAGTCGGGCTGAAAAATCGTCACCTTGGCTTATTGCATGTCTACCTCTACACTTAAGTTCTCTATTCTTGTTATGAAACCCGATCATTAGTAAAAGCCAATCACATTGTTTTCTGCTGGTTTCATGATGTGCTTCTTTTAATCGTTAACAATTCATTCGCCGAAGTAAATATCTACCGGAATTAAATAAAATTTGAAGGCCGCGCGTGATCATATGTATTTGTGGTGTCGCATCTGACCGTCTTTTTTCTGTTATGTACTCCCTATATCTCACTAGGGTTGCAAGAAACCTACCGAGGTCTCGTAAATGTTGAACTTATAGTTACAGAACTCTAAACTGTTGTCTGATGAGCCTTAAGTGCGTATAAATATGATCATAATCTTAGCTGTTCATACTTTTTTTGATTTTTACCGGTGATGAACTGTTTAAAAGCAATCCTTTCAATGTAAGGGTGATGTTTGCTAAGTTGTTCTGGTCGTAAGATGTTGCATCAGTTTTGAAATAACTTCTGGCAAACGACTATAGGGACTTTGTGGTCTTGTATATGAATCATTAGTACACTTCTGTGATAAGGTTGCAAAGGTCAGTATCTTCATTGTCAGCATCATCCTTTTGAGCTGTTTTCGTGTACATTACGGTTGGGAGTGCCCGTAATCCTGATAGTCTTTGACGAGGTAGAAGACTGTGGAATACGCAAGTACGAATACATGACAAACAACGAAAGAGAGAAAAATAAAAAGCCATTTGGTTTCAGGAAAGAGAAAAAGACGTACTAACAACCTTGAGAATACAGGCTCGCCACCGACCGTAAAATCTTGCTTTGTCCGACAACGCTACCAACCAGCGAGTGGGGCTGGTCCCAGATCTCCCAACTGGATAGATTTAACTTAAAATCCTTACACATTGTGGTTGTCAGGACTTTCTTAGCCGTGTCACCGGTATCTCCCAGCCGCCCTGTGATTTCTTCCAGCCACCAGCAGTCATGCTGAATGATGCGCAATGCGGTAGACGCTCCATCGGTATATGAATTATGTGGTCCAACCGGCGTACACTGTGTAATTTCATTACTTTGGTTATCGGTTGCAAATTTTCATACTTCCCCAATACGCGTTGTTACATTGGCCACACAGTCAACCCTTTTGATTCACTCTAGTTAGTGGGGACAGCGGTGGTTAAATGTCGAGTGTTTATATACACCTTTCTGACGAATGGACCGGATACCTGATGTACAGAGCAAAGCTGAACGAGTATGCGCACTACAAACACTATTTTCAGTCGAAGCTTCACATATCCTTGCAACGTCACAAGTGACGAAGTTTAGCAAATTCGCTAAATGCTTTCGATGTTCTCGTGGACACCTCAGCATCAATAATATCAGCGGATGAGATGACACTACTCGGGTGGGTGAAGTGATCGGCTGTCTCAAGTGGCTTGTCTGCAATAAAAGTACAGGATCAGTTCAAATCCAATCTTGTATCAAAAATGTGCACTTCGAGGGTGTTTGCACCTTCATACTACACAGCTCCGCTATATTGTTTGACTAATTTGGCATGGTCTGCATGCTGTGTGAGGGAGCGATGAACTCCGCATACGCACTACAAGTTAGCTTAACACCTGACAACAGGTCTCACACGAGACCTAAAACTATGTTAGTGTATAACCTGTGTAATTAAAATCTCAGTGACAGTCTCATAAGTGAGCATCACTGCGTAGTCGGGGATTTTAGTTCAACTAATAAACCACTCAAGAGCGTACATCAAGTGCACCAGATTCTAATAAACCCTTCTGTCCAGCAACTTTCGGAAAATAGACGTAATGCCAGAGCATCTCACTGCAACGGAAAGTCTTTTATGAACGCAGGCGACACCTTTGTAACATAAAGCACTTTCATTCATCTAAGCAGAACAAGCTGGTTTATGGTGTACGTTGGGTGAGTTTATAAAATGATGGACGCCTACGTTGCAATGTGAACAACTAGACCATACCTTAATCTAGTTTAAGTTATGTTGAGTGTACATTAGACTGAAGTAAGATGACGAACTTTTGAATTGGAGTTTCCATGCATTCACAAATGATGAGCACCATCAAAGCTGATTATAGTATTCCCTTCATAGTGTGAACAAATTTCGCAGTTGTCTATTAAAAGGAGGTGTCGCCACAATAAAGAACGTTGTTTTACAGTTACGATTCTCGTAACTTGCGAGTAGCCTGAGACAAATATTCCCCACATTGATCTAAACTATCGCGGTAAATGGGCTATGTCGGGTTTGGATGTGTGAAACAAACTTGGGAGAATACTTATTTCAGTTAACTTGATTCAAGATCGTAAAATAGCTAAAGGCCTAGACAGTAGGTTCGAAGAGTTATCTAAAACTGAAATTTATCAGTTACAAGTGAAATGTTTGTTGTCGAGAGCCATTGCGGACCTTGCTTTTTTCTATCACAGTTATTCTGAAAAAATGAAGGTGAAAGGAACCCATCCGCACATTGTTCATTGTGGGCGTTAAGTTTAGTGTGAAGATAGCACCTTTCTGGGAATACATAATCTCGTGTTCCGCAAGTCTTTTGTTACATTCTTCCGTGTAACGCCTATAAACCATGTGATGTTGATAGCGATGCTGTCATTGACTCTACGGTCTTTCTATACTTTCTCAGTCGCACCCAGCAAGGTGTCGGCTTCAGCATCAGATAATTACCTTGCTATCAAATCCTTTGTTTTGATTGTATGAATGACAACGGCGATAGATGAGACTCGAATTTCGGAAATGGATATGAGCCACTGGCAAGCCAGTGATCCTAATTACCGTCAGTAGGTTACTGTGACAAGGATTTAAAGTAGTCATAAAGCTAGAGATGATGGACAAGTGTGCGCAATGAGAAGTGGCGATATGCAAGGTGGCAAAAACCAGCCAATCGTGTTCTCCGTGGGCCGAAAATGCATATGTTAGTTTCATATGACAGCTAACAAATTCATCAGGTGAATGTTTTTCTAAGCATTTTCCTAAACCTACACACCACGATCCGTATAATCAACCGATAACTTCATCAAACTGAACACTGTACTGCGTACTCATAGTGCCATCAAACAGCAATCATAATAGGCAGGATTACGACAATGTGTATCAGGTGAGTGTTAATCTCTTTTCTTACCCGTCGCTAATGTATACCAGTCATGGGATGAATGGTGTTTACAAGTGACATCAATCAATGGATGTAAGAAAGCGCAGGCGATCTTAGTTGGTAAGCACATAAATCCCAAATACAAAAAAGGAAGGTAGAAATTTTTGTTTGACTGTTGTGTTCGAGAGAACCAATGCAGCCGTTACACTGAAGCGTGAATCGTTGCATGTTTGATAGAGTCACACGTTGAGATTTAGAGTAAAAATGGGTTAAAAAAACCATGGTTATTCATGAGCCTCTCAAACTACCGAGTTGTTGCATCCTTGACGCAGTGATCTGCGTCATGAACAAAGACTGTTTACATTATGTTGCTGGGATAACCTTGATTTATAGGTCTACACAGACAGGTTGAAAACGAAAAAGTAAGTTTTCTGGAAACTTTTTAAGCAAGATGCGGAAAACGTACTCGTGTGATCTGTGGGGATGTCGAACAGCGTAAACTGTCCACGAACTAATAAATTGTTTCATGTTGATACTAAAGGATTCCTACACTTTCCCACGACTGGTTTTGATTTGCATGTTTTATTCACAACTTTGCGTCCATTATCATGGCGGTTTACACATGCCTTAAAGAGACTGTGTACACTTTCTTCCCGTGGCGTTCACGTATTATTGAAATACCAGTTATTGCGTTTTTCGATAACTTTTAATACCTAGATATAAAGCGCGTTCAGTCATTTTCTAAAACGGAGAATAGACAGATAATCTTTTCCTTCTCAGGGAATGAATGATCAAACCAACTCAGACCATTCTAGTAAAAATCGCCGACTGCCTCAAACAACCATCTAAAATCGGTTTTTCAATGCAAATTATGTTTCAGTTTAATGTGCCAGTTGTTAACAAGTCGTTTTCGCAAAGCTCTATTTCACCTCAAACAAAGTCAAAGATGAACTAACTCATGTGAAGAAGAGTTGCCAGCGAGTGATTACAATCTAGTCGATTGTTGCAGAAACGGGGATGAACTGAGCGTCATGAGTGAAGGCTAAGTTATTGCGTAAAATGGAGTTTATAAGTAAGGGAGACGAAGTTTCACAACATTCTTATATTTACTGCATCTCTTCGAGAAACTCTAGGGAACCTGATACTACCCTGCTGCTGAGACGCCTGGATATGTTAACTCTGTCCTGTCTAGTACACACTCAATGGAGTACCCATTACTGTGTCGTCTTTCACGTTCGAAGTCTAGTTTTGAAATTCTGGTTTGATTACTGTTGTGCTGTAACAGGGGCAAAGCTGCGGTCTAGTACTTCGGTTTCAACTCTGTTAGCATAAAATTATCTCCAAAGGAGATACGTGAGAACGTTTTGGATGGTGCTAACCCTGTATCAGCTAAATCATCTAAATGTAAATTGAGGTCACTCAACAGCTCTGGTTTACGACGTAACCTATGAACATGAGTTAGCGATTGAACCGAAAGTCCAGAGTTACATCTGTTAGCTCTTACACTCCATTTCCGCATAGTTTAACCGTTTATGGTTCGTAAACGATCAACCGTCCATCAACGTCCCAAAAACCTTCACAGGAATTTTCTCAAACAGTTGATCCACAGTGTCTTCAGTGCAGACGGATACATTTAACTGGATTTTGCGAACCAATCATGTTTTTCTTGATTATACTCAGTAATAACCACGGTCATTTTTAATGTTTAATTGCTTGGATAAGTCAGTATAGGAAACACCTCTGTTATGGTGTTTGCTTTTCGCGTTCGAACAAAGGTAGCCACGTCACATTTCGCTGATCGTAAATACTTATTTGCTTGGTTTGAAGCAGTTACAGTTGACATTAATACCAGAAACTAAAATGCATGTTAAAGCGTACCGTATCTTTGCTGCGTCATACTCCTATCATCCGGTTTGTTCCAGTCGCATAAAGCATCCTGTAGTTTGACTGTGTAACGTATCGTGTTGCCATCGCCGAAGCAGCCACCAAGGTCACTGAGGGGTGTGAATTACAGACCCGGTTTGTCACCTACACGAAAACAATTAACGTGTGCGGCGGTGTGCTTATGTTTCACAAACGACTAGCAGTCTGGGAAACACATTAGGTTGAAAGTTCAGCACGAAGAAAGAAACGAAACATGCGCTGGCACATAATAGGAGTGTAGGGGTGCACAGGCACGAATGATTAGGTCAACTCAACGCGTCTTCACGAAACGCGCTGTTGCGGCAAATGTAACTGATGCACATTAGGGCTGGCGGGTGGGTAAAATGAGGCGGTGTTTGTAAATGCTAATGGGTGTCGGCTTGATACACACAATCTAGAAAACAGTCTGAGACACCACAAGTCACAATCCGAACCATTTGGACAATGGGTGACCGACAATGAAGACTAGTCGTGCCAAAAAATGAATCGAAATCCACAAAATAAATTAATCTATTAGGCATTCAGAAACTAATGTTTTTTCGTCTGATTCAGGTTGCAGTCGGGTATTTTCGATCTACACCTGTTTTTTATAGCAAAAATGCATATTTCTTATTCAAGTCCGTTGGTTTGTTATGCAGAACCACAACGGTTCCACAGCCTTACTTCTAACTAGGTTGGGTGCCTGGTAAAGTAGCGATTTTATTCGCGCACACCTTGGGTGTCTTCGGATGAATCCCTAATTTGACGCATAAAATGGGAGTAGAGACAAAACAAGGGTAACAAAGTACTCGTGGCCGATAGACGTAAAACAGAAGAAAATAGAACAGAATAGAATGCTGTCCTATCAATGAGCGTCTGTCTGTAAGAACTTTAAATTTACACATAACAAATGAAAGTTGCACATGGTTGTGGAAAAATTAGAACACCAATAAATCAAACTTTTCCGTACAGACATCCAAAATTGTATTACTTTAGACAAACAACACGTTTTATAAACACAGGTGAAATAGAGCTTTGCGAAAACGACTTGTTAACAACTGGCACATTAAACTGAAACA
>LOND01000075.1:149673-160913 GCA_014220965.1 Paragonimus kellicotti
TACATCTCAATAAAAAAACGCAAGAAATATATATATATATATATATATATATATATATATATATATAACTTTATGGTTATACACTAAATGACTTTTCAACAGCATAGAAGGCGAACAATCATCAGGTTGTTTCCGTGTACCTCAAGCGTCCATCCTGAGTTTCTTTTCGGTTGTACCAATAGTTCCGGTCATTGCCCAGGCGTAATCAAACATTACTAAAAAACAAAAATCTGACGAGTTGTGAAATATTAGGGAGATATGTAAACACCATATGACAATGTCGACTGTCATAACAAATGGTCCGAAGACAACAGCTTTTCGTTAAAAGTGATCAGACCTAATGCAGTGCTCATCTTGCCATCAGAATTGCGGCTAACACTACTTTTTTGACGTCAGGCAAGCCACTTATACACATAAACATGACTGCAGTGATAAGTGTCTCAAGATCGTCAGCTCAGACTTGTTTACGTCATGCTTAGCTTCATAATCTATTCACACCTGAAAATGGGCATACTTTTCACTTTGGGCTCTAAAAGGATTAGGTCTCCTTTCGAGGCGATTGAACAACTTGATTATTGCTCACAAATGAAAGTAGTTGAGCGTTCACTTATGATAATTCGATCAATTGTAGGTGGTGTTCAACCTATACGAAAACCAAAATCTTTTGTTATTCATCAGTGATTAAGTACTTGTCGAAAATGTTAAGAGGCGGACATTTAGAAGGGTCAGAAAACTCATGATAATCCCCTATCCTGGTTATTTCACGAGAATGGCTGAATTCACAGTGTTCCACATATGCGTTAAGGGTGGTCAAATTTTCACCTACTACGTCAGCCACTAGAACAGTACCTTGCAGTAGACACGGATGAAGATTTGGGGGATCATTCGCAAAATAAGAGAGGGCCATAAAGCCGAAACTTCTTTTGAAGGTAGGATGTGTTCACATTTGAAATCACTTCCCATCTCAGTGAGCGCAGCTGAACTGCCTGGATGTTTCTAAATCCTACCGAAGCAGCATGTTACTAAGGATTAACCTTTACTATAAGTTTGTGGGTCAGCATTTCAATCGACTCTCGCAGGTCACCAAGTGTTCATAACTGTCAGAATGTTGATTCGATACTCCGTTCTGATATGACGGTACGTCAGTAGATATCCGTTTTTTTTTCATTTCCGTTCATTTTCTATTCGTGTTTTTAGACCGGGCAACATAATTTATAATTTGACCAACACAGAGACGACAACACAGAAGCAGTGTACTAACATATGAACTTATGAACCAGAAACCATCAGTTACCCCCAAAAAGGTTCGAGGTGTGAACGATGTTAACACTTGTCTGTCCAAAATTCAAGATAAGTTACGTCTTCGACAGATAGTAGAAAAGCTGATATTAAATGAGAACTTCAGTCTCTGAAACGAACGTTTCTTTGATTTATCTGATTAGTCTGAATAAGGACGTTTGGGTAAGAGGAGTTTCAATTTGAGAGTGGTCATCGGCAGACAAATTGGAAAACACCTATTTCACAGGAATACAAGTGAATGCCAACATTTCGCTCAAGATGAAGCGCCTAGTTGAAGTGTCCGGTTGATAAGTGGATTACCAACTGGAGTTATTCAAATTGATATTGATAGCAGCTGTTGCATTCAGATAAGCCTTTCGGCTAACCCACTTCGAACGAAAGCACTAGACTCGAGTTCTTCTCTTACTAGAATCCATTAGTAGTGCACATCTTCGTCCTAAATGAGATTTGCGCTCTGACCCTCGCACCAAGAGACTAGCCTGTTAGCCATGACGACAGCAACCCCCACAATATGCAAAGCCGAAAAATAATTCCAAACGCCCAAACACAACTTGTTGTAAACAGTGTTCAGATTGCCGGATCATTTCGAAAGGAGAATGAACAGAATCACTCTGTTCTATCCAATCGATAACCCCGTGATCAGGAATTCTCAGTTAGGTTGAAGTTACTGTCTTCATTGAACCAAACAAGCATGTAGTTAAGCGTCGTGTGTGAGACTTTGGATGTGATCATTCGACCATGTCTAGTGTTATGTAACTAAGGTTTTGGTTAAAAACTGGTATCACACGAATAGGGGCCAGCGGTGCAAACTTCAGTGAAGACGAGCATACGCAATACTGATGAGTTATAATGAGGGCAAAACTCAAGTTTAATGCCTACATTCCAAGTGGGCTACTCAAAAGACTCACCTGAATACGAAGGGTGCGATCAGGTGATCAGTTAAAATCAACCGGAATGTTGATTGATTGATAATTGGGGGTTTTGTGTTCAACATTTTTAAAAATGGAAAGCGTTTCTTGGAGTGAACCAGCAAGCGTTCCGGAACGCGACTGAGCATTCGAGCATGAGACTGATCAAGTCGAGGAATATCCGTGCAGAAGATCCATTATGGATTTTCATTGGCTGCTACAGGATGGAAGAAACTCACCGCCAAATACATTCCTATCTTTGTGCTAACCAAGGGAATTAAATCGGATAGCTTGCAGATGTGAAGAAAAAGTGAAGGAAGGTGAATAAAATAAACTTGGACAAGGTTGTTCGTATGCTGTCATATCAACAACGAACGTGGAAACAGTGAAACAGCTTTCCGTCAGGTGTGCCAATTTGGTGACCTGTGCGAGTGAGCTAGGATTTGGCTAGGAAGCCGGTAGCGTAGGTCGTTTCTCTCGTTTGTGCTGGTCGATTGGAATTCCAAAACTTTAAGCCCATTAATCCGTGATCACGGAATTGGGCAATATGTGCAGATGTGAGCAGAACCCAACTGCAAAGCAGCTCTGTCTGCGTGGCAATCTGATTAATCCACAATCCAGTTTCAATGAACGATCTCTTTGGCTTTCATTTTTGTTTTGCAGAAGGTCTGTCAGTTGATAACCTGGAGTGTTGACTGTATTTTGGGTGGGATTTAGTTTTCACTTAAGAGGTCTGAAGTGGTTTGTAAGTTGACTTAAGTCCGCTAGCCCCTTTGGATAGGGGTATTCGCTGGCCCGATAGCTTCTATTAGTCCTAGTGGTCTAAATACACCTCACTAAAATAGCATAATCCGCTTTCGTTATGGAACGTACAGCAGATCTGTCTGTTCGGTTCCAATTGTGGGCGTTTTGTGCAGTCCAGTCTAGTTGGAAAAACTTCGCGATGCTTTTTAGTCCTGATTACACAACTGATAGAAATACCTAAATTATGTCACCAAGATCCCTTGGTCTCGTCTTCAAACAGATACGAAATAAAATTATTGTCGCCAAAGGTAATAGTCATTCAAGATTCGCTTGGCAAAGTATGGCGACAAAATTTATAGTTGCTGTTGTTGTTGTTGTTACTTTTGGAGATCAGTGACTTATACAGCTCAAATTGTTTCGAAGGGTTTTCATAACCACCGAACATTCTACAACTCGCCAGAGTTTTGTGTCATCAATAATTCGGTGATGTTGTGTAGTTTCAAAAACGAAGAGTAAGCGACACGAGTCCTAAGATGAATCCTTATGGAACACCATCAAGGTTAACCACAAGTTGGTTGGATACACCCTCAATTACCAGAGTAAATGGCCACGGAGGTCGCAGTTATTAAGCTTCTGTAGAAGAATGAAGTGATTAGCTCTATGACAAACTGTTTTCCCAAGGTTGCAGTCGCCTCGACGTATATACTGGGTAAATACGTCAGAGGCTAGAATTTGAATAAAGCGGATATTTTAATCTGTGTGTTTGTAGAAACTTCGCTGGAATGGAACACCGCCCAGCTTCTTCCAACGTGTTAAGCAGAACCAATTCTCTCTGTCAAGAGCGTCACTTGTTGATTGTACCGCCGAACTTACTCAGAAGCAAAAATCACACGGATCTCGTCCGTATCTGACTGGTTAGCTGTACCACGATGAAACCTCTCATCGTATTTTTTAGACGCATTGGTTCTATTGCGCTAAAATTATGTTCCTGTTTTTCACTAGGTTCAGAAAAGTTTGCCGCAGAACACATGGGGGCTGGTTTAGGCCGCCCCTCAAATAAGCGGGGAGTTCTTCAGCGTATGATCCACTCAGTGGAGAGTTTCTAGCGGTTGGAACTTGAAGGTAGCGACATAGGCGCCGGCTCTTATTTGGAATTGTTATTCCTCACCGCCCGTGAAATTCCCCGTTTCTATGATAGATTTTTAGATCCACGCTTTCAGTGAAATTGTGTCTAGCTCTCCCTAAAATATAACCCAATTCATTGAAACCTCGTCAACACACCGTGGTCAAGTAAGTAGCGCTCTACTCTGATCAGTGTGAAACGCTTAGTCCAAAATGAATATCTAAACTGAAAACTAGCTTGGATCAAAGTTTCCAAGCTACAACGGAGTGCATAAAAAAAAACAAACGTCGATCGTTTGTGACGATAGTCTCATTCGTCAAATTTGCTAGGATTGTGGAGGGACAAACAAAGTCAAAGATGAACTAACTCATGTGAAGAAGAGTTGCCAGCGAGTGATTACAATCTAGTTGATTGTTGCAGAAACGGGGAATGAACTGAGCGTCATGAGTGAAGGCTAAGTTATTGCGTAAAATGGAGTTTATAAGTAAGGGAGACGAAGTTTCACAACATTCTTATATTTACTGCATCTCTTCGAGAAACTCTAGGGAACCTGATACTACCCTGCTGCTGAGACGCCTGGATATGTTAACTCTGTCCTGTCTAGTACACACTCAATGGAGTACCCATTACTGTGTCGTCTTTCACGTTCGAAGTCTAGTTTTGAAATTCTGGTTTGATTACTGTTGTGCTGTAACAGGGGCAAAGCTGCGGTCTAGTACTTCGGTTTCAACTCTGTTAGCATAAAATTATCTCCAAAGGAGATACGTGAGAACGTTTTGGATGGTGCTAACCCTGTATCAGCTAAATCATCTAAATGTAAATTGAGGTCACTCAACAGCTCTGGTTTAAGACGTAACCTATGAACATGAGTTAGCGATTGAAAACCTACTGATTGATACTACTCAAATTTTTAGAATAATAAAGATGAGTTACATCAATGTGTTATCCTGGATCAGCAATCTTCGTTTCAAAATTCCCTCGTATTTAACAGGGTTTCAAAAATTGAATATGTAACACGGAGCCCATGTTATGCCTAGTTTCGAGTTCAAAGCTCGCTATCTTATTCTAGAGATAATCATCCAGTATGCCTTCTATTAATTTGGATGCTACTAGAAGCCAGACAGTTTGCCAGTACCTTTTCTGATAATTTCTGCAAACATCTTTTGGGAGAGATGCAATTTCGAACTAATCTTAAGTGTTCAGCAGGTGAATGATATAGTAGAAATTAATGAAAAGCGTTGTTAACGGTTTCGCTTACACGGTAACCAGGTCTTTCATGGTGGCTGTGATAACAAACCTTTACCGAATGATTTATGTGTTGTTAAATTCTCTTGTTCGACTGTAACTTATGACTCTGGGATTTGGAAAAATTCACTTCAACAGTCTTTTGTTTTATGTGTTCAGTTGAACCGAGCTACACCAATATGTTAAATCCGTGTCGCAGTCAACTGGTTCCTCCTATATATGGTTATTCTGGTTAGTTAAACGATAGTTTGATTGCGTTGACCGAATTCTTTTGGTTGGTACAAAAATATTCCTCTTCCTGAAGAGTGTCATAAAGACTGACAAACCACAAATAACACCTAAATTAATAAATTATCCGATCTACATGTTCACAGTTTTCTAACCCTAAGGCGAATCAGTTTACAGGAGGCAGATAGGTTGGAACGATCAACACTTTCTCAGTGAAAATCCCCACACATTCTGCAGCAAGCACACGCAGCAGTAGAAGAAAGACGCATGCGAGTAGAAATAGCGCTTGTTACGTACAAAAGCTAGGTCTTTTAATGATAGCTAAGTGCCTGTCAACAGATCAACACAGGAACGTGTTTTTACACCTTCTACTGGACAATGTGAATTTTCGTGTGGTTATCAACAGACCGTCAGTTTAGTCGAAAGTGGAAAACTGGTGTTTTCTGTGAAAAATTTCACTTATCTTCCGTTTTTGAAAGTGTAGAGGAGGACACGGGTTTCAAAATGTGTATAAATAGTACATTGCCACGTACATTGAGGGCTAAGCAGATTACGTAAAAAAAGAGTGATTGCGATAAAGGCAAGAAAGACTGTGTGGATAAAAAAGAAAACTAAAAAATAATTAAACATTAAAGAACTTGTCATGTGAGAATTTGGGCGCTAAAAGACAGGAGGTGATTGTCCATAACTCTGTAAGAAACATCAACTTCCAATAGATGTACGTGAATTTGGCCGATAAGGTCGACGTCGACTATGGTCTGCATCCAAGTAAAAACGTTGAATAACGAGTTTACCAGTACACACAAACGATTCAAACAAAAACATTTGGTTCCACATTGATAAGCACGTGCTCCCTAGCTGTTCTATACTAAGATTTCGATCGTGTGATGCAAAGTAACCTCAACGTTAATTTTGTGGATACTAGTGTTGAATATTCCTTAACTCTATCAGATCACACACCTGTACTAATGAAGTGTAGTTCACTTGCCTGAATGGACAAAATTCTTCCACAGTGTAGATTAACCAACACACCGTAGAAGACTAGACCTTTCAACTTTTTTTCTCCATTACATCGGTGGCTGACCTTATCCTAATGCCCNGTCAAATTAGGGATTCATCCGAAGACACCCAAGGTGTGCGCGAATAAAATCGCTACTTTACCAGGCACCCAACCTAGTTAGAAGTAAGGCTGTGGAACCGTTGTGGTTCTGCATAACAAACCAACGGACTTGAATAAGAAATATGCATTTTTGCTATAAAAAACAGGTGTAGATCGAAAATACCCGACTGCAACCTGAATCAGACGAAAAACATTAGTTTCTGAATGCCTAATAGATTAATTTATTTTGTGGATTTCGATTCATTTTTTGGCACGACTAGTCTTCATTGTCGGTCACCCATTGTCCAAATGGTTCGGATTGTGACTTGTGGTGTCTCAGACTGTTTTCTAGATTGTGTGTATCAAGCCGACACCCATTAGCATTTACAAACACCGCCTCATTTTACCCACCCGCCAGCCCTAATGTGCATCAGTTACATTTGCCGCAACAGCGCGTTTCGTGAAGACGCGTTGAGTTGACCTAATCATTCGTGCCTGTGCACCCCTACACTCCTATTATGTGCCAGCGCATGTTTCGTTTCTTTCTTCGTGCTGAACTTTCAACCTAATGTGTTTCCCAGACTGCTAGTCGTTTGTGAAACATAAGCACACCGCCGCACACGTTAATTGTTTTCGTGTAGGTGACAAACCGGGTCTGTAATTCACACCCCTCAGTGACCTTGGTGGCTGCTTCGGCGATGGCAACACGATACGTTACACAGTCAAACTACAGGATGCTTTATGCGACTGGAACAAACCGGATGATAGGAGTATGACGCAGCAAAGATACGGTACGCTTTAACATGCATTTTAGTTTCTGGTATTAATGTCAACTGTAACTGCTTCAAACCAAGCAAATAAGTATTTACGATCAGCGAAATGTGACGTGGCTACCTTTGTTCGAACGCGAAAAGCAAACACCATAACAGAGGTGTTTCCTATACTGACTTATCCAAGCAATTAAACATTAAAAATGACCGTGGTTATTACTGAGTATAATCAAGAAAAACATGATTGGTTCGCAAAATCCAGTTAAATGTATCCGTCTGCACTGAAGACACTGTGGATCAACTGTTTGAGAAAATTCCTGTGAAGGTTTTTGGGACGTTGATGGACGGTTGATCGTTTACGAACCATAAACGGTTAAACTATGCGGAAATGGAGTGTAAGAGCTAACAGATGTAACTCTGGACTTTCGGTTCAATCGCTAACTCATGTTCATAGGTTACGTCTTAAACCAGAGCTGTTGAGTGACCTCAATTTACATTTAGATGATTTAGCTGATACAGGGTTAGCACCATCCAAAACGTTCTCACGTATCTCCTTTGGAGATAATTTTATGCTAACAGGAGTTGAAACCGAAGTACTAGACCGCAGCTTTGCCCCTGTTACAGCACAACAGTAATCAAACCAGAATTTCAAAACTAGACTTCGAACGTGAAAGACGACACAGTAATGGGTACTCCATTGAGTGTGTACTAGACAGGACAGAGTTAACATATCCAGGCGTCTCAGCAGCAGGGTAGTATCAGGTTCCCTAGAGTTTCTCGAAGAGATGCAGTAAATATAAGAATGTTGTGAAACTTCGTCTCCCTTACTTATAAACTCCATTTTACGCAATAACTTAGCCTTCACTCATGACGCTCAGTTCATCCCCGTTTCTGCAACAATCAACTAGATTGTAATCACTCGCTGGCAACTCTTCTTCACATGAGTTAGTTCATCTTTGACTTTGTTTGTCCCTCCACAATCCTAGCAAATTTGACGAATGAGACTATCGTCACAAACGATCGACGTTTGTTTTTTTTTATGCACTCCGTTGTAGCTTGGAAACTTTGATCCAAGCTAGTTTTCAGTTTAGATATTCATTTTGGACTAAGCGTTTCTCACTGATCAGGGTAGAGCGCTACTTGACCACTGTGTTGACAGGTTTATTGAATTGGGTTACATTTAGGGAACTAGACGACAATTTCACTGAAGCGTGGATCTAAAAATCTATCATAGAACGAATTTCACGGCGGTGAGGATACAACTCAGAAAGGCCGGACGGCCTAGTTCTACCTCAGTCAACCTAAATCTCCACTGGTGGATCATCTCTGAAGAACTCCCTGAGGCCGCTAACAGCCATGTTCCGGCAAACTTTTCTGACCTAGTAAAAATAGGAACGTTTAGGCAATAGAACCAAGCGTCTGATTACGATTGAGAGGTTCATCGTGGTACAGCTACCAGTCAGAACGGACAGAACCTGTGTTTTGCTGAGTAGTTCGTGCGGTACAATCACAAGTGGCTCTTGACAGAGAGAATTGGTTCTGCTTCAAACGTTGAAGAAGACTGGGTTGTTCATCAGCGAAGTTGCAACACACAGTAAAATCCGCTTTATTCAAATTCTAGCCTCTGACGTATTTACCAGTATATACGTCGAGGCGACTGCAACCTTGGGAAAACAGTTTGTCATAGAGCTAATCACTTCATTCTTCTACAGAAGCTTAATAACTGCGACCTCCGTGGCCATTTACTCTGGTAATTGAGGGTGTATCCAACCAACTTGTGGTTAACCTTGATGGTGTTCCATAAGGATTCATCTTAGGACTCGTGTCGCTTACTCTTCGTTTTTGAACTACACAACATCACCGAATTATTGATGACACAAAACTCTGGCGAGTTGTAGAATGTTCGGTGGTTATGAAAACCCTTCGAAACAATTTGAGCTGTATAAGTCACTGATCTCCAAAAGTAACAACAACAACAGCAACTATAAATTTGTGCATATTTGCCAGCAAACTTGGAATGACTACTACCTTGGCGGCAATAATTTATTCGTATCTGTTTGAAGACGAGACCAAGGGATCTTGGTGACATAATTTAGGTATTTCTATCAGTTGTGTAATCAGGACTAAAAAGCATCGCGAAGTTTTTCCAACTAGACTGGACTGCACAAAACGCCCACAACTGGAACCGAACAGACAGATCTGCTGTCGTCATACTGAAAGGGATTTAGCATTTAGTGAGTGTATTCAGATAGACTAATAGAAGCTATCGGGCCAGCGAATACTCCCTATCCAAAGGGGCTAGCGGACTTAAGTCAACTTACAAACCACTTCAGACCTCTTAAGTGAAAACTAAATCCCACCCAAAATACAGTCAACACTCCAGGTTATCAACTGACAGACCTTCTGCAAAACAAAAATGAAAGCCAAAGAGATCGTTCATTGAAACTGGATTGTGGATTAATCAGATTGCCACGCAGACAGAGCTGCTTTGCAGTTGGGTTCTGCTCATATCTGCACATATTGCCCAATTCCGTGATCACGGATTAATGGGCTTAAAGTTTTGGAATTCCAATCGACCAGCACAAACGAGAGAAACGACCTACGCTACCGGCTTCCTAGCCAAATCCTAGCTCACTCGCACAGGTCACCAAATTGGCACACCTGACGGAAAGCTGTTTCACTGTTTCCACGTTCGTTGTTGATATGACAGCATACGAACAACCTTGTCCAAGTTTATTTTATTCACCTTCCTTCACTTTTTCTTCACATCTGCAAGCTATCCGATTTAATTCCCTTGGTTAGCACAAAGATAGGAATGTATTTGGCGGTGAGTTTCTTCCATCCTGTAGCAGCCAATGAATCTATGGATCTTCTGCACGGGATATTCCTCGACGTTGATCAGTTATGCTCGAATGCCAGTGGTCCGGACGTACTGGTTCACTTCCAAGAACATTTCCATTTTAAAATGTTGAACACAAAACCCCCAATTATCAATCAATCAACATTCCGGTTGATTTTAACTGATCATCTGATCGCACCCTTCGTATTCAGGTGAGTCTTTTGAGTAGCCCACTTGGAATGTAAGGCATTAAACTTGAGTTTTGCCCTCATTATAACTCATCAGTATTGCGTATGCTCGTCTTCACTGAAGTTTGCACCGCTGGCCCCTATTCGTGTGATACCAGTTTTTAACCAAAACCTTAGTTACATAACACTAGACATGGTCGAATGATCACATCCAAAGTCTCAACCACGACTGATTCAAACCGTGCTCAGTTGGTTCAATGAAGACAGTAACTTCAACCTAACTGAGAAGTCCTGATCACGGGGTTATCGATTGGATAGAACAGAGTGATTCTGTTCATTCTCCTTTCGAAATGATCGGGCAAGCTGAACACTATTCATACACAGGTTGTGGTTGGGCGTTTGGATATTATTTTTCGGCTTTGCATATTGTGGGGTTGCTGTCGTCATGGCTAACAGGCTAGTCTCTTGGTGCGAGGGTCAGAGCGCAAATCTCATTTAGGACGAAGATGTGCACTACTGATGAGCTCTAATAAGAGCGAAACTCGAGTCTAGTGCTTTCGTTCGAAGTGGGTTAGCCGAAAGGCTTATCTGAATGCAACAGCTGCTATCAATATCAATTTGAATAACTCCAGTTGGTAATCCACTTATCAACCGGACACTTCAACTAGGCGCTTCATCTTGAGCGAAACGTTGGCATTCACTTGTATTCCTGTGAAATAGGTGTTTTCAGTTTGTCTGCCGATGACCACTCTCAAATTGAAACTCCTCTTACCCAAACGTCCTTATTCAGACTAATC
>LOND01000075.1:162366-176143 GCA_014220965.1 Paragonimus kellicotti
ACTTCTTTTACACAACTAATCACAAACCGATACTGACACTTACGGTAATGCGCAACTGATCACTCAATGTCAATCTTAAACGTTTGTACATCGACTGTGACTGAAGTTTAACGAAGTTTCTTGAAAGATGTCAATATCAGGCTAATATGCAAGATTTATAGGCAAATTTCTAGTGTTGCTGTTACGACCTCTGTTGGACAAGTGTTGCTGAAGTTTTACTTGACCCAATATGACTTGTTATAAACACAAACATTGCAGGGGTCATCTGCATATAAAACTTCTCGTGGTAGTCCGTACTAACAACGTCATTTACAAATTATTACATGGTCAAACAACTTTCCACATAATCCAGTCCTGGAGAAAATAGTAACTTCTAGTTTTGCTCATTTAACAGAGATTACTGGTAAGATACATTCTTGTATATGCTTGGATCTGATTTCTGGTTTATGTATTGTTTTAGACAGGTGTGCTAGACAAACACCTGACCTGATGATAGCAGAAGAGAACCAGACTAACTCAAAAACGGTTGATTATCAACTGAGAGTTAAGAGGTATTGAAATCAATGAGTGGAAGATGACGAAATTGGTGTGGATATTGCTAAAAGTAGTGGACTGGGTTGCTATTCATGGTGTTCACCGGCAAGTCATGCTTTAACTTTAGGTTGCAAGAGATTTCCGGCCAAATGATATTGAAAAAATTAACGTGCTAAGGTTGTGAGGTGTGGCAAGTGTTTGTCGTGCTATACTTTGGAAGAAGAACACTAATACCCAATTGGTTATCTCTCGTTGAATTTTAATATTAAGCGTTGTCAGAATGATATCTGATCAGGTTATAAAATGAGTAAGAACCGAACAAAATTGGTTAAGTTTCAGTTAGAGCCGACCAATATAGCATTTGGGTGTAACCACATAATTGCGTTCTCCCGTTTTTCTGATTTCCCATGTTTGATTAAACAAAATGCGGGACTTCAAGAAATCCGGCGACCCACCTCATGCTTACTTGTGTTAGCAGTGTTCTTTCTTGAATGTCTGTGCTCGACGACTGTTTTATGGTGGCTATTTTGTAGCCAGTTCGTCAGGTAGAAAGCTTTCGTAGAATTTAGTTTTTGTGGTATTTTTAAGTCTATTCAGTTGCCTTACTATACTACATTACTTTCGTCAGCTACTTGTTTTGTCTTGACACTGTTCTTCTTTGAGATAGTTTTTGGATTAACGTGATAAGAAGTGGTAGGCCAAATAATTTTGAATGCAACATCAGTAGTAAGTAAACTTTTTGACCGATACATGTTGTTTAGACATGTCTATATTTCTAGGTGATTTTTTGCTGCAATCCACGTGGTCAACTATGTGTGAAGTTAGGCGCTACTATCAGTTAGATATAGAGATGTGATTTATAGACTGAATACACTCACATAAAAAATGCTAACGCATAACTAAGTCTTAATGTATTTTAAACTAACGAGCTCAGAACTTGAAATTTTACTGTAATTTCCGTGCTGGTCTTTTCCTGTAGCAAATTTCTAACGTGCAAATATCACGGTTACCACATTGTGCACCATCAGCAGAAAGTACACTAATACCAATACGCACCACTTTACCATAGTTGTTGGCTTTCGGACTTATTTGAATCCTTTATGGAATTGATTTTACAATTGCATTGCCTGTCAGTTTTTCAGTGGTTGTTGACTTCAAAATTTGCTAACATTTTCCGATGGACCTCATATTTTCCCACGGTGATTAACAGTTATTCCTTTTAATATCCTTTACTGATTTCAAATTAACTAAGTATATTTACTTCTCCGCATTTCCTATAAATTCTCGGCGCGATCGCAATGGCATCAT
Organism: Paragonimus kellicotti; assembly: GCA_014220965.1. NCBI lineage: Eukaryota > Metazoa > Platyhelminthes > Trematoda > Plagiorchiida > Troglotrematidae > Paragonimus > Paragonimus kellicotti. Next base: position 164,209 of record LOND01000075.1, read on the forward strand.
TCAGTCAAATTTGGTATCATATCAGCTCCTGATCATAGGCTTAGATAAATTGGTTTATTCAGTGTGGATCAACCCTTTCTAACATAGACCTGCTTAGCCACTCTACTGTCTATGGTTTTCGTTATGCATTTCAGGGAGTGGTGCACTGTATATTTATGTCTCCTTACATTAAAATGTGTCTTATAATTCTGGTGGAAAATGTTTCAGTTGTTTATAATAATTCATAATCTCAGTTATTATCAGTAAAACTTACTGTTTTCAGGAAAGGTGGTGTGGATTGTCCCACTTGAAACTGAAATAAGAATGGAATAGTTTTGTCAAGCAGTTCAGCATTAAACGGCAGAAAATGTTCACTTCATCTCAAAAACTCATTATGATTTATTACAGAAATGTTAATACCATCATCCGACAGTAGAGAGGGTGGGTTACATTATTTTTGGCATGTTTTTACAAGTATTCTGTAAAGTACTTATTTAAAACAATAGACACAAGCAGTATATATCAAGTAGAGTATTACCGATTCGTGTCTTTCAGACAGTGAGACAGAAAAAGCATAAACTAACCACACAAATGAAAGATAACCAAAAATGTTGCCGAGTAAGCAGAAGACAAACGCTAACTTACGGCGGAGAGTTGTGGACGGAATGATTAATGTACATTAGATGTTGATGTCAGGATTCTGGTCACGAAAATTGTGTGACCTATACAGACTATGTGAACAAATAATAGGATTGTGTTGTCTGGTAACAGTTTATTTAGTATAACTAACGGCTGATTTTATTAAATGTTAGATGATAGACTGAAACGATGTGTGATATCCGTTACACTGACGTTGGGGGTAAAGCTGGTTTTTTACATCGGTAAAATACTGTGTTGTTGACGGTATTCTTTTTTAATTGAATTACTTTTGCAAGTACTCACTTCGGACAACTTTAAACCATTCGAACAGCTAGGAGTTACTTAGTGGAATAGCATTCCTAGGTGCCGGATGAAGACAAAATTCAAAGATGTGAAGGTGTCAGACTCGGGGATGGAGGGAAAATTGATTCACAAAGTTGAAAGTACAGTTGCGTTCGTGGCATTGTAATCGTTGACCTTGACAGTCATAGAGCTAGTGTGAGCCGTTCGGGAGAACAGGAAGTGGTACAGACGACTGTCTGCATCTGTTTTTTGACCATTTCGGATGACTGACTATACACAGTTAGTCATCGGTTTTGTCGGATCCTATAAATACAACACAGCGACTCAATATACTTGGTCCACTTTGCCCTACCTATATTAAGCCCGAACTGACAGCCGGTCCACGACCAATTCGCGTTGGCATTCTTGTTCTCTTGAAATTGTACGGTCCAACTGAGAAACTGAAATTTTGTTTTAAACACCTTAACACTCAACATTACCTAAGAAATGTTTGACCATTTCATGGGATTCAGTTTGTAAGCTTACATAATACGGATCTCAGTGAGCAACGAAGTAAGCTCATAAAGTACACAGTACAATAGACTCCGTTTAACTTCTTTTTGGAAATGGAGCTATGGAAAATGTTTGTTTTATCTAGTTTATAGTATTGGTCTTATTGAACTCAGGTGTGTGCCACCTTGTCCATCCAGTGATTTGAATGACAGTTTCGTGAGATTAATCGTTCATTTATAATTCACAGCTTCAAACATTTCACAGTGTTGCTTTGTATCGCACATATAACAGAGATGTGACACCTAACACAAACCCGATACTTGTTAATGGTTGGAGATAGTGGTTGGTGAAATACGGTTTATTTACGCGATACATACCTTGGAAATTAATTGGATATAATGTCACAGTTTATCTTCTTTGAGATCACTCAGTTTTTATAGCTGATAAACACAGTCACATTAATGGATTCTGTGGTTGCTGGGGCATCCACGATCAATGAGTTTGGCTAAATCCTAACAATCTTTATTCAGCTGGTAAAGACTCCTGTCGTAAATGTAGATAACATATGCGTCATTCTGAAAATGGCGTCAAACAGTAGTTGATTAACGAAGCCCTTAACTATTGGATTATGGTCAGGGAGTTCCTTAAAACACCATAGGTTAACTTATCTCATGGATGAATTCATAGAAATCTAACGTTCCCTGCAGTCTAACGTCTGAAAATGTTTCATGTATCCACTTTTAGATTTTTTGCGGTGGGGCGAGACAGTGAACTTAAAACTGAATAAAATCTTTTCGTACTTGTCGAGATTTAGGTTGTGTTACCTGAACAGTATGCGGGCTTCCAACAAACCGGATTCAGTAGCATCTCAAACCGATCGACACAAAAACGCCCAGCATGAGGGGATCTCTTAAAATACACAAGGATGATCAATATTTGCAACGAAAAACTCTCCTTATCACAAGGTGGCCTGTTGGCTTGTGGGATTGCTCAAATCGGTGTGTAAAATATAAACACTTTATTATGATGATAATATTTTTGGCTTGGTCAGCGCTTTGGAAATCGTTTCCAGTAGTGTAATAATGTTTTCTACAGAGGCTGAATCACTTTCTATTGAAGTCTCTTTATGTGAAACTGTTCATTTTTGTGATTTCGTTCTTTCGCAAAATATTTCAGTCCCAATTCTACTCTAATGTTTCAGAGACCTTATAATTCTATGCACCAAAAACATGACTTGAATTTGGAGGATTTCATTATACGTTGGTTGATTGAGTAGCTGTGGGCAGTCTCCTTGGCCCAACACTTGCCAACGTTTCTCTAGAAATGATAGAACGGTAACTTTCCAACCCTACTGATTTAATTATATTTCACAAACGATACGTTGGTAACATTTTGGGCTTTCCTAGTCATGATCATTTTATCACGTTAAAAAAATGTCATGAATTCCTTACACTTTTCTTTATCCGCTAAGTTTGAGACAGACTACGGGAATAACATTGTCTTTTCAGAGGTTTTACTCATTCTAAAGTTAAATGGGATATTACTCTGCTTTGTTTCGCGCAATTCAACTTGGTTTGGTCACTTCATCCATTTGACGAGTTTTGCACCGGTCAACTATAAACGCGGGCTAGTTAAAACATTAGTCAACCAAGCCCACCAAATTTATACAAATTACACGCCAGAAAAGCAGTTCTTAACGAGACGCTTCTTGTTTATGCATGTTGGCAGAAGTTTATTAATATCCATAGCAAGCACAACCGGTTGTGCACACCGTCCCCAAAAGAATGTTTTTGTACGGTTACCATTTCGAGTGGATCATATTGTGGTGGATTATCAAGCCGGAGGTGAGAGTATTCCAACACTTGGCGGAATACCTCAACGCGGAAGGGAGGTCCGTCCAAAAGCCATAGCGAGCAGATCGGGGACAACGTGGGCGACCGGATGAGTCATCGCTCGACTGGATCGGACCAACGGGCGAGGCACGGCAGGCAAAATAAGACGGATGGCCTGATCGGGGGCGCCGTTATTCCAACACTCAAAAGGATCTCTCGACACGGCCGCGGAATACGGTCAAAACCCACAGTGGATAGATTGCCGACAACACGAGCGACCGGACGAGCTATCGCTCAACAGGATCGGATTAACGGGCGAGGAGTGACAGGCGAAAACCCCCCGGTAGAAGGCGCCGATCACACACGTAAACCGGGCAGAAGTGCACACGACGCGTGAACGGAAACCTGGACGTGTTGTGGACTGGATTGATGACTCATAAACGCGAGCGCGTGCATAGCGTGGTAACTAGCGTGTTGGACAATAAAGATTGTGCTTTATTGGACGCCTTCTCGCTACAATATGATCAACACAGTTTGGCATAGGCTTCAATCCTTATTGTCTGGAAATTATCCATCAACCAAACTGTGCCTCTTTCAATCAACCCAGGGAGTAGGTTTGAGTAAGGCTCAACGTTGTTCATCTGACCATTCTGTCGCTCATATTGTCTATCAGTTCATTTGCACTTGCAGTGATACATTGACGGAACAGATCGGTGCCTTTGTCAACGAATGTCGGAACATATCCCTAGTTGTCTAATCAGTACTGTTGTGGAGCAATGCATCAGTACGGCTGAAGACAGACAACGCAACCTATCATCCTCGGTTGCCAAATCCATCCGGATGACTGGCCACATAGTGAATCCGATCAGTGCACTTATTGTATCATTACGTAACGCAAACACAAGACTCTTGGATATAGTAAAGCCCAGTTGATCAAATATCGAAGATCCGCTCTGTGCGCCTAAAGTTAGCGGCTCAGACTGTCGCTTACTTCATAGTGAACTTCTGATCCCTAACATTTTGTCCGTTCGATTGTACGCTGTTCACATTACACTTAACTAAGCGGCTGAAGTGATCAAACGAATTGTCGACACCCCGCAATATGTCTCTCTCTGTTTTAATAAATTAAGTTTAGTCGTCTTTGTGCACATCCTCGATAAACGTTTCAATCTAAGTTTCGAAACAGAGTGGAAGATTGAACTAGGCTGGTCAATTTGTTGTTCGTTAACTGTCTCACAAAGTCTGCTTCGCTTTACTACGTGACAGCAGTCATTCGACTTTAGAAGTGGTTTTGACTTGTGATGTGCTCATAATGTAAAGGCTTATTATAAATAGAAATTGAATGTCATGTGCACTCGACTGTAGTTTTCAAAGCCGAAAAGAAACATTAGGCCAAACATCCACTCTTATTAGTGCTGAACGATATTTAGCACTTATTATTGTATAACAGGCAGTTTCGTTTGTGAGTAGTATACTACTTACAAACGACATTCAGAAACTAAATGACAAGCTTCAACGCCAGGAAGACAACTGGACCGGAAGCAACTATCGGGAATAGTGTGTACGCACTATGGGAGAAGTGCCACCAGGGCGAATGACAACGTACTGCTACCCAATGTGTGAGGCACGTTAGACGTGCAAATAAGTCTACGTGATCCTATGTTTTAACGTGTTGTACGGGAGTTCGTGCAATAAAAAACCTTGCAGACTAAACGTACTTTGTGGTCACAACACTTATCTTTACGACCACCGAGATGTAAACCAGTGTCTGGGTTCCCATGTAGCACCTATGTTGACCATCGTGCGACTGACTTCACATTAGTTACGACCGATATATCGTATCTGGATGAACAGATACCTTCGGCAGTGAGTAAGCTCTGAATTAACCGATAGTCTCCGGAGGATACACACTTCCTGCTTATTACATGCAACGGATGACCCTTAATTTATGTCAAATCTGCGTCAAAGATGATCGATTCATCAAAATATCTTTAGTCTCCGACTACTCTTCAGAAATATCATTAATGCTAACTGATGTTTGTCCTGTCTTTAAATGAGTTTAGTGTCCCACAGTGTGTCTTGACTGTTATATTTGGTTATTCGCTTGAGGTGACATAGACGCTAGTTTTACTAATGTTTTAGGAACAGAACCACTGTTCCCCTCCATGCTTTCTGTTGGAAAAACCTGCAACTTGACAGTGTACTGCCCGATTTAACAGATTTTACAACTGAATTTTTAGAGTTATCCTCAATGTGCAGAAACATTGGGTTCTGCAGACGTTTTTGAGATGGAACTTGGAAAATTTGTTTGTTCCCTCAAGTTTCCATGTTTGTGGAATTTTGTTTATTTTATATGATACATTCAACCCAGCATGACAGTTGATATCCCAAACATTTATGAACAACAAACCTGAGTTATATTCTTTTCATACTTTATGCAATCACATGACACTCGTGCGTTCGTCCTTGAAAGATCTTACCAAGTGGTTTTATTGAGCTGGCAGTTAGACCACCAGTAGGTATTTTTCTGTGAGTGTGTTCCTATATGCAATGTGACTAAAGCGAACAGACGGGTTAAACAAACATTCAAACGTTACGCTGCGACCGATTTAAGTAAAATGCTAACTGTTCAACCTCATTAACTTTTTTTCAATCAGGATTATCAATGTACGAAAAGAGAAAACCTCTTGTTTCGCCTCAGCCTTAATAAACTACTAACTAACCATGCTTCATTTCATTTGCCACCACTTTCACTTGTATCAATCAAGACATATTGTAAGAATTAATAGCGTTTTTAAGGATCAAATGTATGGTACCACCTGGTTGTCCGTAGGTTTGAGTCATGACCGATCTTCTAAAGGCCAACATTACTTATATCAACTGTCTGCAGCGCAAGATTGACAAACACTGTGTTTCGGCTGATGTGTCAGTTATTTCGATGTCATTATAAAGATGTTAGAAGCTGTGTGCTAATTCCGGCGTGAAGAGTAAGGATTCGCTTGCGAACTCATAAGGAAATTATTTGTTCAGGAGTTAAATATGACACAGCTGTATGTCCTGATTTTAAGATGTGGTCTGTCGGATTACTGGGTCTGCTCACATTAGTCCACATTTACGCATTGGTAACCCTAAAAATTTGTAAGGTAACGTGCGGAGATTTCGTTGGTCTGCACGGACGTGATAACCCGTTTATATTGGCTGTGATCAGTGCAATTTCTCTGTGGAGTGTGTTATTAGTTCAGGATGTTCATTATTAAACCCGATTTTCACTCCGCTTAGCCTTATGGGTTAGAGATCGTCCGACGGACATTCAAAACAATCGTGTTCTAGGAAATGGTCCAACTTGTGGTGTCAACCTTAGTACTGAACAGAACTTGCGTCTTGCTGGATCATTTTTCCGGCTGAAAACACGGAAGTTGCTGGTTTAACTCAACATCAGGCGATCCTTACTTCCTGAGACCGAAAGTGGACGAAACTCGCCATACAGGCTTTCATTCAGTGTGAACAACTTGAAGCATGCTAGCATTGTAATGTTGGGCTTAGTGAAAGCTACATCCAGTGTTCGTAGATAGCAGCACAACCTGACAGTCCACGGTGGTATTTTCCCAACTTCGATCACTAGGATGCTGGTAATTATCTACGTCGTCCCGTTCATTTTACCGAAGTCTCAACGTGGACTTGAACAAGTGTCCAGAGTAGCGAGATGTTTCCCGTCACAACCGTGGACACAAACTCTTATCAGAGCTGACATTCGCACAATCTTTTCTAGTGAACAAGTCATGCATTGAACCACTTATGCGGCGTTAGTTACTTTGGTCTTTGGTTACCTTCCTACCCAGGCATAGCAGGCAGCCTCACAAGTGTCAGTCCCTTTTCAGCTTCCTCGTAAACACCCTCGAGAGCTTCCCCTCTGTCCACGATAGTATCAAGTTACCTTTGCTGCTTGGGAAATTCAATTACCGTTGTAGACCGCGTTGACTGTCACACAATTCACTACGCGCTGCCGTCCATCGCAGCATTTTGTCAGTGCGTCCGTGTGTAAGAGTGTGAATCAGTGTTCCTCTACACTTCAGCGGATACATATTTAGCTTTGCGTCAGTAGAGGCTGTCCACACAACCACATTTGAAAAACCGAAAGGAGTAAACGTGTTTCAACAGCACGCGCGTCAATTCCCGTTGTGCCTGTATAATTGTGCACATATACTGTCATCGGCGATTTAACTGGACAACTGTTGGGCAATTTGCCAATCATCAGACATGTGCTTAGCCAACACAAAGCATCGTGTTGCCAGAAGAAAGGAAACAAAAAGCTTAATTGTCAATTAAAATCGTCCTGTATGTCGACGACTATATGTAGGGTCAGATCAGCCTTTTCTGGTCGACACCTATGGAAAGAGGGAGTATACACAAATACTTATCAAACCACGAGAAACGTTGTATTGATAAGTAGTAAAGAATGTTGACGAACATAACTTGAACAGCTGATTGCAGCTGTTGCATTTCCATAGGCTTCTCATTCAAACCCCATTGAAGAGATCTGGACTCTGTTTGGTTCTATCAGTATTACATACCTCTATCGAGACTAGTATTTGTAACTCAGCCACATTTCTATGAAGCAGTCGTGTGGACTACTGGGCTGCTGATCTCACGTTAAGTAAGAGTGAAATATCATGCAAACGCTTGGTCAGATTTACTTGTGAATAACGTTGAGATTGCCGGGTCGAACCTTGAATAGATACGCCAGCGTTCTTGTTAAACCCAGTAGATGATGTCGTGATTAGTAATTCTGTTTAAGTTAAAACTGCAGAAAACATGAAATATGTTGAACCACAATTTCGTTACTGTTAAATAGCCACTACATAGTCACCGTACACCATTCACAGTGAATCGCAGATTTTGCACTTCCATTGACTTATCAGCCACTCCCTTCCTTAATGATGCGCTAGAGTTGAGTTTTGCCCTAGTTAGTGCTCACCAGTGGTGCGGATGCTCAATCTGCTGTAGCTGAATGTCTAGCATAATTAGCCACATAACTCCATTCCAGACGCCTACACAATTATGAACTCTAGCCTAGAATGTACAGATGGACAACAGCTGTGCTCTTCGAGTTGTCGAACGGTGTTGGAAAGTATGTTAGAAGCGAAAACATTATGTAACCAGAGACACAAAAGAGTCAGATCTATCAACGTTTATATGCCGATTGTTCCTATATGGACATGTAAGACAGCTACTATAGTGACAAAACGCATGTGATGTCCATTGCTTCGAATATGAATTACGCCTTTTACAACTGTAATATTAGATATTTTGTTCAAGGAAAGAAATATGGGCATTCTGAATGAAAGTCATACACCTAACTGATCACCTAACTTTGTTACTAAAGTAGGTATGTTGTTCTTAATATCTCCTATCATGAAAACCACAACCTAGGCAGACTTAGTAGTCGCATGTTCATCGAAATGACTTCGTTCACCGCCATTTTATAAAGTTAGCATGATATAACTACTGAAATCCAAACTACGTTAATAGAACTCTAAGGTAGTCCAGTTTGGGTTATTGCAATGATGATGTTATTCTTCGCCGTAATGTTTGATTCTACGAATAATTTCTGTATGTCCACAAAGTATGCAACCACCTTAAATCTCTGAGGGAAGGGTTATGAAACTTTGCACTAAAGTGTTTACCCGCAATGAGTTAACCTATATTCCTCTTTCAGTCGAAAATGAACACTATTTCAGTACCTAAACGGTTCTACCTATTAGAAATTCGTGATACTATTGCTGTCTGACAATGACCCCTAATTCGCCTCTGAACGGTTCAACCAGTTGTCTGTTTTGTACAATACAGTGTTAATTCTCAGCTATACCATACATAATCCATTGGCTCGTCGGGGCGTTTATTTGATACTGTCGAACGCAAGTTAATTAATATAAAGAGGTAGAGAGAAAACGAGGATGTGAATCGATACTTCTCGTTTACTGATGAGTAGTAGGGGATTTTGGCTTTCATACTGATTGATCATTTTTGTATAGATTGATCATTACTCACAAGCGAAAGTGGTTGAGCGTTCACATATGATAATTCGGTCGTGCCTAATGTGAGGTCAATGGCGCAGTGGTAAACACGGTTGCCTCATGAAAAGCAAGGCCGGAGTTCTAGTCCCGGCAGTGGCAAGGATATGCACTACTGACGAGCTCTAATGAGAGCGAAACTCGAGTCTAGTGCTTCTTTTCGAAAGGGGCCGACTGGAAAGTCTATGGGAATGCGACAGCTGCGATCAATTGTGGGTGATGTTCAATCCGTACTTCTTTTTCGGTTATTGGATGACAATTAACCAAAACGTTAAGAATAGGTTGGCACCGTCTACTGTACGGTGTATTTGATGAATTCGAGCCCAAAGAACCGGGCGACCCTACGAGAAACGCTTGTACAGAAAAACATTATGTCTTCCACATGGTGGTAAAGAGAGGTTGCTCAACGTTGAGACACACTAAATGTTTAACACTACTGAGGAGGAAGTCTAAACTTATCAGCGCAAAATCCGAATTTCTACATGAGGTCCTAAAAGAAATCGTTTGCTGAATTCGACTCACCATTTAAACATCTCCGAAGGCAAACGACAACAAATCAGGTAGCGTCAAGACATTATCTGCTTCACTCGACATACTGATTAGCTGTTTCGGCCTGCCCTCAGCGTTTCCCTTGGGTTCAGAGGCAGGTATACTGTCCAACCGCAGATTTATGAAATGATCGGACAGCTAGGCTAACAAAACCGCTTCGCAATTAGCCTTTACCAATACCGAAATTTACTGCCCATCTATGTGGTCCGAAATGAAGTTTGAAACGCTTGCTGATCGTGTAAAAGTATCAACCAACTTGCGTCACAAGTTTCTTGACCATTTACTTAATCTGCTTTCACAAGCCACCAACTGCGCAAATCTGTCAGAATGCTCAAGTTTTTCAATTTTGACATATCTGTATGTCAGTCGCTTTGTCCACCTTTCCTATGTCCACAATGTATCATCTTTACTCTCTCCAGCCATTCATCACATTTTTCTTTGGCTAACACAACTGAAAAACACATTCTAAAATGTTTTCTTCCTCTTACACATACCAGCAAACAAGAAATTAGTTTAAAATTTATTTATTTTTTTTGGAGGGGAGGCATTTTTAAAAGCACTTAGGACTGATATAAGTTGAATACCATTCCCATCTGATCGCAGTCTCCGCATTTAGACAACTTTGCAAAAACGATATCAGACTCGAGTTTTGCTCCTGTCAGAGCTCTCAATATCGTATATCCATGTCACTATCGACAGCAAAATTTCGGCCTATATTAACACGCTGCAGCGTTTGTACCAACTGTCTGAAGCAATGGAGTGTCTCAGTTTCCCTAACATTGTTTCGTATAATGCCACAATTATATATTATATGGCAGGTGAGAAGGGTGTAGAATAGAATTTGAGAAATTGTTGTCATTGATATAGATAAGTTCACAAAAGGACAACCGCTGTAGACGTTGAACTATGTTTGAAGACACACTACTCATTAGCGACCACGGGATGCCTAATGGAAGGTCGATGGGAATTTTAGTAATGCAAATGAAAATAAACATTAAGACAATGGATAATAAGAGCTAATTTACCATCTTAATCACTACGTTGCTGGTTTTAGTCGCCTTCCAGTTTTATGATTTACGCATATCTGTCTATAACAAGACTTGTTGTATTTGATTAGTGCTTATCATTTGGTATCTTTGATAGAATATTAAGAGTATCATCGGATGGATGCTATCCGTTAGCCAGAAAATGCTAAACCTACAAGGCCTAATCACAAATGGCAGATTTTGAAAGCGTTAGTAACTACATCCAACTCGGTACAACCTTACTTTAACTGGTTGAAAATTCCTCACATTTACCAACATCTTAGCATTCAAATATCAATTTTATCGGACCAACCTAGGTAGAAAACACTAGGCTGTATTTTTATCGGCTGATCTTGAACAAAATTCGTTGCGTATTTCGAACCTAAGACTGGTGAGATAAGCAGGTTTATCCCTACCCCACTGGCCTAAATCTGGATATGATCACATCCAAAATTTAACATTTCCACTGCTTACTACATTTCGAATGACCAAGCTGGGAACGGTCATTTTTTGGGCACGGTCGAGATTCATAAAAATGACAAATATCAGAAAAAAACCGAAGGATTCCTATAATAAGAAAATGTTTAAGTTTCAAATTCAAAATTACTGTGCAAGTAACTGACTTTTTGCGACACATCTAACTGTTGATCAACTAGCTATTTTTCATGTCTAACTACATAATAAAACGGTTATTAACTAGTTTTGTTTAAGCCGGGCTTTCATTTCTATACTTTGGTGGAATATAATGTTTTGGCCGGAATGTTTTCTTCTGCGTATCGGTTCCCAGTTGTATGTAAGCCTCATTACCACCATACAGTTACTTAACGGGACATCTTGTTGTGCTGCAGCTCTAGCCACTTCACGGTTGATCGCAGTCTACTTTGAAAGCGCATATAACTTTTTCGGACAGCCAAAGATTGTGGGCAATCTTTTGTTACGACTGTGAAAATAAAACAGAAGTTTGGTAAAGATGGTAGAATACATCGCCGGTGGGTCATGGTTTTATCAGGATTTGTGAGAGGAGGGTGTTACCCGGTATTTAGCG
>LOND01000075.1:178631-222639 GCA_014220965.1 Paragonimus kellicotti
ATCCAGTCCACAACACGTCCAGGTTTCCGGTCGCCCGTCGTGTGCACTTCTGCCCGGTTTACGTGTATGATCGGCGCCTTCTACCGGGGTTTTTTTTCGCCTATCATTCCTCTCCCGTTAATCCGATCCTGTTGAGCAATAGCTCGTCCGGTCGCTCGTGTTGTCGGCAATCTATCCACTGTGGGTTTTGACCGTATTCCGCGACCGTGTCGAGATATTCCCTTGAGTGTTGGAATAACGGCGCCCCCGATCAGGCCATCCGTCTTATTTTGCCTGCCGTGCCTCGCCCGTTGGTCCGATCCAGTCGAGTGATGACTCATTCGGTCGCCCACGTTGTCCTCGATCTGCTCGCTATGGTCTTTTGGACGGACCTCCCTTCCGCGTTGAGGTATTCCGCCAAGTGTTGGAATACTCTCACCTCCGGCTTGATAATCCACCACAATATGATCCACTCGAAATGGTAACCGTACAAAACATTCCTTTTGGGGACGGTGTGCACAACCGGTTGTGCTTGCTATGGATATTAATAAACTTCTGCCAACATGCATAAACAAGAAGCGTCTCGTTAAGAACTGCTTTTCTGGCGAGCTATCGCTCAACAGGATCGGATTAACGGGCGAGGAGTGGCAGGCGAAAAACCCCCCGGTAGAAGGCGCCGATCACACACGTAAACCGGGCAGAAGTGCACACGACGCGTGAACGGAAACCTGGACGTGTTGTGGACTGGATTGATGACTCATAAACGCGAGCGCGTGCGTAGCGTGGTAACTAGCGTGTTGGACAATAAAGATTGTGCTTTATTGGACGCCTTCTCGCTACAATATGACCACAGTTTGGCATAGGCTTCAATCCTTATTGTCTGGAAATTATCCATCAACCAAACTGTGCCTCTTTCAATCAACCCAGGGAGTAGGTTTGAGTAAGGCTCAATGTTGTTCATCTGACCATTCTGTCGCTCATATTGTCTATCAGTTCATTTGCACTTGCAGTGATACATTGACGGAACAGATCGGTGCCTTTGTCAACGAATGTCGGAACATATCCCTAGTTGTCTAATCAGTACTGTTGTGGAGCAATGCATCAGTACGGCTGAAGACAGACAACGCAACCTATCATCCTCGGTTGCCAGATCCATCCGGATGACTGGCCACATAGTGAATCCGATCAATACATTCACTGTATCATTGCGTAACGCAAACCCAAAACTCTTGGTTATAAGTAAAGCCCAGTTGATCAAATATCGAAGATCCGCTCTGTGCGCCTAAAGTTAGCGGCTCAGACTGTCGCTTACTTCATAGTGAACTTCTGATCCCTAACATTTTGTCCGTTCGATTGTACGCTGTTCACATTACACTTAAATGAATCGATTGTTTTAACTAAGCGGCTGAAGTGATCAAACGAACTGTCGACACCCCGCAATGTCTTCTCTCTGTTTTAATAAATTTAGTAGTTTAGTCGTCTTTGGTGCACATCCCTCGATAAACGTTCCAACTTAAGTTTGGAAACAGAGTAGAAGATTGAACTAGGCTGGACAGTATGTTGTTCATTAGCTGTCTCACAAAGTCTGCTTCGTTTTACTAAGTGGCAGTAGCCATTCGACTTTAGAAGTGGTTTTGACTTGTGATGTGCTCATAATGTAAAGGCTTATTATAAATAGAAGTCGAATGTCATGTGCACTCGACTGTAGTTTTCAAAGCCGAAAAGAAACATTAGGCCAAACATCCACTCTTATTAGTGCTGAACGATATTTAGCACTATTATTGTATAACAGGCAGTTTCGTTTGTGAGTAGTATACTACTCACAAGCGACATTCGGGAACAAAGGGCAAGCCCCAACGCCAGGAAGACGACGGACCAGAAGTGACTATTGGAATAGTGTGTACGCGCTATGGGGGAAGTGCCACCAGGGCGAATGACAACGTACTGCTACCCAATGTATGTGAATGCACGTCAGCCGTGCAAATGAGTGTACGTGGTCCTATGTTTTAACGTGTTGTACGGGAGTTCGTGCAATAAAACAACCTTGCAGACTAAACGTACTTTGCAGGTCACAACACTTATCTTTACGACCACCGAGATGTAAACCAATGTCTGGGTTCCTATGTAGCACCTATGTTGACCATCGTGCGACTGACTTCACATTAGTTACGACCGATATATCGTATCTGGATGAACAGATACCTTCGGCAGTGAGTAAGCTCTGAATTAACCGATAGTCTCGAGGAGGATACACACTTCCTGCTTATTACATGCAATAGATGACCCTTAATTTATGTCAAATCTGCGGTCAAAGATGATCGATGATCAAGTAATATCTTCCAAGTCTCCGACTACTCTTCAGAAACATCATTAATGCTAACTGATATTTGTCCTGTCTTTAAATGAGTTTAGTGTCCCACAGTGTGTCTTGACTGTTATATTTGGTTATTCGCTTGAGGTGACATAGATGCCAGCTTTACTAATGTTTTAGGAGTAGAACCCCAGTTCCTCTCCATGTTTTCTGTTGGGAAACAGGTAGTATACTGCCCGATTTAACAGATTTTACGACGGAATTTTTAGAGTTATCCTCGATGTGCATAACCATTGGGTTCTGCAGACGTTTTTGAGATGGAACTTGGAAAATTTGTTTGTTCTCCTCAAGTTTCCATGTTTGTGAAAATTTGTTTATTTTATATGATACATTCAACCCAGTATGATAGTTGGTATCCCAAACATTTATGAACAACAAACCTGAGTTATATTCTTTTCATACTTTATGCAATCACATGACACTCGTGCGTTCGTCCTTGAACGATCTTACCAAGTGGTTTTATTGAACTGGCGGTTAGACCACCAGTAGGTATTTTGCTGTGAGTGTGTTCCTATATGCAATGTGACTAAAGCGAACAGACGGGTTAAACAAACATTCGAAACGTTACGCTGCGACCGATTTAAGTAAAATGCTAACTGTTCAACCTCATTAACTTTTTTTCAATCAGGATTATCAATGTACGAAAAGAGAAAACCTCTTGTTTCGCCTCAGCCTTAATAAACTACTAACTAACCATGCTTCATTTCATTTGCCACCACTTTCACTTGTATCAATCAAGACATATTGTAAGAATTAATAGCGTTTTTAAGGATCAAATGTATGGTACCACCTGGTTGTCCGTAGGTTTGAGTCATGACCGATCTTCTAAAGGCCAACATTACTTATATCAACCTGTATGAGGTGACCAATACTAGCAATAATCGAAATCCAAAACTGATGGGTACAGACCACCACTTAACAGTACAGAACATGGGGTCAGAACTACCTATGAGCTGCTTCTCTCAGACAGGGGGCCCGTGTAAATGAAGACCAGAGTGAAATAAATATATCTGAAACATTAGGTTTATATTGGTCAATCTGACGAAAGTCAAAAGGACTGTGAGATGCAAACAGTTTGAATAAAGTCAAAAAATATAACATGTACATTCAGACAACAGTTCGTTCGGTCTCGTTAGTTACATACATGAAGTGATAACCAAATGGATGGGGGAATGGATGCATACAGGCAAAATAGTAGAGTTTGTTTAGTTAGTAATCACAGCTCAGCTATGGAGATGTATATGATATGTCTTAATATTTGGAATTTTTATCGATCTACAAAGAAACGAGACAGACAATGAAATACGGATGTGTGTGGACTGGGAATAGACAGATGAATAAGCGTTTCAAATATCATGTATACACTAATCCATCATTAATCAGTCATTCTATTCACTCTGAGTTCACACCAGCAAACTTAAGACAGGCGTATCATGAACACAGTACGATAGTTGGGAAAACAACAAGAATTTGACAATGAAATGGTGAAGGACCGAAATAAAAATTTGATTTAATTGCAGTGTATTACCAAGGTGATGTTAGATTCACTACCATCTGTTTCTAGACACATAAAGTTGGTTTCATAAGATATACCGTTGGCGGCTTGGGAAAGAAAGCAAAATGTTTGCGTTTCCAGTCTGACAAACAACGCGGAAAGTCCCCAGGAGATATATAGTGTGGCCAGATTCGAGCAAGTGTTTTGTTATGGCACGCGTAACCGTCCCAGTTTTCGTATTCAGAAGCCATTTCGGGATATGCTTCGAAGTGTGGATGTGTAGTGTCTCACTTTGGGGCCTGTACACTGCAATCCGCATGTGCAGGTAAATTACTAAACCAGGTTTGATTTGATGAGTGTTGACAGTGGACCTTTTCTCGGAGTTGAAGATACGAGTGTTGTTGAGTGCAGTACAACCAGTTTATGCTGAAATGTACCTACGTCTTGGGACTGACTTCAGTATTCGTCCTGCTAACGGTGTTACATCTTTAACCTCGAAAGGCAAAGCTATGCACATCGGCTGTTTGTGCATCAATTTGTTCAGAATGCTCCACCATAAAACTCACTGAGTAACCATTTTCAACGAGAATTTGTGTGATGATATTGAGCTCTTCGTGTACAATTTCATTCAAACTAATCTTGCGAACTATGTAACATAATGTGCGCATGAGGCCACGTTTATACCTGACTGGGCAAATCTACTGAAGTGCAATAGTAGACCAGGTCAAGTCTTTTTTCTGGATACTTCCAGTCCTTGTGAATCGAATATCCAACAATGTCGACTGGTTATCTTCCTCGATTGTAGTAGCAAACTCATTATTGAAGTACAAGCTGGAGAGATGGGTTCACGAAAATTCAATCTGACCGTTTGATTCAGAAATTACAAATACATCGTCCACGTAATTGTTGTAAAGATGCGTTAGGCTTATGAAATTTTGCGCTTTATTTCAAGACAGACCTTAAAAAATCGGTTAACACAGGCCCAAGAGGACTACCCATGTCTACACCATTCACCTGACGACAGAACAGTCCGCTGAATAGATACTGTACGCTTTTAATGCACAGAGAGAGANCCGGTGGGTCATGGTTTTATCAGGATTTGTGAGAGGAGGGTGTTACCCGGTATTTAGCGGACTTCTGTTGAGTTCTGCGAAGTTCGTTGTGGTCGATTTTAACAAACAATTGTAATAAGTCTGCGCAGACAAATATCAACTAACACGATTGCAGGCAGAGTAGCAGTGAATTTGGTGAAGCCGTTGAACTGTTGATGAGTATTTTGGAGTTTATGGAAAATGGTATCTGTTGACAAACAACACGGGTTTATTGGACGTCCGTAAGAGTATTAAAGCTTAACGGTGTCATCTGGGATAACTAGGGCACAGCTCTGTACCATAGGATTTGTAACCAGCATGTTTGTCACATAGCAGTTTAATGCTCACTCATGACAGACATATGAAGGGTCCAGTTTCATGTTCGAATTTGGATGAAGGTTAGATTGGTTAGCCTTGGAACCTTTCACAAATACCTCACGTTGTAAAAGTTTCTCTTGGAAGTTATCAAGTAGTTATAGAAGTTTTGTTCAATAAGTTGGAGTGATAGATTTAGTATGAAGTATGACGTATTAACCGTCTAGTTGCCAGTCTATCAATTGATGGCGTGTTCTAGTGATTGACTAAGGGAACGAAAACCAAATGTGTACTAACTGTACGAAATGACCAACAACATGGCTTACCTGAGTCAGGAACGTTCTTTCTTCTGTATGCAAAATGTTCATTGGCTGAAATAGTCCAAAGAAAAGTACCGTTGATTTTGATACGGATAAATGTGAAAATCTAAGTTTCATTGTTAAATGTAGCTAAACTTAATGACTTTCAAACCACCACAAAATTGTCGGCCTGTTTTACTAAGATATGCTCAACACAGTGCAAGAACCTGCACAGACTTTGTCTACTGTAGGTAGAAATTTCAGATGGCATACTGACATCAAACTTGTTTTTGGTGGGTTGTCAAAGAAAATCGTTTGTACATACATACATTCACTTTCTTCTCTTATTCCGTACCAATGGGTACTGTGAAAGCTTAAGCAGTTGTGCAGAAAGATAAATGAACGATCAGCAAGAATTCCGAAAATTCACTAAGAAAAGTCGACAATTTTACTCATACAATCTTGCCACTGGCTTCGACAAGCTAACATGTCGAAGAACATCTCCAATCATTGTTGGGGATCACCGCTCAGTGCCTAAATTGGAAAGCGGTCTCAGCTAAACTTTTTGGGCTAGATGGTCAAGGTTTCATAGGTTGTGAGTACGTAATTATCTAGATGTCATTCAGTTTCTTCCATCCTATAATATCCTCATTAATTACCACACTGTGCGGTAAATATTCCATTGAAACACGAAGTGTGTGATCCAGCCGGAGTAGTCTGCGTATTCTTCTCATCTTGACTAAGAAACCTGAAGTTGAAAACTGTCCAGCTACACTCCAACGGAACTTTTTATTGCCAGCACACTCAGCCCACGTGATACACGTTGGGATAGTGATGGAATCTGGAACGCTTACCTACGTCTTTTGAGCAAGTGACCTAAGCCTCCAATCTGTAGAAGCAAACGAAACGAACAGAATGAACTTTTGTTCAGACCGTAATAAAAGGATTCTCTTTTGTGATATTACTAACGTCGAAGATTTGCAAATGCACAATATCCTCTGAGGTATATCACAGAATGTATGACAGGCTGATTAAATGACACTACCCAAATAGGTAGAAGATCAACAATCCTAAACGGCCATCTTCGGCAACAATCTGGGGATCGTGACCAACCTCAGGGCGCTTCCTTCAGAATAGTACCTATTGTTCAGTTAAATAGAGAAGCAGGAGTCGTTTTTATGAACATGGAAAAAAATTTGAACTGTAACAAGTTTTTGCAAGTTACATGGATTTGATGTAAAACACTGGGAAATGTTTTCAACATGAATCACCTCCTGTATTCTTTACTTTGGGGATCGTCTAACGACCTATAGATTTATATTTGAAACACCTCAGGTTTAGTGTTACCGTCATCCGTTGCTCAGTTTCAAGTCACAAACGAGATTCCCGACTAACTCAGTGGTTGTTATCTAGGTTCAGAAATCTGATAGTAACCAGACCATATCTGACTGAAAATAGATCACACTTAATCGAATAAAGATTCAGTGTAACAATTGAAGATCAATTTTTTCGTTGATGATACATTTACACATCAGACTATGGAGGTCAGATTTCACGTTGCCACTTCTAAGTTCATTCTGGTACAGCAACAGTGTTTGTCATTCGAAATCCGTTTATTTTAGAAGTAATGAGCACGCCTTTTTTGTGGCCAGGCCTGAGATTTAAGTATCCGCATACAGGTAGCACAAACCAACAGTGTTAATTGTTCGAAGTCAGAAAATTTTTACAGAGTAGTAGTTGTAAATTAACTGGATAGAACAAGTCCATTTGGTTCCTGGACTATCACAAAACACAAGTGCACAACTGCATTCAGTCTTGACTAATTAGAGATCAACCACAAAGACACTTGTTTAATCCTCGGTTGGCAGTTTACTTTGACATCCGTCCCTTCAGAGATCTTTGTTTTTGGTTCATACGGAACATGTATGCTACAACATGGATGATCATGTTAGAATAATGACCACTAAACTGAGATTGATTAGGGGTGTAACCGTCATGGACAACGTCCTTCGCCTAGTTGTGGTAAATCCAAATTCATCGGCCTGGCTAAAGTAGTTTGTGATAAAACGAACTGGGATCCACAGGTTGCCATCACAGACTGATTACACTTCTCGCCACACAAAAATAAACACTTTTTGTTAAATACCTAGTGTACCTTATGACATGTCACAATTCAAGAGTAACTTGAAGAAAGATATAGCAAAAATGAAACTGTGTTCTTGAAGCTGCGAACGATGAATGCAATACGGACGTCATTAGATTGTTGTTGCACATACCCGGTGAGTATAACCTTCTGTCTCTCTGAAGCATTGTCGGTTGTTTTTCTTTCTTCTCACAGAATTGTTTTAAAGTCTGTTCTTTAGAGAAATACTACTCCGTAGCTCATTCAAATTGTACACCTTAGAACTAGACCTTTCAGTTCAGAGTTGGATAAGAATAGGTCTGCTTAATTGTTATTTTTCCAATGGATTGATTGTAAGATGGTTGGTCATTGACAGAAGCATAGTATGGACCGAATCTAGATATCGATCAGGCCTTTGTGTTTAGTTCAGTCTTGGCAAAATTACTTCATTTCCGTCGCAATTAGTCCTAAAAATGGTTTGGCGTCCGGGTGGAAACAATGTGGCCGACACCGTCTGTTCTGTGTCACGTGTTTAATTTCAGATAAGAAACATCGCAAAGATAACTGGCCTTTTTGGTTGTATTTATCAAGCCCTGAAGCATGGTTTCGTGGAACAATGAGTAGCCTATCTTTTCATCGCCGTCTGATGGCGGGTAGATGTCAGAGCCAAACGATAAAATTGTTCTGACACATCATACTGGCCTGTTCAATCGCGTACAGTAGAAATGAACACATTCAGACGGACAACATCAACTTAGTCATATAAAACAGTTGACTAAGGCTTATCATGCGTTAGATTGCTTGGCAAACGATAACTTCGCGGCGAGGTTTTTGAAAGGTGTGTTTGCGCAACATTCGACAATCTGTCAGTTCATTACTCATGGTTGTTACCAATATCAGTTGTTGAATTTTTGCATGATGTCAATCAGAACTGGAGTCAATGTAGACCAAAAAATTGATTGAGACAGTAATAATAGAGCTAACGAGAATTAATCATATCAGTGGCTTTATACAGGACGAGGCTTCTGATTTTTGACAGCTGTAACAATCGTCTATGTTTAGCCGCTCACCATTACTAAATAAGTCTATATGAAGTTTCAAAGCTGTCCGATATAAGTACATGTCATAACATGAAACTCGGTGAAAAGGCAAGAGTGAAGTTCGTTTTTAACGTCATTTATTATCCTATACATTTAACTGCTGACGATAGTAATATGTATCCGAATTACTGAGCATGAATACTTTTGTATTTTCATTAAAGAAAACAATGGTGTTTCCCTCACCACCGAACAAGTATTAACTCACTTAAGCTTGAAATTCTATATATCTGTCGAACCCAATCTCTCCTTAAGTAAATAATTTAGGCGGATGTAAGTATATTCACTGCTTCACTAGGTCCTTCTCTAGATAGAGGAATGGGTCAAATTACAGGGCACCAACTGGCTTCTGATGGTCCTCTCAAGTTGTTCCAAAAATGTTTCCTCTGCATGGGTAGTTTTCTTAACGGTTGTGCTTCAGTAAGCGCGTTATTTACACAATCTGAAGTAGATTACAAAAAGGACAAACATTCTTCACTCAATTACTAAATTGGTTCAACTTGACACTACACAAAATTCTTACCATCGTACCTCAACAGATTTTATCTGTTTGTTTCGCCCTCAGCTACAGAATCGAGTTCTTCACTCAAATCCAGTGAGCTGTGTGCTTGCTGACTTTTCTCCCAATCGGACAACTATTTTGGTTAATGTTGTAGTGATCCGTACCGAAACATTCGCCATCGAAAATGGAATGACAGTTAAAGGTTTGCTTCCATTTCAGAGGAAAAGAAGACTATCCAGTTCAGAGAAGACGGAATGGATCAGATGTTGCCTAGTAGATGTGAACGATTTTGTATGCCTACCCAAATGGATCGTAGCATTCTAAATGCCATTCTTCCACAGTTCACTGGTTTGGTTTCACATCAAGGCCACATACGGGAAAAGGTGTCAAGCCTATATCTTTAACCAGATCGTATATCTGAAAAGCTGAGTAGTTTGTGCCTGAGACGCGTGAACTCTGCATTCATCCAATTCCACTCAGTAACCAGATCCCTTCTTTACTCTCCGCCTGCGCATGACCTTGTCGGATATAGACGATTCAGGGTTGGAAGCACAAGGGGCTTGTGTTAGGAACTTTTATGGCAATGAGCTACAAAACGGGGACTGTTGGTCGTAGACTCTGGAAAAATATCTGTGAGATGTCGGTACAAAGAGTAATCTTAGAGGTGTTTCGGAATTAACGAAGTTGTGTAACCTAGAATGGATTTTGTCTCAGGAGCAGAGCTAGATGGATGAAACATTGTACTCATAGTAACCACGGTTAGACAGACTTCAGATGATGGTTCAAGTAGATGTTAGATTTTTAATTTTCTTGTTTTTTTTTTAGTTGTTAATGCGGCCATATGTGTGGTTCATTTGATTGAAATCATACAACAGGCACAGTGCACTGAATGTGCTGTTAACACAGAACAATACTCAACAGCATTCTCATTTGGATGAGCTGGGCAGTCTCTTTTAAAAATCAGTAGGATATCTACCTTGGAATGAAGTTTGTGCTCTAACCATCTCGACTGTTAGTGATTTCTGTTAGTGGCTGTTATCATATGACTTTACAAAAGATTCGAATGAATTGTCACATGTAAACTTTCATCGTGGATTTTTGCAAGCTGTGCTCATATCATTTCTTTCCAATGTAAATGCCAAGTGTTCCGATAATTGAAAAGTGGTTACAGACTGCGGTAAACTAGCAGCATTTGCTGTGCTCATAAGTGGCACTCCTCCCACCCAACTACGTCATTGCGTTGGGAACAGGCACTAGGTCTTGTTGGTAAGTAAATCGCCGAATAAACGTATTCAAAGTCGTTCCTTGTTGCATTTTGATGTAAAATCCAGGCCAAGTGTTTTCTCAGATAGAACCCAGGGTAGTCGCTAGAAAAATGGTTTACCAGGTAACCGGTATTTGAATAATTTGAATGTTATGCGTACGTCGTAGAGATCTGTTTGGTAAAGGAATATAAGACTATCAAGGTGGATGAGTATTTTGTCGTTCATAATGGTTTTGAGCTACAGACTGATGAACACCGTAAGTAATCGGTGCTAAATGATTAATGCAATAAGATCAAACTAAACTAGCACCCGAACTGGGTCGAATACACCAATACTACTTGAACTGGGTTTGATCAACTTGATGGAGTTGACACTGACGCCTACATGAAACAGTGAACGCGGCCATCTGGACAGTAGTAAAACAAACATAACTGGTTTACTATGCCCATTTTTCTTTAATTTTCCCCTAAATCACAAACTGTTCCCCTTTGCTGTCTTAATATGACATGCTTTCTTGCCCATTCTACATTGCACCATTGAATGTCACTCTTCCCAAGAGGAGTTTACTGGGCACGGCATGTTTCGACTACAAATTGTGATGACTGTTAACCTTTGTAAACATCTAAAATTAGTTGTACTAAGTAATTAACTCCATATGATTACGTTTGCTTACTCATTCGCGTGTTCAGTTTCGGAACTTTTCTACCATTAGGAATTCTCTCTCCCCGTCTAGCCGGACAACTCTTAATGAAATACTATAAACGTTTTAGCACAATCCTGGTATTAAAAACACTTAGGTTACCTTAAACAGGAATTTTAAACACGTTTGAAAATATCCACTGAAGTCTAAACATTTAAGAGGTAGCAGATTTGTTTTATTAGGACACATTCTTTTGCCATTAATTATCCAGTGAATGTTAAGTGTAGAAGGTTAACAGAAGATCGTTATCATCCGCTTTTCTAATTCCGAACAGAACAGTGTGGGTGTCCTCGTTAAGCGTTTCTGGTGCGATTTTATCACCAGCAGCTTATGCTTTAATGTCACAGGTGATGCAGAAAACGGGCAAGTGTAACACGCTATGTATGAGAAAACCCATGCATTCCACTGTGGTTTGTAACCTTGACCTTTGATTTTTTGATACCACGATGGCAAATACAGGATTTGTTTACTCCGTAATTTTGTTTTTGACTTTTCAATTTTTCTACTTAAGTTCCACGACGTCTTTAAATAACTGTTACAGTAAGAACTATGTCCTTTTCCTACTAAAATGATGTCATTCGATTACAAATAAAATGGGGACAGTATTCAGTCACTCTGAATTTATTAAAATGGCACACCGAATTTAAAGTTGCAACATTTTCCCCCCTGGTGTAAGTGAATATTGTGTTCAAATCCACCTAATCAATCAAACGTTCACTTAATTTTCGTGTTATTATGGCTGTCTAACTCTGTGAAAAGTTTAAAGCACTGAGTTCCCTTAATCCATTTAGTCAAAACAGAGAGAAGACATATATCGCGAGATGTTAACATTCGCAGTTGATAACCACTTAGGAATGTACTCCGCCATACGCTGATCTGTTCTGCCTATGTAGACGTCATTGCAATTGCAATTGAACTGGTATATTACGTGGAGACAGACTGATCGGTTGAGTGTGTATCACCGCTATGAAGAGCCAAACCCCTAGTGCTTAGCAGGACGCGATCTCAAAAATGACCTGCTGTCTGTAACAAGCTCGAAGACCCCGGCCTCATCGATCGCCAAACATATCTTAGCAACCGGTCACCTAGTTGACCCTGTCGAATCGTTCAAGATATTGTTACATAATCGCAACCCGAAACTGTTAGCGATTAGCGAGGCATTGCTAATCAAACAACATCGGCCAGTTTTGTGTGCACAGAAGGCGCTGACGCAATCAATCTCCTTGCCGTGGAATTGATTGCACTATTAGCGCGTGAAAGGTCAGAACTATGTGGTTGGTTCGTTCAATTGTTGTTGCTATACGCAGTTTGTATAAAATTTGCTGGTTTTACGTTTGCGACTGATGAGAGTAAATCGAAATGTTAACATCTCGCGATACATGTCTTCTCTCTGTTTTGTGAAAAGTGATTTCATCCTCTTGGTAATGTTCACCTCAACCTATCTTTATCCCACGAAGTTGAATCTAACAACAACTTAGTTTCTTTGGATATATTTATCACTAGACATGCGAATGGCACTTTACAGCATTCAATTAAACGTATAGCAACGCAAGATGGTCATTACCTCCAGATTTCCAGTTTTGCAGTAATTACGAACAAACGTGGTTTGGTCATAGAAGCGGGTGTAATTTTACCCCGACAAACTACAGACAGAGCATAAGTTGTTGAGACAAACTTTACTAGTAAATGGATACACCAAGAAATTCATCCAGCCGCATTATAAGATGAATAAGAGCACTGAACTCCTTACTTACTTCTCAAAAGAAGGACATTTTCATGTTTTGCCATTAAAATTTACCATCCAGCCAACGATGTCGTGCACAAACTAAAGTCTGCTTTGGCTGGAACGTATGCGGCTGCGTTTGGTTCGAACCATTGAAGGACCATTTCTGTGTAATCGGTAAAGTAGTTCATCAAACGCTTCTGTCTCCCAAATTGTGTACCAGTTCAACCTGCAGTTGCAGGTGACGTTTACATAGACAGAACAGAGTGACAACTATCGCAGCCAGTTGTCGAACACATCCTGAAATTGTTGAAACAACTGATGACGCACCAGCCGGCTGCTCGAAACCCAATGTCATCCGTTGCTAAACCTCTCATGATAACGGGTCACTGAGTTGACCCGATAAACTCATTCGAGATACTGTTGCGCAATCGAAACCCGAAGTTATTAGCTTTTTGCGAAGCGATGCTCATCCGAACTTACCAGCCAACGTTATGTGCACAAAAGTGGTTGAGGCAACCTATCGGGTTGCCATGGTCGTGATTACATAATAATTGGTGTGCTTGTAGACGTGTCTAGTCCCTGTTTGTCCTTATCTGTATGATGTACATAACTGACATGTTTTACTGATAAATGGATTGAGAATAACACAACGTTATGAGCAAGTTGTAATACTCTACGTTTCAACCACCTCGGGTGGCCTTCCTCAGGAGTGTTGTAATCGAAATCACACCAACACAGGCATGTTTTACTTTTGCGACTGATGAGAGTAAATGAAACGTTAACCTGTCGCAATATGGCTTTCTATTCTGCTGAATTTATTAAGGTGAACCCAGTGTTTCTCAAGCTAGAACAGCCAAACGTCTAATTTCATGCTTACTTTATCACGTTACCATGTGAACACTTCATACGACGAAGTAAAAGTGTATACCTTTAATGCATGGTTGCTCGGACAGTCGTGTTTGCTTGTAACCCTCCTGACACCGGTTACAAGCCTGCCCCGTCACGCCTGGTTTGCAAGGACACTGTCCAGTCTTCCTGTCACAGGGCTTGTTTGCGATGGATCCGATCGGATGACAGCGACAGTCTAGATATGTGTATATATGAGTTCAAATACTGACATGAAATTAATTCGACCAAACTCGTATGTGAGCACGTGCAGCAGTAGATTTTGTGCGACAAGAACTCATGAACATCACATGCAAAACATAAATGCGCATAACATTTGTTGTCCGGTACATTATATAAATTTTGCATCATGATTGGTTAATCTGTGTTAATCATATGCTGAAACTTCAAAACGTCCGGACCCTAGGTAACTCGCATATGCAACCTCAGCAAGCAGAAAATGCATTCAAGGTACTGAAACCTATCAACGCAAACGTGTTACAGATGACAACTTATCACCCTACAGGTAGCTTAGAAAAACAGCAAGTCATGTTTTACTAACTTGTGACGTTGTTATCGACTGACCGCTACACAATTTTGGCAACGCATCTCATTTCCAGTGTGACTAACGGTGTAAACCTTGAAGTATGGCTAGTTTTAGGCTATCAATTGTTTACACCCCGTTAGTGGGAACAGTCGCGGCCAGTATCGATGACCGAGCGATTAAGCGTTTCAGAACGTAAAGTGAAGGGCTGTAGGTTCTATCCCCATTCAGACTATCTCTACCCAAAAAATCCAGATGAAGTCGGCTGTAGAGTGACGGATTGAGTATGGACATGGAACTAATCAAAGGCGCACGCTTTTCCTGCAACCTCAGTCGTTATCTGGCCACATGACAGTTTTACCACCAAGTGCATATTAGCAACAGAAACGTCCAAAACTGGAAAGCACTCTACTATTTGAGCTACGAAACTACGCCGGAACCTGAGATAATTCACATTCAGAGGCAGTTGGTTCGAATCCAACCGAAGCCCAGATTTACACTTAATCTTTTCTACCTTAATTACTATGCCAGATTATTTACTAGCAATACGGTTTCTGCGGTCGACAGTGACATTAGAGCATTTCAGTGCGAATTGCTTTAGAAATCCTGCCTGGGCAGTCGATCCCCTGGATCATTTGGTGGATTCCATATGAGACAGTGGGACGGGTGGGTAACCGAGTCCAAATGTGAAATTTCCGAGCTCCTGGTGTGGCTTCGTAGCTCAGTTGGTGAAACGCTGTCCGAGTTTAGGCATGCTGTTTCTGATGCCGGTTCGAATCTAGTCGAAACCCACATTTTTTCTAAACAAGTTATGTCAGCAAACAGCGGTCACTACTGTTTACTGTTATTCAAAATACCCTTTTCTGGTTACGAGTTAAATGACAATAACTATTTCGAAGCACCTGCCTTCGAATAAAAGGTTCGTCTGTTTCATGTTAATATGAAGCACTAGACTCTCATTATAACTTATCAGCAGTGTCTATTATCTGCCCTGTCTCATTTTAATCTTTGCAAATTGTGTTTATGGTGAGGGTTTACTGACCACCATTTCAGTGGTCCCACACCAAACAGTAACGAATTTTCACTTTTAAACAACCTGCCGTTACAATCCAATTGGTTATATTTCCGACTGTTCTTTTTAGTACAACTATATCGACGTCAACTGAGGTTCGCTCACCCAGACAAACTTGATCATGACTGATAGGTTTAGTCCAATCACGGTAGTACCCACTGGCACAGTGATGACATTTACGGCCAACCGTATTGTGCAGACAGTCTTGACAAACTCCTCCACTGGTTTTTAATGACATAAGGTAGAGCTGCTGTGAGAACACACAGGAAGATGAGTGTAAATTGCAATCACAACCTGAACCCGCGGTAAAAGTTTGTGAACATTCAGCCATGCATCGCATGCGGCAACAAGAGCACATAGACACAAGTTTGGGTAAGTAAGGGTTTGGTTACCACGACCGTCGATTGTTGGTGAAGTTGGGTTAGTTGTTGTTCGTGCACACGGAAATACACGTACACAGAGTGAGTTGAAGAGGGTTAATTCGTTGGGTAACACGTTGAGGAAGAGAACACCCGAGGCAGATGCGGAAGTCCACGAGGATCAAGAACAACAACAATAATAACAGTACAGATTACAATGGTTAGTACAGAGTTAAATATACACTTATGCAAGCAACAACAACAGCTGTACTGAACAGTTGATACGCAGTTACAACATTACTGATGATTAAGCGAATAAGCTGTAATCGCCACGGCCACTGTTGACCGTCAGGCATACCTCGGCACGCGTACGCGCTGCCCATGGGTACGAACGGGTTTCGTGTGTAACCAGCCACACACTGATCACAATTCGGTCCCTCCGTGTTATGTTTGCAGGCCACACAAACGCCACCGTGTATACCGCCAGATTGTTTGAATAACTTCACACTGAAGACACAGTCTTGCGAATGGTTGCCACACTGGCAGGCTATGTTCAAAATAAAGCAAGTGGGCTAGTGGAAATCAACGTGTCTTACTTGTTCAAAACTAGGCACGTGAAAGGGAAAATAACGAAACCGTAGTACCTGTTTGAGTTAAAACGGCGGTGAAAAACCAATGTTGCAAGATTATTACAAAAACTACAAACAGTTTAGAACAATCTGTGGGTCATCAGTAGTTTTGTTTACTGTATGGTTTCATTTCTGATTTAAAACATCTTTCAAACTAAGTGAACCAGGTAACCTTATGAGGTGACCAATACTAGCAATAATCGAAATCCAAAACTGATGGGTACAGACCACCACTTAACAGTACAGAACATGGGGTCAGAACTACCTATGAGCTGCTTCTCTCAGACAGGGGGCCCGTGTAAATGAAGACCAGAGTGAAATAAATATATCTGAAACATTAGGTTTATATTGGTCAATCTGACGAAAGTCAAAAGGACATACTGTGAGATGCAAACAGTTTGAATAAAGTCAAAAAATATAACATGTACATTCAGACAACAGTTCGTTCGGTCTCGTTAGTTACATACATGAAGTGATAACCAAATGGATGGGGGAATGGATGCATACAGGCAAAATAGTAGAGTTTGTTTAGTTAGTAATCACAGCTCAGCTATGGAGATGTATATGATATGTCTTAATATTTGGAATTTTTATCGATCTACAAAGAAACGAGACAGACAATGAAATACGGATGTGTGTGGACTGGGAATAGACAGATGAATAAGCGTTTCAAATATCATGTATACACTAATCCATCATTAATCAGTCATTCTATTCACTCTGAGTTCACACCAGCAAACTTAAGACAGGCGTATCATGAACACAGTACGATAGTTGGGAAAACAACAAGAATTTGACAATGAAATGGTGAAGGACCGAAATAAAAATTTGATTTAATTGCAGTGTATTACCAAGGTGATGTTAGATTCACTACCATCTGTTTCTAGACACATAAAGTTGGTTTCATAAGATATACCGTTGGCGGCTTGGGAAAGAAAGCAAAATGTTTGCGTTTCCAGTCTGACAAACAACGCGGAAAGTCCCCAGGAGATATATAGTATGGCCAGATTCGAGCAAGTGTTTTGTTATGGCACGCGTAACCGTCCCAGTTTTCGTATTCAGAAGCCATTTCGGGATATGCTTCGAAGTGTGGATGTGTAGTGTCTCACTTTGGGGCCTGTACACTGCAATCCGCATGTGCAGGTAAATTACTAAACCAGGTTTGATTTGATGAGTGTTGACAGTGGACCTTTTCTCGGAGTTGAAGATACGAGTGTTGTTGAGTGCAGTACAACCAGTTTATGCTGAAATGTACCTACGTCTTGGGACTGACTTCAGTATTCGTCCTGCTAACGGTGTTACATCTTTAACCTCGAAAGGCAAAGCTATGCACATCGGCTGTTTGTGCATCAATTTGTTCAGAATGCTCCACCATAAAACTCACTGAGTAACCATTTTCAACGAGAATTTGTGTGATGATATTGAGCTCTTCGTGTACAATTTCATTCAAACTAATCTTGCGAACTATGTAACATAATGTGCGCATGAGGCCACGTTTATACCTGACTGGGCAAATCTACTGAAGTGCAATAGTAGACCAGGTCAAGTCTTTTTTCTGGATACTTCCAGTCCTTGTGAATCGAATATCCAACAATGTCGACTGGTTATCTTCCTCGATTGTAGTAGCAAACTCATTATTGAAGTACAAGCTGGAGAGATGGGTTCACGAAAATTCAATCTGACCGTTTGATTCAGAAATTACAAATACATCGTCCACGTAATTGTTGTAAAGATGCGTTAGGCTTATGAAATTTTGCGCTTTATTTCAAGACAGACCTTAAAAAATCGGTTAACACAGGCCCAAGAGGACTACCCATGTCTACACCATTCACCTGACGACAGAACAGTCCGCTGAATAGATACTGTACGCTTTTAATGCACAGAGAGAGAAATCTGCACCAATAAAACACTGGTAGAACAATTTTGATTCTCTGCTCCATCACAATCATACATGATATCCGTCGCTTCAGCTAGGGTTATATTAACAAGTATCGCCGATCTCGTTTCTTTGTACGTCGATAAAAATTTTAAATATCCACACATATCACATACATCTCCATAACTGGGCTGTGATTACTAGCTACACAAACTCTACTATTTTGCTTGTTTGCATCCATTCCTCATCCATTTGGTTATCACTTCATGTATGTAACTAACGAGACCGAACGAACTGTCGTCTGAATATACATGTTACATTTTTTGACTTTATTCACATTTATACTGGGACAAAACTGCCGTAAGCAATTTGCCTTGTAAAGTATCGTGAATATGTCTGGTTTAGTCATGAGAAGAAACACGTAGCAAACAAACTGGTTTTCAGCACTGAAAACAGCGTGTATGGTTTTACAACCATGTGAGCTTGATTAGGTTTTATGAACATTGTACATCCGACGGTACATCTGCCATATAACTACTTGCCACGAATCGCCGCCCTTTCCTACGGAACATACTATATATAATTATTGGTACAATTCTGCCTACATTAAAGCTTTTTGCAGGAATCACATGTGCGTTTAGATCTCTCTGATACCAGTCCGTTTCCTTATGCAATAACCTTCACCAATTGCTAGGTATTTAGGCGCTGGGGTTTTTATTCACCCCAAACGTACCGCCCTTTCTTTAGTGCAGCGATCCATCCCTCGAGGCGCGAAAATATCTGTTTCGTAGAAATCTACTAGTTCTGCTTCTCTTGCGTTTGCCAGTAGTGAAGCATAGCGACAGTCATGCCAGTTCCAGGACTAACTGGTTTGTGAGACCAACTCATCTGTCCATGTTCATTGTACTGGCCAATGATGACAACCACATCAGCCAGAAGACAACTCCGAATTCGAAACAGCTCACGGTCCAAGTGATTATTCGAACTAAGTGTCATCTCAGGTGGCTTTGTAGTGGTTGGGAAGTCATTTTTGACTAAGGCTATCTTTCGATATTAAACTTAAGAGATATCAGTTTAATTTTGTTACGCGAAGTATTCGGGGCCGCCTACGCAAATATAATAAAAAACCAGGGTGACTGTGAGAAAGACAGACTGCATGTCTGTATACAGTATACATACGTACAATTCGAACTGCGTTTAGTAAATGTAGAAGGAATATACTGTTTAGTATTTGTCATCGAATGACCGCTTTACCTGTCATGCTGGACTAACGTTGATTCAAGTGCGTGTGAAACAACCTATAAGCAATCGGTTACTATGAGACTTCGTAAGCCATTTTAGTTGCCTAAGCTTCAGTCGGTCTGACCAAAGGTATCTATGTTCTTTAAAATAACTTGCGTGACGGGAAACACAGACAAACGAATAAATAATGTTTAAAGACTGACGCGTGTTAGGATACCGGCATACGCCTCTTGAATCAACTGATCAACTATAAATCCTTATACGGAGTGACGCTCGTTAAACGATAAGGAATAGATAACAAGTGAATTTCATCCCTTGATATCTCAGTCGTTTTTAGCCCATACAGATAAAACATTGGAAATTGACAAAGAAATGATTTATAGAAATAAAAAGACCAGTTAAATTCATTCAACCGTCAACATTTGATTAGTTTTGTCCAAGGATCAAGTGTCAGTTAATTAATTGTTTGAGACGCATCCGTTTCCCTAAAAATTTTGATTATTTCCTTGTTTTCTTATAGTACACTTACCGTGATGCATCATCCAAAATTGTATTTAATCACTCTTTGAGTAGGACTCGGCTTCATAACTTATTAGGAGGTTGGGGAAAAGCCGATTGTACCTCCCGACTGACTCACGGGAGAGACAAATATTCAAGGTAAGTTTATGAAAAACATGGTCTCAGCCCACGTACCGATTTTTATCTTGCAAGCCAATGAGATTACCCACCCTAAAAGTCTATGATGAGACGGCCGAGACCATTTTCTAATGGTGGCATCTTTTTCTGGCGAGGATTTTTGACTTTTCTAACGCTCTTCTACGAAACAGAAAGATTCACCTCGGTTTAGACCAAGTGATTTCTTCCGGAAACGACTAACTATACGATTACTAGGGGAAGTGTTGGCGGTACACCTGTCGAGTAAACCAATAAACTGCTGGTATTAAATAAAGTCAAACGGTTTCAGTTCCTCGTTGTTAATTACTAAATGTTTCCTTAACAAATCTAAAATGGATCAAATGAAGTAAAATGTAAAGATTAGTTAGTGAGACCATAACGATTAATGTGTTACACACTATAGACATTTTCCTTAAAAGTGGCATGTGTATGCATATATAAACATGTTTATTTTTCAACATGTGGGTCTCTTCTAAGTTACCAAATCTGCCAAACAAATTTTCAGTAAAAAAATATGTATATACGGATACACTGACCCAGTGTACACATTGCTGGTTCATTATGTGTGACCTAAGGCAGAAAAATTATAGACATTCAGATAATCCAAATTTAAAAGTGAAACGTCTCATCAACGCATGCCATCAGGTGTGAGCATGTGACAAATTGATTCCACTCTCCGCTAAATCGACACAGGCGCCGCATTCAACGGTCTGTTTAGATTTCAGCACAACATCTGATCCGTGGAAAATATTAGCATAACATCTAACCGAACCTAGATGATTACTGTTCACCTGGCGATTGTTCAGATTAGTACTTTCAGTCAACACCACTCAAGCTTTGTCTAGTTCAGTAGGCTCTTGTACACATCGCTCAACGTCGTTTTTCCACGCTGAGCCGCGCGGAACGAGCAGAACAGTGGTGGTACTGCTGCACTGAACAGTAGACAATCTAGTGCATTTCGTTAGTGCGAAACTAAGTGTGTGGGGATAGCCAGTTTGTTCGATGTAATGTCATTCTTGTTATATTGACTTTCGATAAGGTGAACGCAGCTCACTTTTTATTAAGGGGACATTCCGGAACCAGGGTTTTTCTTAGTCGCGGCGAACTTTGTCTTATAACAACACTCATTCTGAGACAGCTATCCTCAGCATTCATCCGGTGTGCCTCAGGGTAACGCATACACTTGGGACGACGGAGCTCAGCGAAAATATCGGGCTTAAGCGAAGCAACCATAGCCAGTATGGCGCAAGGTAATGTAGATTCACTGGAACAATTGAATCGAGAAAGTATAACCATTTTGGGCTTAATCACTGGTCTTAGATGACCCAAACCCAACTAGTTGGTCTGACCTAGGAGATGTGGCCGGATAAACGCAAACAGACTGGTCAGCGAGCAACACGGCTCTTTCGATCTCTTCCACTTGTCTTCAGCTGTACATTAGTCGAAATTAAAGGAATCGCGTTAGATAAAACGCCTTTGACCCTCAGCCGCGTCATATGGTACAACACTATCACCTGACACATTCCTAATCCCACGCTTAATCACATCTACTGATAGGGCAAATCATACACTGAGTAAGAGTTCGGATTCTGACACACGCCATCCTCGGGTGAAAACCATTATATTTTGAACAAACAAATCAAGATGGGTAAAATGCCGCGATTTGAATCACTTACAAACTCAGTAAGATGATAGATATTCTGCTATCTTGCCACAAAGCGTGGTAAGCGTAGAATTATAGGTAGGACAATAAATGTTATTGATAAAAGTCAACGGTCGACGCTTACGGTGGTTAGTTAGAGGAACCCTTGACATCGACCAAAACACACTTGACCATCTCGTTTATTATTGAAGCGGCGGTCCATACGAAAATAAGTGAACAACATCAACGCTGATTACGTGTCACATTAAAGTGATGGGCTAGAGTTCGACGTCAACCGTGGGTGTTGCTCAGTTTGGATTTCCCTTTTTGGTGGTCGATGATATTGTGAAGGTTCTGATAACATGTGCTGTGTATCGACCGGTTCCATAGAGATCTGTAGTTCTATAATTTGTGTATGTGCATCCATTCCGTCCTATCCGTTACCTGAACGATCAACGCTGTTCAGATCTCGCATACCAATGCGCCTGAGCAGTTTGGTCAGTTTTCTCAGTATCGTCATTTTAGTGTGTCGCGGCTAACTTGAACCATATTATCTATAGGCCTTATAATTACAGGGTTAATCAGTTTACTTGTGCCTTTAGGTAATCACGTCAGACCAGAATACAGATCAAATAAGTAACCACTACAATAAGTTGACATAGGATTGCGTATGGGAAGCCGGGACTCAATAGACTTTTGAAACCGTAAAAGTTCCGCTTGGATTCATTCAAACTGAAACAAGTAAACACAACGACAGAATAATAAAAGTTAGCAAATAAATAAGGCCTTCCAGTATTAACGTAGCTGAACCAGAATGGTTATCTTCTCCTCATCTGTCACTGTATTTTGATCAGAAGACGTGATGAAAAGGATACTCAGTTTAAAATAGCTGAGCCGTTTAAGTCATTTGCATATGAGAAAACGTGAGATAACAATTTATTTCACAGACTTTTATCATGCGTAACAGTGTGAGTGGCGTGAACTCGTGAGTTATTTAAATCAGTTGCGAAACTTTCAGTGGGTGAATGTCTGGTGAATAGGTAGTTGTAGCAGAACGAAAAGCAAACGTCCAACCCTATTTTAGAACGCAAAACACAGACATTATTCGAAACTACATTACTGATTGTGTTATCAGCAAAAATTGTTGTACAGGTACTTAACCGCTTAAGTACTAAAGATGACCCCTATCCCAAACCATTTCATTGATTAACCAGGAGAAGGAATAAGAAGAACAACTGTTGAATGAATTCGCTTGATTCCCC
Organism: Paragonimus kellicotti; assembly: GCA_014220965.1. Lineage (NCBI taxonomy): Eukaryota > Metazoa > Platyhelminthes > Trematoda > Plagiorchiida > Troglotrematidae > Paragonimus > Paragonimus kellicotti. The sequence goes on from LOND01000075.1 coordinate 201,780, forward strand.
AAGGGATTTCTTCCCGTCCAGCTTGTTGTCCAGAACGAATAATTACGTGCTTGCCTGGCTCTTGTTCAAAGCAATTCACACTCACTTCCTTAGATCTGTTTGATCACACGCTTGTTCGCTTTCTCTTCAATTTTTCGTGCACAACAAGTCGCAAATGCGAATCAAATTGAATTGGGCGTGACTCCTTTGTGGTCGTGTAGTACAGCAAAGTAAATGACGTTCACAAGTTGACTACATAATTCAATTTGTCAATCTCGCTCGAGGGCACCGAAAGTTAGTCGGACAGATTCAAAGTTCGTAGCTCAAATGATGGAAACTGGTCGAAAGGCTTACAGTCGATGAGCATGAAAACGGATGGTAAACAACCAACAGAATGATATACATTCAAAAACATTTTCTTCTTTAATCCGATCCTCAAGAGACGGACATTCCCTGACACGTTACTGTGATATATATTTTCTTTAATACATAGTGCTGAAACATCGACACATTTTTAAAGCTGAATTGAGGTCTGTGGCTATCTAAGCTTCTTGATTTGTCTTTAATATTGGTTGTTCAAAAGTATGGTTATAACAGTCATCTAGCCCCAGCAGCTCAACTTTCGTGCTTCTAATGACTCTTAACCAGTCGTGACCATCTTAACCAACAGCTCAGAACTATCCACTGAGGGACAGTGAACTTTGTTCACTGGTAAACAGTAGTGGATTTTTGGTTAATATGGCCTGGACGTTACTCACAGTTAATCGCAGCTTTCACCTACCCATAGACTTGTCAGTCAGTCCTCTGAAAAGTAAATATTAAACCTCATTTTCCCCTTTGTTAGAGCTCATCGATAGTGTACATCCTTGCATCTTTGGAGATTTTAACTCCGACTAGAGTTCATACTGGATCTTCTGCTCCATACACGATTAAGAATTCCGGCTCAAACTTATGATTCTAGTATATGGTCGATGAAAGGAAGGATGTCAGTATTGTTCTTTTATAACATCCTGAGGAGAATCACTGCGTACAGTGGATTTCTATTGGGTGTGGTGGAACTGGAGTGCATACTCGGGTTTCTCAATTCTTAAGAGTGCAGACACTTCAGAAGACTAGAAAACTGCCACCTATGTCCAGGTGCATTAAATTTATCACACTGGTTCATGATCTGCAGACATGCTATATTTGGCCACGGACAAATTGCAAACAATACCGCCCGCCATGGCTAGCAGTGGAACACCGCTTGTGTGTTACTGAGATGGTGGTCATCTAAGTTGTACAAATTTGCCGGACTATGTCGATTCACTGCGTTGTATACGGGCCGGACGACAGCTGTTCCAATCATTCAATCCAACCCAACACTATTGCGCCAGAGACGAGTGCAAGCCATCTGGTATGTGTGTTTGGGTGCGCATTCACACCGATAAATACAGTTGTGTGCCATTTCACCCTTTCGGTTAATAAGAGAGCGTTTGGTGGTTGGCAAACTCGAAGGCGGTGAGCTTCGTGTACATACAGACCCAGTGCCCTCACAAAATAGAAGACCCACTTCGACCTCCGACCGACACTATGTCAAGCAGCTTCCATTATTCACTAATGACTTGGAATTACGTCTGTTTGTATGATACCCTGCTGCACAGACACGCACATGAATGCGTATATACAGTTGTTCGTGATACGCGCTGACACATTCATGGAGGTGTCGTTGAGGTGCGGCGGTTTTATAACACTGATGGATGTGTTCCCACTACTACCCACCCGCCCCAAACCCGGTCTCGTCCACTGAAACACCCAACCACCGACTGGTATGTTTGCTGATGTGCTCTGGCAGGGTTGACAAATTTACAGGCCTACAGACCAGTATGACCATACCCCGCCAAAATGACCCCCACCACCCGTATGTCATGTGGGCGGCTGGCAGACCGCACAAATCGCAGCTGTTTCCTCACCTTTGCACATATACAACACGGTCAAAGATGCCCACGGTGTTGGTCTGGGATAGATCACAAAACAGGTTCGACCTCCACGTACGGCCACTAGGAATACCATCGAAACCAGGCGTTCACGCCCATCACAGTTTCGTCTGAGGTTCAGCGTGCGTACTTGGACGCCCCTTCAGTTGCCTGCTTGTGAACACGTCCAATTTGCAAAACATCTTCAGGTAGCATGCCAATCACTGGCCCTGCTTATGGTGTACGTAGGTCATCACATATTAGTTATAATTAGATGACACGAAGTAGGATATTTAGCGTTGGCACTGCGGAACCCAAGAAGATTAAAGTCAGTCAGAGAAGTTAACACAGCCGAACTACTCACCTTTTCAAACTAGCCCATTAGAGCCGAACAATGTAAGCTTGTGGTCGTGCCGATTGTGTAACAGAGTCATATTGCTAGAAGCATCGTGCTCATGTGCTATGGCACCCGGTGCATCCAAACCACACGCATCGCTCGGGTTCATGTAAAGGTTCAGATCAGGTTAAGTTGGGTTGGTTTCATCAAGACAAACATTTCTTATGAATAGGGTACAATGGAATGTATTTGCGTAAACTTTAGGAGGTATATTACTCAGAGCGTAGTCTACAGCAGCTCGCATATGGATGCACTGCTCTTGTCTTCACACGAAGTGTTAGGGAGAAGGAACTGACATCCTGAGAAAGCAAAATAACGTGAACGAATATCTTCCCATGACCCTGGCAGGTATAAACACCCTTAGTAGAATCAGAGTAATATGAGATGGACATTCAGCTATTCTGTTCTAATGACTTGAACTGTTTTATGCATACTGTTCTAGAGTAACTAGACCAACGTTCACTTTATAAAAAAAATATGTATTTTAGTTTCTGTGCATGCAGGATTCACTTTACAGAATTCCAGAAATACTACTTCTACTGCAGGTAATACAGTACAACGGACACGAGTGTTACAGAGTGCACGCGTTAGTGTACTACTGGATCAGTGAAATTTCCACTCAAATGATGCACTAAGCAAATCATGCCCAATGTTTAAATTTACTGCCTAATTATGACCTAGACACACTTCTGCACCAGCCTGTTGTTTCGTTGGATTGGGAGTAAACAACTGTCATTCACTGTGCCTGGTGGACCTGCTTAAAGTGGTTTACAGTCTCCAGTGGTTGTCAGCTATAACACACATTTTGAGTAAAAAATAACCAAGGTGGGGATATGTCAGATCCAGTTTTGTTATTTTTCATGTCAAAGATTCACTCGCCCAAAGTTTTGCTAATCAATATGTTTGGACGTTCAGATGCGATTATTCTCGGCTTACACGAAATTATAAGTAGGAGTGAAGCAAAAACATATTTCTGATCCTTCGTCATGGAACATTTGTTTCGCCTACTCTTTAAATGTACGTCTTTCTACATGCACGGTTGACCACTCTATCACGAATGTACACAGGTAATCCCCTGCTTTGCAGCCCACAAATCTGTCTTTTATAGATCGAAATTATTCATCCTTTTGTCTGTACGGACATGTGAATCAACAAAAACATTTGGAGCTACGAAGACTGGCGTCCATAAAACTGTTCAGACGGTCAATTAAAATCGCCGTCTTTACCAGTTTGACCTGATTCGTACACCTCTGGCGGTAATCAACATTGGTCGGGAACTTTATGGTTGAATGGCCTGGAGTAAAATGTAATTCGTTTGCCATGATTAGATGTTCGTAAATCTTTTATTACAAACCGACACTGCACATTCAACCAATATGTTTTATCTTCAGGCGATCACCTAGGCCGTCCTACTAACACTGTTAAGTGAATTTCAACATAATAACACCTGAAGAGAAAGCAGGTTAAAGATAGACATAACGGTGGAGAGACCTCATATAAATACTGTTAGAAACTTATAAACAGACAGATAACGAGACATGTACTCATATATACATTGATGCCGTATGTCTAGTTCAGTAGGCCGGGGATTATTGTGTCGTTGGATTTGTTCATGTATCGCTGGTACTCTCGCGGGACCTGCAGTTGTAAGCCTTATTAAGAAAGTTTCAGCTGAGTCTGATGTAAACTTTCGACAACGCAATCACCCCCTTCGTCATTTTTGCTTTACCACCACATTAAGTTTATCACGCTGGTCCCACTTTTAACTAATCCCAGGTGTGTCACACATACAGATCAACTATCACTTGATTCAATATATCACAACAGCCTTCTACGGCGTTTTACCTACAAAAACCTTAGTAACTCAATAATAGTCCCCAATCTGTTCTGCTACCATACAGCATGTTTTCAAGGGTTTGGCCATCATTCATCCTGTTGATACGATTCATTCATATTGGCTACCTCTTGCCGTTCACCGTAAACAAACTAAAACACTTTACTCCCCGTTGTCAGAGTTTTGTTTAAATCAGCCAATTTAGAGAATATTATGGCTGTACTCATTGTGTATGTGCCTTACCAAAATGTCACCATAATACGGAATTCCTGAGCACCTTTATTCTGACGTTAGGACTCAGTTCAGTATACTCACATTCAAAATCCAGGTCATTGTTACCGTTGTACTGTTGAAAAACTGTTCGAGTACACCATTAAAGAAGAGCTTAGTATTCGTTAAAAAGAACAGAGGCAAACTCATCCATCATGCACGAGTGTGAATATAGAAACTGCGGATGTTGCTGGTGTGTTTTCTTCAAGCTCGCGGACAAACCGAAACGTCCGTACTGAAAGAAGTAGTTATTAGTTAGCATCTAGAAAGTTCCAAGTGCATTTCTAGTGCATTCTTTTTGGTTTATAGAGTCTTTCTAAGTAAACCTACAGACGTGCGCGATTCGTGATACCAGTTTGTTATATTGTCAGATTACAGAAGAGTCCTGAGTAAATCACCGCAGACATGCCACACTTTATTTCACGTGTTTTTGCTTAAACTTCTCACAATTGGTACAAACTAGAAGGAATAAGACATGGAGATGGGTGAATGGGACTTTGAACGGCAGAAAGTTATGTGCATACATGCACATACATATTTGAGCACATGGGTAAATATGTCTTTAATTTGTAGGATCAATTTTCACGTAACTCAGAGCACAGCTGCATAGTGTAAGTTTTGCGAATACTTGGTTCCACTGACCGACGTTCTGAAACCATTCTGAGGACAGTGATAAAGGTTTGCTAGATTGCAGACTAACCAGCCTGTGAAACAACGAGTTACAAATAGCCAAGGAAGGTCTAATAATAAGATGTTTAAATTCTGCTGATTTATTCGCTAGATTTAAGTTGAGATCCCAAGCGACTCCTTGATGAAACGCCTTATAGGTGTTCTTATCCTGACTTCCTAACTTAAACCAGAATGTCCATCATTAATGCGCCATTAATTCCTCCGCGACGTTTCAGGTAGCTCATTCAGTGTTGTCTGTAAGTAGAGATAATGCAGTCAACTTAAATAGTGTAGTGGAATTCAGCAAAAACTTACTAGTTAGTGTGGCATTTAATCTAATTGGAAGTAACTCCCTATTACGTTTAAAGCTTTCTGTTGGTAGCTAGTTGTCCATTATAAAGATAGCTAGGTGATCACTCGTTATAAAATACCGTAATTCCTTAGAAATGACGCTTAACCGAAACAAAGCATTTTCTCAAACAATCTTGTCAAATCTTGTGAGTTTCTGTTACGTGATTGTCAAATTTGTGCACATACATTGAGCGACTGAATTACAAGACCACCAAACGTTTCATTGATAGGTTTGTTAAAGTAGTTCATATGACACTTAAATTTTCATGTTACTTAATCACAGGTCCTGATAGTGAAAAGTTTTTTGTTAATTAAACACTTTTGAAACGGTCATGAAGAAAGTCGCAGAGACTGCCGTAACAAACCATCAAAGCCATTCATGAGTATGTACAACTACAATGCACTTGTAAAGCACCCACTGAAATGGTCATCGGGCGACTTGAATGAACGTTAACCAAGCAATCATCATTAGTGAGAAAGTTAATACTGAGTTAATCATCCCGGGCTGAATGACATATCGTCTTGCTCTCAGTTAGGTGAAGTTAGCAAAAGTGGGCAGCTGTTATTCAGAGAAGCTGCGAAGTGCAATGTCCTCATGTTTCCGACTAAAACAAGCATGTGGCTTTCAGGCAAACGCATCTGACCATACGGAAGATTCACAGTTTAAGATTTTCTGTAAGTTCTTCACGCAGAAGTCCAATCTGCATATGCAAACAACGACGAACAGAGACGATGTTCACTTTTACCCAAACCTGACGGACAGACTCCATCAATTAATGTCTAACGTAGTGGTAAATACTACCGAATTGGAGCCAAGGATTATGCGAGGATAAACGAAAACCATGACTGGATTGACAAGAGATAATCAAGTAAATCTGTTTCAGTTGGTAATATATCCAGCGTCCTATAGATACCTTCGTAAGGATGCGTGAACCTTTGTAACCAAAATACTTTTACCACGGGTTCATAGAAATAATGTTGGTATGAGGTAAGAGGCAATTCAAGAAGTGATGAGGCACATCTTAATTACAGTATGAATGAATTGTTCATCTTCATCTGGTAAGTAAGAGGCCAATCTTCAGTCATGTCAACTGAAAGTATGTTTATATTTTACCCAAAAAAATAAAAGCAACTTCTTCGTACGGACGAACCTAACTGGTGTTTTTCGTAATAAAAAGCAGGACTTTGATGCGATGACCATGAAAAAGTACCGGTGGCCAAATCAAAAGAACATTTCGGTATATATTTTGGTTTTCCTTTGGTAGTAGAATAATGGTCGTTCCGTACTGTTACGTACGATAGTAAACTGGGTTATATAAACATCTAGTAGATGAGTTTGGCACAAAAACAAGTAAATCTGAGTGTGCTGAAGGAGAAACATCATAATGAGCATTGCTTAGAGAACATCTTGTGAGCAATCATTAGTTTAATTTATTGGTAAGGTTTCACTCCTGATATAGAACCGTTGCACAACCAGATAAACTAGTTACAAATTTGGTGTCCAAGATAGATTAGACGCAAGCTACTAAACAAAGCAGAAGGCGAGAGACCATGGGTTAAGTGTACGTAGACAGGCGTCAATGCTGGGTATGACATTTAAGTATAATGGGTAAGCGACGGGTGAAAAGTGAACTAGAAATGAAATAGATTCGGCGAGTCGAATAGGTTGGTCAGTGTTACCTGATTCTAATAAATGCAGAAAGTGAAGTCATTATCTGGAACTGCTTAAAATGTCGTTTCATCCAGCTATCAGGGCTAGTCATTTTGATCGATCCAGATTCAGCCACCGTGCGCCACAGAGTTCGACCCTATCATGTATATCTACAGCGCACATAGAGTTGACAACTCTGATGGCCTTCGTAACCACACGCACCTAAACAGTTAGAAACCTGTGTCTAATTACCTCAGCATTTCCTAGATCGTCTTCATAATCTGTGTCCAATACATGATCACCGATTGTGGGATCCCTGATCAATTGACTTTTCTATCAACTCCCGAATGACTATATCGATTTCATTTCTGTCTAGCTGTTCATGTGTCCCCGATATATTGTACCTCGCAAACTGTACTTAGTATCGACCCTTATCTATGTACGCTTGCTTCACGTTCAAAGCCGTTTACCTATTTACGTCTGGTCTGCCTTGAATACCACCAAATTTGTGGCAGATTCACTTAGTCTGGGCAAACCTCCGTGTCAGGAAAGAAACGTTACTAGTAAACCAACTACCCATAAGTTGCTTCATAATTATGAATTCTCAATCACACTCAAGCACATTCCAGCTGATAACTTTATTTACGTAATTATCATGGGTACTCAGACGTTCTGACAAAATGCGATAACAGAGGTGTGCGTTGAATAGCAAGAATTGCAAAGTGAAATCGACAGTTGTACCATTCCCTGCAAAAACAACCGGCGAGTAGTGACAAAGAGAATGAATACAAGGTTACATGAAATTTACAACGAATGTCTGAAGAGTTGACACGGATTCAATTATCCTTACACAAAACACCATACACTTAACTTTGATGAATGCAGGAAGAGTGTGGGTGGACCATGTTAAAAGAAATTCTTCAACAATTGAAACGGGGTCATTGAGCACTGACTATGCTAAGATTGAAGGAAACAATACCAAAATCGATTAGCCGACGGATTTTAAGCGGGGTAAACGATTCAACCTGATGTTTGTCAATAATAAGAAGTAAGTGTGGAGAGGAAAACCAGCGGAAAACCTTGCTTATTATGTCAGTTAGAGTAATCTCATCTACATATTGGTTTGAATAAGTTCGCTAACGAAAACCTGTCGGTATTGTAAACCAAACAGAACATCGGTTATGATTAACACTTGGCAATTGGTATTAACGTAACCGTTTAGACGTTACACCTACCACAGGTCTGCAAAGTTTTCTCGAAGTCACGTAGGACACCTAAAGATTACGCTGCAAAATTCATTGTAGCTTACTAAGTGTGCCATTATAGGCCAATAACAAACCTGCATTTATATAAGTTGAATAACACTGACAAATTGTCGCAGTTGTCGCATTCCCATGAGCATAAGGATCAGCCCCTTTCGAAAAGAAGCACTGGACTTTAGTTTGACTCTTGTTGGAACTCTTCAGCAGGGCATAACCTTGCTATGACCGGAAATAGAACTCCGGCCGGGCTGTCATAAGACAATTGTTTACTATTGCGTCATTGACCTCACATTAAACACGATTGAATTAACATACCTGAACACTCAACCACATTCGTTTGCGAATAATGTTTACTGGTAAACCTGAATTTACCAAACGTACCAATATAGATAGGACATAAACTGATGTTCCGTTCATAATTTTCACATCGTTAAAAATACTAACAGTTTTTGAAGGAAATTTTTTGAGAGAGGTTGTCGATTTCTGTAAGATAGGCAACGTGTTTATAATGTAGTGAATCATTTCTGTTAGAGGCATGACAGTGATAACCCAGCAATCATGAGACCATTCTCCATTAAGAAAACCTGAGGCAAATGATACAACTAACAACTGAGATTGTTAGACGTTAAGGTATTGGAAAATTATTCAGTCTCCATTAGTTTCTTAGGTTTTAACACCTTAAACTCATGAAGTCACTCTATGGGGGCGCACTGTTGCCACATTCCGAATATGGAAAGGCGAAATGTGTGGGGTAGCTGCAAGTTGGATAGGCCGGCTCAGAACATGAACACGTCAGTCGAGAGTCCCGGACGTATCAGAATATGAATGTTGTGATGATTATTGGATTGTGTGTGGGCGGATGCACAGCAAACTTGCACCTGAAAAGAAGCGGCTAACTTAGATAACTCTAGTTGCACCGCGTCATAAGAAAACACTTCTACCAAATTCAAATCAAGGCTTTTGTTTTTGAACAAATATAATATGCATAAGGGAGACCACTAAACTTCTTCAGGTATTTCGATAGTTGTTTCGTGAAAGGTCTGTCTCGAAAGACGAACAGCAGTAAAATAAAGGAAGACCTCCGATTTTTATCTGAACGTGACAAAGGCAAAACCGCTTGATTGGTACTCAATTCGGATAATAACTGTTCACTGTCCAAATCCAGTTCAGTGCACGGCGTCACCACGAGAACAATAGAGATTGCTAATGGTTTAACAACTGAAGGATGCGAAGAACATTTTCATCAGTTATGAACACGTTCACAATCCTATATGGTCAATGACAGTTGACGTACTATGGACGTCTTCGTCAAAATATGTGGTGATGGAAAGCAGCTGAAGGTGAGTGATCCGTTCGTATGGAGATAGAACTGATACACTTTTAAAACCACGAAGTTCACCTTGGAGAAAGATCAATGACATGTGGCCGGTAATGATTTGGGGGTACATTTTCTTCGATTCGCAAGAGACAGTTGTGTTAGGTTATGAAGAGAATGCAAATTCTTATATCACTGCTTGGAAGAGTACGGTTGCCACTTATTTGGTCACGTGTGGAGAAAAGTTGTTTTCTCGGGTGGGATTGTTCTAATGTACGAGTCAAATGACACAAGAACGTGTATAGTTTGTAATCATCCAGTCTGCGGATGAGAGTGTGATTCGGATCAAAATGTCTGCACTACAAGGATTTAAAATACTACTAAGACTTTACAGTGAATAAGCAGGAGTGGTTTCACTTTTGCCCACTGTTTAGTGGCATGTCGAAGATCGCTTCCGTCGTTTCTTAATTGTACAGATTATTTTGTCCTACCGGTTCCCTGTAAAACGGTTCGTACTGAAATAAGTTTACGGACCCATTAGACTAATGTTTTGCGATTTAAAATGAACGAGTTCCAAATTGTAATGAAATAGTATGACCCCCGTTTACAGGATACTCTGATATGCAGTGTAGCAAAAGTATGTGCTGATTACCAGTTAGCTTTGTAGTTTTTTCACGCGGGATTTATTAATGTGAATCCCGACCTTTTCAATGATTTCTATCAAATGAAGTTACAGCCTACTGAACTTGACTAAGCAGTGCAACTTATAATTTGTGACATGCTATCGGCTGACTCACAAAGATTTCTTAATTTTTACCATATCACACAAAACCAATGTATATCTGAAGCCCAGAATAAGTGGGAAGTCTGGACAGAAGAAAATTGAAAAAGATTTCGACCAACTTGTCTGTTTACAGTTACTGCTGCTGTAATTAATGTTTATTCCGAAGAGATGACGGCGGTTAGGACCAAATTTTCCTTTGAAAGAACATACTTTATGGGCATAGGCTGACTCATCGCATTTAGTAAAAACTCAGTGCCAAAACAAAGACATGGTTTTAATGAATACTGCGTTTTAACTTATCACATTAGTTCTCACATATCTTTTCTCAGATATCATGCGTGGTGGGTTTGCTCACAATTCCAAAGAAATAAAAGACAAACTTTTTTGAAACGTTGTCCCCGAAGAAAATTTTGAAGAACGCAACAACCGTCATGTAAGGTGTATGTCTGAGTGCCATTTCGTTTGCTTTTTTTCGATTACACATACGAATTAATATGCAAACATTGGGATATGTGGAAGCCTATGGGCAAAGTTTTCAGTGATAAATCATCATTCGGTCATCATGCGGTTTACAGTAGGTTGGCCCCAAAGTGAGGGCATTGCACACTCGGATCTCGGATGACTTCTCCAAACAGCTTCTGGGTGCCCAAAGTGAAACTGCACAGTGCAGTTACAATACATCTCCAAGAATCTGGCCATCGAGTAGACTCCATTAAAGCATTCCGTGTTATCTGTCAGACAATGAACAAACACGCTTTAGCTTTTTCCGAAGCGCTTGCTATACACCGTATGAAACCATCCGTTATGCGTTCAGAAACAGATGGTAGTGAATTTATCGCTACCTTCGGTAATACGTTACATAAATTGAATGTTCTTCCATTCTTATTTCTTTATTCTTAATCTGCTTTCAACTCAAATCTGCAACCGCATTTAGTATCAGTATTTTCAATCACATGCTCGAATGATGGGTGATCACTATGAAAATTTTACCCGTAGACACCCACGTGTCCATAATGTTTGTACATCATTTCGTGTATGTAATCGAAAAGAGCGGACGAAATGGTGCTCAAACATTCATTTTACATGATGATCGTTGCGTTCTACAAAGTTTTTGTACCAAGTTGTGACAATGGGATATGAGTCAGTAGGAACCAGTCATCCTTGAGCACGTACGATAATAAATGGAGAAGGTACATACCTCGACTAGGACTCTTGAGCGTGAGGTTGCCAGGAACAGGCTAGAATTGTAGCAATTCAAGGTTCAGCTCTGTTAGTTCAGTCTGCTGGAAACGTTTCTTTGTAATCTTGGTATGGGAAGAAACAAACTGTCTCCTCAAAACTAATGTTACCACTGCTCGATTTGTGCTGTTATCGTATGAACAGAGTTTTAGAACGGAGCCGATTACATCTAGGTTTTCGGATGTCATAAATAAAAAGGCTTAATAGAAGAAATAGTATATAGTTACCGATCAAAGGTCGCTGGGAGCACATTCCAGCGTGCCTCATCAGAAGTCGTTCATTCAGTACAATGTGTAACTGGATACGTTTACCATCTTGGTGGCAACAACCAGTTAGCCGGTTGTTCACTTCCGGGAACTCGACCAATAAACACAGTATTTAGGTTAGTATACTACTCAACTTCTATATATTTTCCTTGAATGCGCATGTCAGCTGCACTGTTTTGCCGACGCAGCTGAACATGGGACACACGAAGTATTCAATTCGTAATGAAGTTAATATCCTTCAGAATACACACATAACAGTATTACAATATGGTAGACTGTGTACATCTTATAAGCGTTATGCGGTTAGTTCATCATAACTCTTCCCCTTTACTCACCATAGCCGTCAAGTATTCTTAAAGCAGGGAAATTTGGAGTAAACATTGTTCATAGTCGGGAACAATCCTACAGATTAATCCACCAGTTAATGGATCACCATAGGGCCCAGTAAATTTTCCCAGTACAAACTTTTTAATATACGTGAGAACAATCACTATAGTACTTATCACACCTGAGGTTATTTAGCAAGTGTGTGTAACGTGACGATAACCTTATAGGTTCCACTGTTTACCTGGTTTTTTGATGTCCGGGCAAACAGTTGACTTAGTTCAAGTAGCCGCTGAGTGTAATCGAGCATGCTCAATAATGAACGGTAGTCAAGGCTAGTCAGTTGACTGTGCTGCAGCTGAATAAGTGACGGAAGCTGTTTTTACGAGTGCGTGAAAGAAACTTTCGATTGTGAAAATTTGACTCCATCCCCTCTTGAACCATCCATAAAGTAAGAGATAGCATTTAAGTCCAAATCTCATTACTAATCAATGTGAACACTGGATCTCTTGGACCTAATTTACAGTATTGATAGAAGACACGTTGCAATGAGTATGTTGCATTTAAGCCAATCGTTCGCATAGGTAAAACGTGCAACATGTATACGATCTATTCGTGGTAGCCGAAAGGTAACTGCGTGTTTGATCAGGATCAATCAAAAGTGGCATGATAAATTTCATAACAGTTTAGTCCGCCGAATCAACAACTTCTATACAAACATCATTTTCTGGTAGGTTCTAGTAGGCATCACTCCATTAACCCATTCAGAAGGTTTTGGCGTAGTCGAAACAGTAAGTTGGTGATGACATACCAACTGGTTCACTGGGGTTATTCTTGTCAACACCTATCCGCCTTTGGTTGATATATGAAAGTTGTCGAAGTAATGGAATAACGTAAGAGTGGACAGATTATGTTACTTTTTGTCAAGGTGGCTAAATTTTCATCTCACACTTGATTTTTTTTACCATTCCTGATCTACACAGACCGTGCATGTTGCATGCTAATGCATGATGCGTGTAAATAAAAGCTACGCGTCTGACCAAATGTTTGTTATCCGTATTAGGCATTATCGGAGATGTCAAAGCTGCAAACCTCAAACAGTTAAACGTGGGACTGAATTTCCAATCACTCTTTGAAGTGGACGGTATGTGGTGTCCAGATTAATATCTGCCCGACTGTTAAGTGTACGAAGGTATATTTTATTAAGAAATACGCACAGTAATTTGCATAATTTGGCTTCCTTTTGTTCGAACTTACAATAAATTATCTGGTAATGAATTAAATGCATCGAACGGAAAGAGTGGTTTCGAAATAGAATCAAATTTAACATCAATGCTTATAAAAAAACATTGTTATAAGTTAACCGAAACAAACGTGAAAACTATGACACCTGGTGGAAAAGTTTAAATAATTCATATATTCAATGTGAGTCACAAAGTACCAATAATGTGTTAAGGCGTGAAATAAAATTTATTGAAATCACTCAGCCCCTAACTAGTAACGCATACTGCTATATACCTGACTACACGTTAGGTAACGTACATCTGATATTCCGAATAAGTCAAAACTCATTTGCAAGTTTGTCAGTGAATATGAAAAACTTCGTTAATGGACCAGTAAACCTCCAGACGAACAGGACAGAACGAGACCACTGCGGTCACTGCCCTTTTCAGAGATCTTATACAACTGAGTCACTAAGCATATTGTGGACATGACAGAACCTGTTCTTAAACCGCTGTGGGTTACAGCCAAGCTGACATGTCATTGCCAAGGTGAACAATCTTTAGCGAAGTAACTTCTACAAGAAGCTATACACTTCCAGCTGGCAAATTAAAAAGTAGCCTACACTTTTGCGCTACAACTACCAGATAACAGCTTACTGTATCGCAAAGGGGATTCGCGAACTGAAACTCACGTTTACATTCGTTTACTGCTTCCGATGAAGCTCGAGCCCAAGGACGGTCCAAGTGTCCCGGAGCACATTTCTCACAATCAGTCCCAGCAGTATTGTGCTGACAGTCGCATCGCAGCGGCCCCCATTCATTCTGATCTTTTGATTCCGCGTCTGGCACACGATCGCGTACACACCGATTCGCGTGTCCATTACATTTACACCGACCCCCGATAGCCAGGTCAGAGAATGCGAAATGCATTGACTTCATTGCTCCCCCAGTAGTCGCATCCGATTGAAACTGATGTCTGGACATGCCAAGTGTGCCGGAGGCCATCTTGGATCGGTCTGTATCACCAACACGAAAAACATTAGCTGGTGTTAAGAGATTTGGAGTGAGTAGTAGTCCCCCTGCATCGTGTTGTGTAGAGTCCAAGTGCTGATCGTGGAACCGGGCCAACGTGACTTTCAAGTCTGTCATCGTCATCCAATCCACCAGACCCGCACTCCATGGTTGGCTAGAAGGTCGACCAATCGTGGTGCTGAAAGCGATCATTTTGGCAGCATGACTCACAGTTTCATGTGTTTCTGAGGGCTTAAGCGCCACACACAACACTTCCTGAATATTGGCCGCCGATATCTGGGCGTTGTGTTCGTTACTCGTCGGAAGACGAAACGCTCTGTAACAGTCAGTGGAGAAATATTGCCACGGCTGCCATGTTTTGCCAAAATCAGAAGACTTGGATAGTGTTATGGCGTCCGGCAAACGACCGTATGGTTGAAGAGAAATGTAGTAGACTTCAAAAGTTTTTCCTAGGGACATCGTCAGATTTACTGTTTGTCCGGGCGACACAGCCCCCGAAACCCAGTAGGTTTCATTATGCATTTGGTGTCTGTCAGTCAAATGCGCGGCATGAAATCTGTCCGGTGGAGTACAAGGTTCACAATGAGGTTGTATACGCCCGGTGTTGTCTGTACGGGGTATGCAGAACTGTTCTGTATTGTCTACCGTGCCGCAAGTTGACGTGGCCTCTACAGTAGCGCCTTCAGCCACATTGGTAAACGGCGGCATACATTGAAATGCTCGTCCCTCTGCATGACATGAGGATCTAACAGCTTCATACACTACCCGAATACCCGCATCTTTTGTTTCAGTCGTATGATAAGTTGGCGTATCATGAATGGTCTCAACGGTAAGAAATCCATGGGTAGGTAACGCTCGAGATAATAGCAGTGTTAGTGACAATACTGTTAAAAGACCCATCATTTATTTTATCCACGTGCCAATAAATCCAACATTTACGGTGGGTTTTTCCGTCAAACTCGATTAGTCGCGCATTCGAAAAGTGGCAATTGGGATGATTGCAACGGAACTACCGCAATGCATTCGCACTAATTGACAAGGGGACAAAATCTGCCAATGGTCAGTTGTGTCTTGCGGAGAATGACCACACCGATAGAGGGCGCGCATAAATGCACAGGCACACAAAGCTGTTCCTCTGATCTGGGTGTATGCACGTATACGGTGACATATATACGCACGCACCAAGTGCGCTAATGGGATTGGTGGGTTTTGATATTGCATGAAACGTTGTACCGACGGACTAAGTTTGTGGTGAGACCGTGTGTGTGCGCCTTCACGTCTCCAAGACGGCAGGCAATACATACGCTTAAAGTAAGACCAGTGATCACCTGTCATCACCCGTCACCACCTGTCCCGGCAATACGTCAAATGTGTGACCGACCGAGAGAATCACGTGTACAATTTGTCGTGAGAATCATTCCCCGTACAGACTGTTCAAGTGAAAAGTGATGTGCTTAAGCTCAGTTTACCAATTCTGTGGATCTGATTTCCAGTTCGCTTGCTTTTATCATCTTGGTATGCAAATTTTGTCGAAACTCAACCTTAGATAGGTGATGTGGTTCCTGGTGAGTAACAGGGTTTTGATTAGTTTCGATTTTCAGCTATATTTCTACAAAGTTCCTTTTACAGTTCTGGTTTTAGAGTTTCTTGGCGTCTATTACGTAGCAATTACAGTATGGTACCCACGTTTGCATGAACTAAGGTACATTCATGATCATGAAAAGAAGCCATGTCTCCAGAAACACTCCGCTTCGAGTGGTCTCAATTCATCCTAATTAACCACAGGCAGAGCTGAATGTCTTAACTTAGCACCCTTTGAATGTAACCCCCTTTTAAAAATTTGTACAGTTCAAGAGTTCAACTCCACCGAATTGTGTAACGATGATGATTTATTAAATCAACCACCCTCACGAGTTCACATGAAAGTGTTAAAATAGAAATATTTTGAAAATGGCATGTTTCCGTTTTGAACTTGATCAAAGTTTGACATCTAAAAGGGTATGGCAACAGCTAGCAAAGTCTTAAGTTACCTCAGTCGAAAGTTAAAAAGATGTTATACAATCAAATTTATCACGTTTAGTTGGTGGACTCAGTAATCCTAAAATATGTCATGAATGTTTCACTTTTCCTTTGGTCGATGAAGACAAATTCGGTTAAATACATACAAAAAATGTACAAAATATGTACATAGTCACTTTATGTCAGTTAGCTGGCTCGGACTTGTTCCCCTACGACTTTTCATTCATTATACTATTAAGAATGATCACCTACTTTTCAATATGGATCACTTGAGTGACCTTTTGATAGCTACCAAGGGTTCTTAGGTTCGTCAGTTTATACCCACCTGAGTGTTTTCTGCCACACTCGTCTGGCTAAACGCTGTGCCCCGAACGCCCCACAAGGTTGGACAAATTTCAGCGGTCCAGTCAGCATGAATTTGCACTGAAAAGGGTGTTATTTTAGTTGGCGTTCATTAATATCGCATTTACCAACTATCGAGGAATAATATTTCACCAAGTATTCTTTGCGTGCAGTTGATAAGCACCGTTGAATGATCAACTGATCGGGATATTCTACAGGACTGGGATCTGGTGACAAACCGGATCAATTTAAGAGGCCAGTATCGCAAAAGTTCGTATTGGTAGGCCAAGGAAAGAAAATATCAGGGCAAATGTTCGTGCAATAGGTCCTTGTAGTTGAACCAAGAGAGTTTAGAGCACTCCTTCTAGCTGCATAGTTAGTAGCCCATATCTGAACGGAATCACTGCCTTCTTTTATTGTGGAAACACTCCGGTGATCACACAGTGTATTTTCCAATAAGCTTCTACTGCCACTTATACAGTTTTGATCCTCAAATACTTCACACCACGTCAGTCAACTCAGCACAGTTGTTGCAAATACGATGAAGAGTTCCGTCAAGCGAATTGCAAACTTTCCTGCCCTAAACATTGCAATAGGTTGTCCAACTTTCTGGTTTACTTCGCCTAGCATATCCACCCGATACAATTACCCTTTGTTCGGGTGTATTCATAACTAGGTGATGCAAAGTTTTCAATAAAGGCTAAGCAGTCGGTTACCGCACGCTCGTCAGCAACAAGAACAACAGCAGCAGTAGTAAAATCAACAGCAACAATCTACTTTATCGATAGATCTGTTGATAAATCGGCGGGCAGTTTACCAACGTGAACCATATTCTCAGAATCTTTACATCCAGTGTCCACGATTGAACGTCACTTATCCTGCAAGTGCGTAAAATTCACATAGTCATCATACCATTAAACTTCACGGGTTGGAGAACTTTATTTGTGTCCCAGTGATTTATCTAGCTACTTTCTAGATTCTCCACATTTCCAACACCTGTCACTTGATCTTTTCTTGGTGGCCATCGTGTCGTTAAAGAGTGAGCAGTTTGTGGGCATTAAATCAACAAACTGCACTGCACCTAAACCGTCTGTTCTATCCGTGATACTGCTGAGATTAGACGCTATCTCATCAGTGACTTCCGTGGTATCGAGCACGGTTCGATTTCCGGGTAAGCTTCGCGGTTTAGTTGAAATTTGTTACGGTAGCAAATAAGTGTGCCCCTTTGAACGGATAAATGGAAAGCCCTCCCTGAGCATACTAGTACGGACGTTCATAAACACCGTAAACGTCTAAATATTGTGACATACTGTTGCCAGGTTTAAAAAAGTGCCATCTACTAATGACTTCAAGTAGTAGAAGAAAAAGAATGATTTGGTGCTGCCGGTATCGAGAACGGCATCAGGAACCTAGCGATCATCGCATTCATGGGCACACGACATCCAACTGACCGTTTCTCCCGTATGCGTCACGCAACCTTGCTTGGGTGTTGATAACCGTATGCGGAAAATGGACGGTAACCGGCGATTTCCACCATCACACGTCCAACATACACAGCGTTATGCAGTCAATTCATCTTTCAGCAATGTCTTTCCTAGTACTATGCTGACAATAACCGGTTTCCTCAACGGACTAACAAATGCCGTCTTAGAGCCAATTGCTAAATGTATTTGTATGGAGTTTAGAGAAAATAAACTATGCATTAAAGTATCAGAAATCCTCAAGATGCAACTACTTCAGTTAGCTAGAGTGTCTACTGACTAATGCGCTAGCGTAGCGTTATCGGCTCACGTAGACACCGGGTATTACGAAACCTGGATATACACCACGACCCATTGACATTGCGGTTGGCGAACCGCATTGCCACTTGTCTGAACGTAAATTACTCGTCGTATGAGTAAGATTCATGTAACTGGTACTTCACTATACATGTGCACATCGTGAAGATGTAAGCTGACTGAAGTAGAAAGATTGGAGTTTCCAGCGTTTCAAAGGAGAAAGGTAAGCATTTCCTACAAGAATAGCCACAATCTAGTGATGTATGACGAATGAATTGGGGCGTTGTCTTGCTGTCTTGCCTGTATAAACGGTCACTAACGCATGCCCTTATTAGGACAGGTGCGGTCCACTTTCTTACAAGGCAATCGTGTTGACTACTATGCATGACCTCCACAACAAACCTGGTTGAATGATTATCTTCAAACTTTCAACCAGAGTAGTGTGCGAATAGTGTTCACTTTAATTCATCCTGGTGGAAAGAAAAAAGTAGGTGTCCTGTGAGCTTCAACCCGTCACCTGGTAATCAGGGTTCTTCAGTGAAGTCTACTACGAATTTCCTTTAAATGAAATAATACTGGCGCATCTTTCTTGAAGTCAACAGCGTAGTGATACGCAAGGTCATCTTGTACGAACTCGGACAGGAGTACGTATGTAGGTCGCAGGACGGTTATCTCTTACTGACGAGCTCTAACAGGGGGGACTGTAAAAACTACTATCGCATGTACGTGAATTTCTGGTCAAGACAATAATATCCGTGAGTTTTGATTGATAATGAAGATGTTCTTTACTCTCCGTTCATGAAATTATATAAGTTCGATCCAGATTAGCAGTTCGTTAAGATTCATGGAGCCCGGACATTAAAAAAACGTGTTCCCGATACGTTTCGGCTGGCTACAGAAATCTTATTCATTTTTTCTGCTCATGTGTTACCAACTGAACATGTGGTCTGATCTGACCGTGCAGTAACGCCAAGTAAACAGAAAAACAAACGAATTGTCTTGGCACTGGAGGGAGCATTCGCATTCGAGCTTGCTAGCTTAATTAAGAGAAAATGTAAAGGTTAACGTTGAACTTGGAATTTCGTTAGACTGACCCATTTGTGTGTTGTCTGAATCGACTGTGCCGACAACAAAATCAGTTTGGATAGATGGAACGCTATTTCTTTTTCTTAAACGCTGGTGATATATGACACAATCAGTGGATTATTTGGTGTATGCGATAGATCGCGTGATTCTCGGCTGCAAGAGTTAAAAAGTGGCTAACATCACAGAAATAAAAGTCGGGGAGTTATCGGTGTCTGAACCAGACGTGTGTGAATACAATGCTGAGAACCAAAAATCTACTAGATGACTCGGATGACGGGAATTTGTAAGGAAAGAAGAGAGCTTTCATTGTTAATCGGTATACCACATGCGAAATTGGATGCATGCATAAAAGATAACCGAGCTTAGACGTGCACTGCTTTTTTTACCTCAGAGTTATATGTAGTATGCAAAACCATCCGCAAACAGACAAACAGTATACTTGTGTAAACCAGATATAATTGATTGTCAGGTTGTCAGCATATATATATATATATATATATATATATATATATATATATATATATATATATATATATATATATATATACTGACCTTGGGGATAATGGACTGTCTCATGGCTACATCGTCAATTTGTTTGTAAAACAATCCTCCAAAATCAAGACAGTAACTCTGTGTGCAAAAATTACTCTTCTGAGATAATCGACGGGGATGCAACAGGACAAATTACGACAGAAGGTAAAACCGATTGTTTCTCGAAGAGAAACGTTTGTTGTCAAAATCGGCAGGATACATCTTGCACAAACTGTAATACTCACAAGTTGGGACATCGAATAGCCCTAGAATTGAAACCTCCCATGCAAGTAACAAGGAGAAGATCTCGTACTGGTTGCAGTAAGCAGTTCTTATTCATGAGACAAGGAGCCGAATTTATGAATATACAACAGTATTAAAGAAATCATAATCTGTCATTAGGTGGAACGTATTGTCACATACAAAGTCACAAACTGTAAGTTAATTGGTGCAATGCGGAACAAAGAAATTAGCGAAGAACCAAAAGCGTATCATTGAGACTGTTCGTCCAATCCTCATGTGGTACCTTTAACGCGACGTTTGAATTGGTGCACAC
>LOND01000075.1:244095-269381 GCA_014220965.1 Paragonimus kellicotti
TGACGTGTTCATCATCACGTTCGCAATCGCTGCTCAAGTTGTGAGCTTGATTGGTTGTAGGCCAGGGGAGCTCAGTGGTCAGGGTTGCGCAATCGGATACTAATGCCTTCGGCAACGATCAACATTCGGAATCACCATTTTTGATCGATTCCTTGGCACTCGGTCGACAATCTGGAAAGTGTCTGTCTCAATAACAAGTCGTTTGTCGGACATTCAACGTATCCTCGAGATCGATTTGCTTATGCTCTATCACTGAACTGACGTCAACGAAAAGCAATGAACAAAATGTGAGTTGGAGCAGGCTGCTAAATGTGAGCCAGTAGTTTATCTTAGAATGCGTTGTTATAATAGCCAAGGAAACTGTATCGTTTCAGTCGATATGAGTGGCTAAACACCCATGTGTAAAATGGTTGATACTAGATTGTTTGGCATATCCAGATAATGAAGTTTCTTGACAAGCTAACAAGAGATGATCAGAGAACTAAGAATATAGCACCTTATCCAATCATTTGCATTCAAATAAGCCTTACAATCAGGCTGTTTCAAGAAGAGATATTAAGCTCGAGATTTTTTTCGCAGAACCCGTCAGCAAAACAAATATCTTCACGGCCGGGATTTGGACTCACGTAAGGCCCCCCCCCCGTGCTGTTCACGGTGTCAGTGATTTCACGATACTGACGGCCAACTTGTCATATTTACACACAGCCATATTCTACCCTCTTCTAGTCAGTCATGCAACTTGTGCCAGAGGATCCTGCGGGACGTTTACTAGTCTCCGTAGTTCTAAAGTTTGACTGCATGACAATTTTTGGGTTAAACAGACCTGTGTGAATACACTTGCATCCGGTCAAATTTTTAAGATTCGGTTAAACACGTCTTACTAACATGTGGAACTTCGACAACCTTGGCCGAGTGTCCAATCATAAGGCGACATTTCATATCCACTTACATCGCCAGTCCGTTTTACTGCATCCAACTGAATAACAACATGTATTCTTATTCGGTTCTCCGTTCCGCAGCATTTCAATCAGATTCCCAGTACAAAATGATCATTTAATATTGTGCTTTTTTGTCAAGAGAAGTGCCATCCCAATGTGCTCAGACAAGGGAACTAAACAATGCGTTAACGTTCGCTCAGATGTCGCGTTGTAAAAGGTGTGAGCAACCGTTAGGCCAGTCGATCAATCAGCTGTTCCAGTTGTGTCTGTCCGAAATCCGGGCAGTTGCATGGTCGCCACACAAGCTAACCATGAGCAGACGTACGTGAATGTTAACTTTCGAGCTTGAACATTTTGTAAAAAGTGTAGACTATTTTCCCTTAATTTTGTACGATGTCAAGGTGTATAGAAGAATGTGTAAAACAGATTAATTAGGAGTGCAAATGAAGACATGGATCAACAAAGCAACATATGCTCATGAACAACAGTCATTAATATAACGGTAATGTCAAGTTAACTATCGTGCTCTTTTGTACACGCACGGCAGTTCTATGCGGCACACTGTGGATGCTCAAGTAAAACGCAAAGTACGTCTATAACCTAGGCACTAAAGCACCGAATACTATCATCGATTTAGATACCATTCTATTTTTTTCGGATGTCGCTTGGTAGAGAATTAAGCAATGGTAGCTTCGTTGCTGAATGACCACTTAGAGTATTCTTCCAGATGTGTGTCTCACTTGCGCGCGTTTGAGACACTTGTGAAGTGTACGCCATTTTTCGTCTCATTACTTGAACGCATCTCGCGTTCAACGATCAAAGTCCAGTGTAACCGTGTTCTTTCGGATGAATTCACCCACCTCCGTACAGTAGCAATACTACAGTTTTATACCGGACAACATTTGACCAGATCTGTCTGTAACCGATTGAAAGTTGACACACTCCGTTGTGAATACATTTAGGTTGGCCATTTAGAAACACAATGAAATAATCAGAGTAAATTCAAGCGTTTACTGAGAGAGAGAGCTAGTGTTTTTCGTTTTCTTTATATTTGTTCCAGATATAAAACAAATAATCAGACTGTGCCAATAAATTGTGCATGTTTGCTGATGACAATGACTGCACAAAATTGAAAGCAGAAAATTAAAGTAGATTGGAATTAAGAACTTACCGGGTTCTGTACGGTATTCGTGAGAGTTTTCTGTAGAGTTTCCGCTGAAAAGAAATTTATGTGCTAAAAGTGCGTGAGAAAAAAAATGAATTTTCAGCTTGTAAGATATCCGCACCAAATTTAGTACGAATGAAGTCAAACAGTTTGGGCGTCGTGTTTAACATGTTATTGATAAATGGATTGAGAATAACACAACGTTATGAGCAAGTTGTAATACTCTACGTTTCAACCACCTCGGGTGGCCTTCCTCAGAGTGTTGTAATCGAGATTTTCAGCTGTTGTCATTTGACTTCCTGTCCATATATGACATAGAAAAACCCTTAAGGCGGTAAACCGTTTGACGATGGCGTAGTGTTCATGTTGAATAGGTAACCGGGTTCGAAAGCATTCTTGTTTTGTTGGCGAACTGGTAGTTGATCACAACAGTTGTGATTTGACATTCATGAACCAACTCTGTGCAGACTGCCCACTCCCTGGCTTAGTAAGCTAAACAGGGATGTGCAAATTAATATTGAACTTCCATCAATTACACGTCCGAAATTGATTGTACCCAGCTTTGTAACCCACATAACATGCTGCCTGGCGTAGTCACTGGTAGTTGAACTCAGGCGCAGCCTCAGCGCCCACATTATGGACACCAAACCATTTTCAGATAGCTTAATGATGGGAACCACAATGTAAGTTACATTTGAACCCTCCTCCTGGCTGCTGGTAAGTTTGTAAGTGGCGTTGGCGATACGTTAAGTGAACTGTAGACGAGGTTCCTCAGACATTCCCATATCTTCTTCTAACCTTTTCTCATTCCACTGACTCTCACCATCTGTTGCTATTTACCATAATGTCAAACCTGTGCAACACAGGGCCAGGTGGGAACAATTGGTTCTAGATCCATTCACTCTCTGTCCATCCAACTATTCTACAGGAATGTCACTCTCCAGGATGACGAATTTAATTATACGTCATCATTACCAGCAATAGATAAACTTATATATATATATATCCGATCACGTTATATATATATATATATATATATATATATATATATATGGTGAAGATACGAACCGAGCTCAGTTTTTCAGTGGAGACAGTAACAAAAACCCAGCAAAAAGTCCTGATCACTGGGTTATCGATAGGCTTGAACATAACGATTCTATTTATTCTCCTCTCCAAATGGTCAGGAAAGTTGAACACTATTCACATAAGGTTGTGTTTGAGCTTTTGGGTATGGACATTCTGTCCTGCTTATTGCGAAGTGATCGGCGTTGTAAACAACACGCTAGTCCCAAATTCCGGACTGGACAAGGATATGCATCGTCGGTAGACTATAATAAAGGCTAGATTCAGTTCAGTGCTTTCTTTCGGACTGGGCTACCCAAAAAGCATGTGTGAATGCAAAGACCTTGATCAACCATGGATTGTGTTCGATTTGAAATAGCATCTTTCACGTGAGTGAGTCAAGTGTCGCAACGATAACGTGGAACAAAACGCACGGATGCACAGTACACTCGCGCCTTTGAGAGCTGGCTTGTGTCTTTCCGTCATCACATGTGCCATAAGCTGACTGACACTCATCTGGCGTTCAAAACATGACTGCCGTTAACATCATTCACACTACCGTCAACACTTATACGACTACCCTGTTAGGTAAAACTAGCCAATACACCTAGTATGCCTTCGCCAAAGGTTAGTGTAGATGCAGGCTTTTGTCAAGCCTGACATAAATTTTCAACTAAAAGTTATCATTGTAAACTTGAAAGAACACGTTACTTCCAAGTGAAATAACCAATAAGCAAGCTATCATGACAGGCTGTAGAAGCGGTCAGAACAATGCATAAGATGACCAATGTGGAACGAGGGACACAAGTTTCAGTGCGTCCTCTCGCTTTAGTCGCGAGTTAGATACAATCATTATCTGGGATTCTGATCGATGCACGCTTAACCACTTAAGCAGAATGCCCTAATTTCGATGCAGAACATTTTGCACGTACAAGACACAAGCCAACGATCGTTAGGCCGCATTTTGAGCTATCGTAGGGGTTGACGAACCATGACACTCGTGTTCCACCTGACGAAGGTCTTTCGTTATCGTCCATCTTTTTCATTCTTGTATATAGCGAAGGCTACCGGAGGCATCAGTATCATTCACATTTGTTCTGAGTCTACTCGAGAACTGCCGACGTGCCACATTATTAGGGTTTTAGAAACTTGAAATGCAACCTGTTGGCGCTTAAAGCTGAAACAAGAGTATGTTTCTAAGGTCTCTGTTGAACACCTTAGGAGTCTCAGAGACATACGTGGATGACTTGATTTGTTTATGTACCCAGTTACCTCGCAGGCACTATCGGCCTGTGTGATGCATCGTGTCAACCGAGAAAGAAGCTACGGCTGGCACTAAATAGGACCGATGTACATGTTCATACACATCTGGCAACCTGTGACCTGATCGCCTTGCAGTTTCATTCGGCTGAGAAGTATTTCCTAAATAAAACGATGCTCAGAAAATATCACTTCGATGAACAAATTATAAAACTCTAGTGAGTGTCATCATTAAAGGTGATAGAAAGCAACGGTGGCGTTGCAATGTTCACAACTTTGTATTCCACCATCAGGCATCTAGTGTGAATACTGTAGGCCGAACAAAGTAATGCAAGCCTAGTGAGGTGTCCTGACATTCGTCCAGTTGACTTAAGTCTATGTGAGTGCACTGGAGACCAAAACCATAGGTTAGAGTCCGATACTGACAACTAGGATTATGTCCATATGCACAAAGATATGGTCCTAATAAGTGACAATTATCTTATCGCTCCATCTTTCTAGACTCACAGAACCTATGAACACGGTTAGTATTGGGACTGCCACAAGCTCGAAACACAATTCCATTCTGTCTATCTTGTGACATAATGGAGTAAGCGAACTCCTGATGGGAGGTAAATTACTCTGGATATTGTTGTTGCTATATGCAGTTTGTATAAAATTTGCTGGTTTTACGTTGGCGACTGATGAGAGTAAATCGAAATGTTAACATCTCGCGATATGTCTTCTCTCTGTTTTGACTAAATGGATTAAGGGAACTCAGTGTTTTAAATTTTTCAAAAGAAGACTCCCTACATACTTTGGATATATCAAGAAGCAAAACTAAGCTTCCATGGATCAAGTATTCAGCTCCTACTTAAGACAAAATAATAAAGAAGTGGGTAATGTACATCCCAATGTTAAGCGGAAAACAAATGACACATTCACAACATATTTTCTTAGGGTATTGTTTGCTGAGGTGTCACGCTCAAGATAGAACTTCACTACTATTCACTATTACCTGTATAGTCAACAAGAATGTAATAGCACTAACTCATAGTTGCTTGCGGTTTTCGATTTCGGCGGAACTTATTAGCAGATGTGCACCATGATAAACTGTGACATCATTTCACGGGGTCTATACTCGGTCGCTTTTCTGCTTGTGAACAATTTGCTATTGAATAACTAATTTTTTGATAGAATTTTTGAAGTAAGCAACTTCCTAACTAACTTTATCCCTGTAGTTTAAATGTGTTGTCAGAAATTTAGATTTTCTTAAATGAAATCTCTTTTCAGTATCTCTCTCAAATGGTCAATCGGCATTAACAAGGATACAACAGCCTGCGTTTGCAGTTGACTTCATACGAGGGTTCACATGGATGAATTAATTTTCGACTTGTTGAGCCGGCAAACGTTTTTGATGTGTAACGCTCACTTTTTCATAAAAATACATCTGTCAGTTCTGGATCTGATAGACTATCCATCGATACACCATCAATTTTTTATCAGGTAATTCTCTAAAATTACAGTCTGTTCTAATTTGCTCAGATGCCGCAGCTGAACTGTGACCGCTACTCACAACTGGATGTCCTCCTCAGGCTGCTGGTAATGGTGATCTACCAAATTGTTCTCTCACGTGATATATGTGTAATATCACAGTTGTGATGACGTCTAATTAGCTGGAAGAAAGCGATGGTCGCGACAAAGAATGACTGCGCACGTGCCTAAGGGGTTGGTGCGCGCGATGATACAACAGGCAATGGAGATAGAACGAGTGACCTGATATCCTACCTGATCCATTGGAAGGCATACCATGGAGACAGGTTACGTTGTTAACGCCGTCAACTCATTTGACGTGTTACTTTATAACTGGAATCCGAAGTTGCTCGCGTTCTCGATAGTCGTCGTACGACCGCGTGCGCAAGTAATCTATTAATTCCAGCGGTTGTTCTGCCTTGAATATGATAACACTCCTTTCTTGAAAAGCTCAGTGAATAACCGTTTCTAGTGTTGTTACTGTCCACATCTCTCATACCCTGTTTTACGTTCGTGACTGAAGGGAGTAAACTAAATGTTAACATCTTGCGGGAAGATGAAACCAAAGTACTATTGACAAAACGCACTATGCATCCGATAATTTTGGCGAATTGCACAAAACGGAATGTATAACCTCTGATACCAGACAGCTAATCATTCAGCTGTGAGTGCAGAATTTATTTGCAACTGAATGCAATCTATGCTCTTAGTTGAACCGCGGATAGCGCTCTGGCTTTTGTCTTTCGGGTTTACCAAATTTAGGATGACCCTGAAACGAATTGTGTTAGACGCATATTACGATGTCCTTGGAGTCGTGGTAACTGAGCCGCAGACCGTCAGCAGCTTAAACAGCTTCGAGGATATAAAGGTTTTCTTTTACTAATGAGCCATAATTGTCAGTGAACGTCTCTCTGCCATCCATCACGTTCTTGGATCATATCCCAACCTTTGCTCATGTCTCCATCTTAGGACTATACGGTTATACGTACGACAGAAGTTTGCTAATGCAATGAATTTTCCTCTTAATAACTCAGATGTAGATAAAACAACTTATCCCAGTGCATAATTTTCACTAACTAATGGCGTCCCGATCATCCGTCATGTGACTGGCGGACCTGTAGATGCGCAATTATGCCGCTTTCATATCAGTCTATTTTTACTGTTGTGAAAACTGTTCCATTAACTATTCTGTTCACTTATACATCATTACCTGAATACGAGTGCACACGGAATTCTACTGCACTTCACCTGATAACGAATAACTGAAATTGAGTCTGCGTGCTATATTGTCTTTTGACTCAACGATACACTCTGAGCTGTACAGCTGCTTTACATCAATTTACTAGCATACACTTTCGCACTCAAATATGTCAAAGAATAAAGTAAGAAACTTTCAAATTAATGCTCTCCGAAAATCTGGCAAAATATTCCCAAATTAGAGACACAAACCAGGGGAAAATTCGCTCATCCACTTATTGTAAATGATCAACATATGAAAAGCATTCAAGCTACACGAATTAGTTCTCAGTTCTGAAATTTGAATGTAGATATTTTTTGAGGATCCAACGGTAGGGTTAGCGTGGAAAACGTTCGAGAACCTGAATCAATAATTAGTGGAAAATTTAAACCAATTTAAGCCGAATAATCTTTGTTTTTGCCAAGAACAACTCGCTACAGTTGAACGTTAACTGCCAAATTATTCTGGCTGAACAGTGCTTACGACGATCGGAACAGTAGAGCAATAGAAGTATACATTATGTGATCCTGAACCCACATACCAAGGCAGGTAAAATGATCTTCGTGTAATTAATGTGGCTGAAACGTTCAACAGAATGTTAAGACGCAACCAATGAGTATTGTAGAAACGACATGTAAGCTGAACTAATGCTCACGAGTTGTGGTTGGATCGGGTATTCTGATGAAAAGGGGCCAAATTGTACGTACAAGGAAAATTTACGCAAGAAATACACCACCGATTGCTACTGACCACTAATGAGTTGTTGGGGAGGTTGAATACTGTGAATTAAATCGCTGGAAGCTAATATCAACTTTCGTAATAAGTTAGGTTTTTTCTGCCTGCTGTTCTCGCACAGGTACACAAGGCTCGAACCTTGCTGTCTTCAGCGACACTTACAAGCATATCTCCTTGCCTTGACCAACATATTTTCGTAATAAGCTTATTAAACACTGTCTTATTTAACTTACAACAATCACACATACCGATTCTTCATTAACAGTTATATGGTCCTGTAACTCGAACGTAGTCGGTAACTTCAGTTTAGATGTAAGTGCGTGCACTCGGTGTTATCAACGGAAACTAATGGGGTAACTAATATGTCTTCTCTTAAGACTGTCAAGCAGTTGCAGCCTTGTTCTCAAGCGGTTGTAAGTAAAAATTTGGTCGTCCATTTTGAAGTCAGTGGAGCAGTGAACAAAATGCCGGCCTAAAGGGCACTTGAAACGAAGTTTTAACCCCAACCTCAACGAGCATACGTACCGCTTATTATTCACAACAGAAACAAAACTACAATGCTTCCTTGCAAAAGAGGTCAGCAAAAAAGTTCCGTCAGATTATGAAAGTTGCAAGCTAATGTGGGCTGTGTTTAACTTATAACTCATTAAGAACCAAATATTTACTAACAAAGCGCTCGGACTGGCATCACCAATTAGCTGTCAGCTTGGGATGACGCACCAGCAATAAGAAAACATTTAGTCCGGTGTAGGTGTTGATTTGGTCCATTTAAACGTGAAAAAATGTACTACTTGTGAGTAGCTACATGATTTTGCTACGATTCTGGAATGAGTTGACGATTGCGCCAGGGCATTGCTAGATCTTAGCTACCCAAATAAGTTTCAGATCCAACTTATAAACCACCACTCGCTTTACCTTAAGAATGCTCTTTTGATGAGATGGGTTCAGCACGGAGGTGTGTGATTATATGTTAGCGCATCCTAATCTTCAAACTCAAGTTATTGACCGACGTTAGTTGATGCATTTTCGAGAAAACTGGGGCTCGATGTCTCAAAAGCAATCAGACAGGATAGCTGAATGATACGTTGATTAATGTATAAAATCATGATCAGATTGACAGCCATTTTCCTGAACTAAGCTCTCTGCATCTTAACTTCTTTTTTACGTCTGAACTTGAGAACAATAATTCAGTGACTTTCATGGAGTATTAAAAACCCGAAAATTTCAATAAAAAACAACTACGTTTACCGTAGACTCACATAAGCAAGTCACTTTTGATTTTCACCTCTTTGCGTAAACACACATACTCTAACGTTGTTCTAACGAGCGAAGGGAATATGTACCATGGAAACAAATACGAATAATTGACGCCACTGAATGATATGCTATGCCCAATCCAAATAGGAAAGTCGAGTTCTATTGTTAAGCACTCGTTTACGAAGAAGCCCAGATAACAACATGGAAAAAGATAGCTCCCGTAAAGCTAAATTTTACAGATCAAAATTCCATTTTTGCAATGGTCTCATAACGAATCTGTAATAAAAACAGTTGCGTCCCGCTAGTATTCAAACGGCTTTGCTCTCTCAGCCAGTCATCGTGTTAATCTGTCACTCTGCATTTGTGGCCAGATAAATCTCGGTAGGATGGGCAAACGAATGGGACAAAGAGGTAAACGACACTCAATAAAGTGATTGCTAATCAACCAGAGCTCAACTGCGGTGATCGTTAATCACTTTAGTTGAGGCAGACAAGGCGCAATCAATTCCGTAGTTTCGCAGGATGCTGTAAACATTACTTCATAAAAAACCTAACTCAGTGTAAATCTCTTGGTGAATCTCAATCGATCGATGTTTCCAGTAGCGCTGGTTATTGTCGATCGTTAGTTTACAAATAGAGAACAGACTGAAATGACTCAGTTAACTGATTACTTGGTGTGTGCAGTACTGTTGTTGGCCGTCCGCAAAAGCCATGCTTTCAGCACCAGAATATCTGTGTTGTGTAATTCAGCATTGGCAAGCACAGGGATGAAAGGACGATTCTAGGTGTTGTATGACCGCAATGATATCCAGTGTGAAATCAATTTTGTTCATTAAGCTTAAACAACCGGTAAGACCTTGAAAATGTTCTCAGTTATATCCAAGTGTAAAGAATTCAGTTGGCCAGGAATAACCTCAACTTATTGACATATATGGTCAACTGACCCTGATTTATCGTTCGCCTAAACAGTGGTCTGGATGAGAAGATATTATTGGTTTTGCGGTACGTTTTTGGGGCGACCAATTAAGAGATGCGATTATTCCGACGTTCAGTGAATGCAATCGTGGAATATGGCTAAGAGCTACATCGAGTGACTCATAGATAGCACGAGAGACTGATCTAGTCACCATCCAGCGAAATCGGCCCAACGAGTGAGAACTGACAGTCGAAAAGTCACAAAAGTAAACGATAGCCAAGTGGACAAAAGGGCACAAAACGTTTAAACGAAGGCTTCGTTGGGTTGTGGGATTGTAGGATTCTGGCTCATAAAAGTGAGTCCATGGGCGGCACGAGAACGCGCAAATTGGAAAACAGAGATCCTAACGTGTTGAACGACTTTTCGCTACAGTCTTACTTTCCTACTTCGGTACCATGGTAGCAACGATCTACGTGTTGTTTCACCTTCACAGCCCGTGCAACCATCTGTGAGTAGAATACAACCAATGGAGACTTTTTGCTGATTAGTAAAAGGAAGCTGCGATCCAGTTAGCTCTGTAACTAACGCCTAGCTATGTGACCAACCAGCTTTGACGGTGATCGACGAAGGCGCGGAGATAGGACTTTTGGATTTAGTACCATTCGACTATTACAATAAGTAACGCAGATGAGCCTACAGAACTCATCAGCTAACATGATTAGGCGAAGTGCGGTTTCATTATGGCTGCGCTGTGTATTCAGAGCATGGCTGTGAAGCAGTAAAAGGTGTAAATACATGCGCATTTGCCCGAGACATGTGGAAAGGCGGCATACCATGTAAAAGAATTTACCAATAGGAATCGCGCTAAGTTGAAAAAAGCGGTGAACAGGTACTGGAAAATACGGTCGACACCAGAAGAGCATGCAACATGAGCTAAAATTCAACACTCTGGTCTTAAATACAGTGCATGTGAAGTTAGCGACCGAAAAAAACGATAAAACTTAATTCGAGATCAAATTTCGCAAAGACTAGGGTCAAATGCTTGAATAAGGGATTGCAAACCCAGTCGATGTCACTTTGCAAGCTCATCAGAACTGAAATTCGCAAGCAGTTCCAAGCAAACTCCTGTATATACAGATTTCCAAGCAACGTTACTCAGTCAACTTTATACTGGACACCAAAAATTTAATCAGACGTTAGCTGTCTCACACAGCGATGTACAGAGGTTACATACTATTGGATCGGTCTTTTTATTTGCGCTCTCAACTGTTTGGTCCAAACCTAGAAACAGAAAGACGTGGTAACACCGTTTGTTGGGAAACAGGTCAAAACTATGCCACAGGGGCTCTAAATATATATGGCTAAACAGTCGTCGCACATGGCAGACGAAACGCAGGTCGAATCACACAAGACGGTCACATAGGGCAGTAGGGGTTTCGAACGAATCGCGTTAAGGTGTCATCAGCAAACAGGCAAGAGAGAAAAAGTTCAGAGAGCGTACAGATCAAGCCAGCCGAAACTGGATCAATCGCGATTGGTCTTACCTGTTCTGTTAGGAGATGAAACTCCTAACACATGCGAATGTTCAACTTGAGTAGCTTTTCGGCACATGTACGGTAGCTGCGAGAAACCATGGACAAAAAAGTGCTAACTTAGCCGATCCTTGAAGAACCGCGATGTTGGTTCCAACTAGGCTACGCCAGTCCAAAGGAAATTAATAATCATCTGACTACCAACATCGCCTGTAGAAAGATGAACAAAGCCTTTCGGAAGTAACTGATTATTGAAGTATTGGTGCTTAATGAATTTCTCCCTTCCTTACACACATTTGGTGGTATCCACTTCTGGATTGGCCGGTTACAGTGGACGAAGGCAATGGGCCCCTGATCATAAACCTTATCACAAGTGACCCTCGGTTCCATCCAGGTACCTGTTATCAAGTCTAAACCCAAAGGAGTAATACAGGGAGACGCGTAAATGGAGGCTTTTATTGTCTAGGCGGCTAATGTTGGTCATCCAGATGATAGGCTAGTGTAAGAGTGGAACCCATTCACTCGGAAACAAAAAATAAGACAAGCACACACTTCCTCTGTTCGTGCTGTGTTTACGTGTACAAATTTGCCATTCTCTGTCGGGCGTGCGACTACTCTAAGTCACCTCCCTCGTTGTCATTCTCATGCAACCCAGCTGTAATGCAAAGAAGCGCCTTTCCAACTGGACATCTGTCTTATCTTAGCGTACAGTAACAAATTACATTAACGTTGAGAAACAAATTACCCGCTCCGTTATCCTCTATGACCGATAAGCTTGCAACGTTTTGGACGGATGTTACAGTTTCTTCTAGTCCAGATGCATAGATTACGTAGAACACGACGACTGTAAACTATTCGGATCCACTTTCCCTGCCGAATTCTTTCAGAGTCCTTGACGAATTGGCTAAATTGAAATCCTTTGGAGATATTTTGGGTAGAAGCACAGTGTTATATTCGAGTATACAGTTCTGTCGATGGGGTTGAAGCTTACTCCATCTGGTTGATAGAGATTTGGATCCTACTCGGATTCTGAACAGCGAAGGTGTGTGATCTATATGGATGGTTTTGATGCTACTACAAAAGGACGACAACAGAAAATTGCATGTCGAATAAATTGCAGTAACCTGACAAGTGTCGAAAATGTTAAGGTTGCAAATAAGATAACATCACCTAATTTACTCCAAGTTGGACGTTTTCTCTGGCTTCATTTGTGTCATCACAACCATCTTCCAGACGTTGCAACTATGCCTGAACCGTTCGAGTAGTGGACAGTCAGTAATATGCCTCAAGAAAAAAAGATCAGAAATATGTCCGTTTCTACTTGTGATTTGGATATTAGTTTAATCTTATCAGAAGCTCGCAAAGACTGACGCTTTTGACGTTGACCTTGGAAAAGTGCTATCACAATTGTAACGAGAACGGGGAAAAACCGTTGCCATCTCAGGATTCTCACCTAAAATGGAGTGTAACCAATTCACCGGTGAATACGATTCCGGTTTATGGCTAGGTTTGTGAGGAGTAACCGACATTTTGTGTGCGACTTTGACAAAAACGTTAATAGGCGACAATGATTATTTACAATATCACCGTAAACAGTCGTCCATGAGCATGCTATCAACTAATTAACGCTTTATCACGTTTAACTCTAAGGTTAACAGCCCGAATAATTCAGAAGCAAGCTGGCCTCCGATCAGTTTCAAAACCCGAAATGCAATTTGAAACCCAGGAGTATGATTTGGTTCGAAGGTTGAAATATTTCATTTTTACGATTTGGCAAATTTTTGGATGACCTTAAGCCGTACCACCAAACACGAGCTGAAGTTGACACAGGTTGGACGAACTGACTCCACTACATCCCACCAACATCAATCTCCATTGGTATCGCCACTTATGCACACGGGACACCAGGTAGTGCCAAAACTGAGCGCCGCATCTCAATGCGGAATGATTAGTAGTTGCACGTGTAGACCGGAAGTGAAATATGCGATAAGGGTTGCGCCCTATGCCAAAAATCTGGTAAAAACAATTAATACCCTCCTAGTGTGTGTAACACGTCAGGAAACAGTGATGAAAAGTTGTAGTCGACGCTGACCTCGGTATCCACCGACGAGAGTAATATATAGATCGTCACGTGCCAGCAGGGAATAACTCAATGTCCACCTACATGAATTCACTGCGAGCTGAATGAATCGTCTCCTCGCCCACTTCACCATCCCGGCAGAAAATCGCAACCAACAGCAGCCTACAGCTTACTAGCTACGAATTCAGGTAGTTTTTTCTTCAGATTGATGCAAAACGTCCTCGTATGATGTTCCACAATTCGGTCGTCAGTGGAGTGATAGAGAGGTTGAGTCGTTCCTTAGAAGAAACAACTAAAATCATTCAATTAGGATGGGAGACTGGGAAGAAGCACCTTCTGTCTACAGAAACGGTCAACGCCGAGCTGTAAATAATAAACCAACCGAGCAATGTAAGGAACAGCTTCAAGCATGAGCCCGAACGTAGTTCACAACTTCAGTAGTACTTAAATAAAATTGGAAGACAAAATCATTATAAAAATTCATACGCTAAACCGAGGTCAACTTTAGTGGTGCACATGCTCTGTTAAAATTGTTCGGTGTTCGCAACGATCAACCGTCTCTTTTAGCATCCAACTAAACGAGCCAGTAGACTGGGTACCCGCTAGCGAAAGAACGGAAGGTGCAGTAACGCAACGCACTAACTTCGGAGGTGCTTAAATTTCATCGCAGTTACCCGAGTTATGTGAGCCAAAAAGCACACAATTCACAAACCATAGCTGTCAACTGCGGCTACACAGGCCAGTAGACTGCCACATACCGTCCTCTCCATAGGGAGACAATGACGTGAACAATTCCTCCTACATGCACACGCCATATCCATATGATGCGCATTGACGCATATGCGTTTAGTAGTCTTCTACGTACGACTCTTAACTGCCCAAGATCACTCACGCGTGATTGTTTTTCTCTCTCGTTGTACCGTAACAGTATTCACCGTTCTGCTTCTTACTCAATTCAGTTGGCCATTATATCAAGGGAGATGAAAAACGCATGAAACCGACTGTGAACCCAGCGTTCCAGAAGTAATACCTAAGCCAAAATCACGAACGGGTATGGCCTCAGCTTAAACAAGAAATTAAGTAATGGCCTCTAGCATTCGGTTGAAAGCAATATCCCTGAATGAACCAATTCTCTCCCGAAGATTACCTATCTAATTGTACAAATTACATAAAAGGAGTTGGGGGATACAAACTATCCGCATTTGTTGCTTGCGGGTGAAGAACGATACTGCAATTTTCCCTGTAAAGGATGGGACAAACGTATCGATACGAAGTCAACCGGCGATTCGCAGAAGGCTACGGCCAATCAGTGTCGACAACGCGAGCAGACTGGCATGTCAGCGCGGTGACCAATCAGGATAGCACGTTGCCTTAGCATCGGATTTTGTTATAACGAGCATCGGAGTAAAACAAGTTGTTTAAGTGCGTCACGCGTTAAAAACGAGCCATAGGCGAAGCCGGGCCGTTCAATAAGAAAGCCAAGGTGTCGGCACCAATTGCAATTCTTCATTTTTATTGATGCATCCCATCTAGAAAATAACCAACAGAAACTGATATTTGCTTTGCGCAAAAAGCTCTGATACTGATTTCGTTTCGGAAGGTGGCAACTTTTCAACATTCCCGACGCGCAGGAGTCGACAAGGCCTGTTAGGCCGCAAAGCAAGTAAACACTTGGAAAAAAAGTGTAGGGTTCGCAATCCCCATCTGATTCATGATTTTTATTTTCAAATAAGCGCCCCACCGCCGACTTCGTCTTCAAATAAGCGGATTTCAAGTTACGAGCAGAATTCCATATCCACCCGATCACCAAACCTGTTCACATCTTCGCGCCGGGAAAATTCAGGTAACCGGTGTAGCCTATCATCAACCCGTTAGTTTTGATAGACGTACTTCAATTTTCACTGTGAAGATACTTCGAAAACAGCCACAGACACCCAACTGTGGTAACGTCCACAACGATATTCTAACACGGGTCCTGACATCAGTAGGTTCAATCACCCCTTTCAAAGAGGGGCTGGCTGAAAATTCTACTTGAATGCGAAAGTTGGGATTCAGTCTGATAACAGGAAAATTCCAGACTTCTCATCAGTAGTCTACGGGCTGTTAGTTAAGTTAGGCCATCGATAAATTTAGCTGCAAAAGTTGTGATCAAGTGGAATTTCCGTTCGGCTCGTAACAATCGTCTCGCTCCAGATTCAAAACCCGAAATTGTTGAAAAAATATGGTACGTAACAGTGTTGTATGCCATTCAGCAGTATTAATCAGTAATACAGCACGAAGACGCAAATGCAGAAATAAATAGCAAAACTAGGCGTCCAGAAGAACAGAAACAAGGAGAGACCGTCGGAAACTCCGTATAGCTAGTAACGCATACTGAGATGCCAATCGCCTAAAACAGCGTATAAGATTAAGGCGCATCATTACATAATTTATAAATTTAGTTGGAGGCGACTAACTTCCCTACGCCAATCGTACTTAACGATCACAGCCGTAGCACGAGTATGACTGTTTTTTGCATGGCAAAAGTGAACAGTCGGAATATGACCCGTTGAAATGCTGAGGTTTAATGGAAACTAAGATGGTCACTGAACAAAGAAGCACGTTATCTGTAATTGGCGTGAATGGAAGGAACTCGCGATGGAGTAAAACCACCCTTGTAAAAAAGCGTTTAGAGCGACAAAGCCAGAATGAAGCAGAAACTAGGAAGGGTTATTGGCGGAAGTATAATAACAACAACTGAATCATACTCATTGGTGACCACGGAGGTTCAAACAAAAATGGTAAATCACTTGCCGCGAGTTTGGAATACATATAAACAGACTGACAACCGTAAAGAAACCAGACTACCGACCACACGGCCGCGGGCTCAAGTTCGGCTATTGCCACGATTATTTAGGTCCGTACAGCCTAACAGCATCCAGTTCATAGATAAGCCTTCCACACGGCAACGGACAACTTGTGTCGTAAAACTAGAAACTAATAATTGGTAAGTCCCTTTAAGAAGGCCATTGAAAAGGAGACAGACACAAAGACGCCAATAGTGCCTGCGTCACACTCCAAGATCTCAGTTCGAAACCCTGGCAGCATAAACGTCCTCTGTTACATTTACAATGTGGACGTACATTTTTCGTTCATTCATCCATAACGGCAATGAGTCTGGTCGAAGGTGCTGCGGCACGAACCGCCGTTCACTTTAACAGTGATGCGGAATACTCCGTACATATATAAAACAAAAGAATGGATAGAAAGACTGGACAGAATGACAGGAAAAGTTTTGGATGCCAATAGGCCAATGTCTATGGCACGTTGTCATGCGGGACAGCGTTTTTAATCAACGACTTGGGTGATCATGAGATCCTCAAACGGACAGGCGATGTCTGCTCACTCTACTCAACGGAATAGCCATGACCTTTGTACTCCACAAAAAATTCGTTGCTTGGCCACCAGGCGGTTCTACCCTATTGCTTTAGTATAGTGTTCAGTGCAGCAAACGCTCAAATGGCATGTGGACTACGTGACTCAGCTGTTGTAGACTGTGCAACATGTCACGCGCACCTACCATGATGAAAATAAATAGGGAGTGCTTGAACACCCGTTGCGAACACAAGTAAAAGCGACGAACGTTTGAAAGTTGCTCATAAATTCCCACGCTGCATGCAGAGGGAGCACAAAACGATTATAACAGATTCCCGTACTTGTCCAGAAATCTTTCGCGACAGTGATAGTTCCAGAGAATGTTGAAGATAGTCCTCATGTTTAAAAAGACCATGACCGTTCGTTGCCTATGAGTGTCGATGTAACAAAGCCTGTCACAGAGTAAAAATGTAGTCAACGCACATTCGACCAGATGAGAACCGTGCCCGTTCTTCAGGTACCTGACTTGCCCTGAGTTTAGTGAGCCGACATAATATAAGGTTGGTGAGTAACTTGGATGCAGTAGACCTTGGATTAATGCCTTTGTGGACGTCACATGGATTTTGGGTTCCCTCTTAGAAAACCGGAATCCTCAACGGCAAACATGTGGTATCACACAACAAGCAACGCCGACAGTCACAACAGTGTACGCACAGGAAACTACCCACTATGCTTAAACGAGTAAGGTCTGAAGATCGGTACCGCGTATTCCACACTAGACATAGATTCGGCTTTCGACTGTTAACCCGTCAACGAATTTCGCACTGAGATATATAGGACCACATGACATACGACGATAGTCCAGCCGACAGAAAAAACATGGAACACAATTATATGCATTCAATTATATGCATTTTGGTAGAGAATATCTTGATCGACTACAATGATTGAACAAACTGATTGCATACCGGCTGATGACAACAAACAAAAAAGAGTAAAATAAAGAAAATCAGAGGACAACAAATGTTGGTAGTCAAAAGACAAAGGGATATCGAGAAAGCAGACAATTAGGAAACATCACAGAAAGTGTGTCATGAGGTAGAAGTTTAATCTCACACCAGATACTGGAATGGATACTTAGATTTTGTACGCCCGAAATAAATCTAACAGATTTGAGGCAGAAGCTTTTGTTTCGCCTGATCCGCATGAACGCGAAGCTCGGCTGCCTAAACAAAGGAATGAGACAAAAAAATGGAAATACTACCTTACTTTGACAATCTGCAGTATCCGTCAGAAGCATTTTCTGTGGGTTTCCCGATGCCATAGACCAATGCATACACTGAACCAAGAGATTGGTACGTAAGCTATCACGGGCTCACTGTGTGAAATTGGTTTCTCATCGCCAGCCATTTATCACAGGGAATGTGGATTCCACTGGCAAGCCACGTATCATAATGTTTACGAAGTTGCGGGTCGGTCAGTACCTCACGAGCCCGACTTAAATTTTGAAATATGGCAGCTAGATACGTCGATTGTTGGTTTGAAACAGGTACTAACTTGAATTGGTGCATATGTTTTTGTCTGGGTGAAATTCCCGAGCTTTAAAGCGGAATTCGGCCTCAATCTGTTCGATCTACGGGTTAAGAAAAGGTTGAGAAATGGAAATGAAACTGAACCGAAGAGTCTGGATCTACACCCAGGAGATCGTAGTAAGAAGTCAGATGCGAACAAGGGGTGGTAAGGTAATCAAAGAAGTCTGGATCCATAGAGAAATCCACCTTTGTATCAACGACGAAACGATATGCGTTGAGTTAATTATCTGTAAAAGAGCAGCGTAAAAGGATGAAACGATTGAGTCACGTGGAACGTTGTTTTTAAGGGGAATCCCTAAAGTAACAACTTCCCTGCAGCACAATAATACTAACTCTGTTATACACAAACAGATGACGTGCGGGACTAACATCTCTATTCAACGGGGTTTGATCGAAATAAAAGAGAAAGTAACACAAGGACAGATCTAACTCAATTCAAAGCAATCCACTTGGCTGCTGTGTTCAGTATTGCGCATAAAAGCCATGGCATATGGAAAAAAAGCTTCCGTTCGTGGCGCAAGAGTTACTCGCCTGAATCTCCGTCCGGCTATCTGTATATGATAAACCCCAAAAGACACAACAGTTGTGGAGTGCTGGTTCAAGCGTGAGCAGCGGATGGCACAAGACCGGCTTGAATAACTGTTATGATCAATGTGAGCTGGCCGGAAGATAGTTTACATGTAGTGTGAGGAAATGGACAGCTGTCATTAAACAAAATGGCAAACAAGCTAGGTTACAATGTTCTACGGACGACCTAAGCACTATACACCCAGACCGTTCATTCACTAAATGTCCAACCAAAAGTAGTCCAACATAATAAGATCGCTGTCAGGTTTGCAACTACCATCTGCTAACTGTACGTTCGCGTTTTCAATGCGTAACCACACTACCGAGAGTTCATTGAAACATCGCGTGCATCTGTACCCAATCCGATCCATTCGGTTGATGTCAATTTTTGTTGACCTCTATGTGCTTCTCATCTACCGGACCGGTTTCCGTAAGCCATGACCCTCATGGGATGCGTAATGCGTGTGACTTATGAATTAATCATTTTCTACAGCTGCCTTAACGCAACTCGTAGAATATCACACCAATCAAGTCTTCGACTTATCCACTCATCACGTCCTTGCCGTGAGATGCTCGCCCAGCATGCCAGTATACCGGCTTCTCACAGTTAACTCAGCGACCACGAGCACCTTCAGACTTAAAAACCTGTAGTTGTAGATCAACGATGGCGAATGATACGTTCACTTTTCTTCCAAACTGATCTAATGTCCCGAACAAACCTTTATCGCATGTCGAGTCACTATCACATTGCGATTTGAAATAAACTGGTGGCGACAGCCTAAAGGCCACCGCACGACTTGGGTTCAAAATATAAGAGGACTGAGATCAAAATTTGTAGCGATAGGGCACACCTGGATGACTGACTGGGGTGTAAATGATCACGAGTATTGCTGTCTGGCAACGCTGCCGGACGCGGTGGAAACTGGTAGTCAACAGGGGTTGTGGTATGAGCTCCCGCATTCCCCAAGGAAGTTTTTCAATCACTAAACGTCCGACTGCTATTTTCCCTCACTTTCTATGTTCCCCGTATAGTCGTTACGGTACTGGTGCTAGATGCACGTGAGTGAATAAAGTGTTAAACATAAAGATACACCCCGCGACGAAACTACAAAACCATTTCATATTTCATGGACAATCCTGCTATTATAGGCTGTAGTGTTCAATTTTGTGCCTAACCACGTTAGATTATCATAATGATAAAAAATTTGTTTTCACCTATTCAGTATTAGTGAATTTAAGGACATAGCAAAAATGACCGATTTGTCTTTCGTTCGCAGCTGGAATTTCAATCCATCATGTTTTCCACGAATGAATGAAGGTGATTCGAATTCAGAATAATCCATTCTAACCCTTAGGTATCCTTTACCGTAGTCATGGAGCCACAGATCCTAGCATAATTGTACATGTCCAGCAGGCAGTCTCCACAGATTCTTGATTGGGCACAGTCTAGTTACATATAGATGCTGCGAAGGAGTTTTATTTTTGTGACGGAGGGAATGGGTTATAGGGATAATATGCTGAAGGCTGATGGTCCTCCGTGCGTGTGGCGTGAAAAAATAGCAGTAAAATCTATCCGATTAGTTGACATGAAGATAAATATTCTTCCGATCTTCAAGATTAACGAATATTCGTCGTTCGGAATACACCTCAGACCATACCTTACCACCTTTCACTGATCCTCTGTTAAAAGCACGATCATCCTTTTGAAGGTTATACCAGTACCACTCCGGCGCAGCGCGACAATCCACACTGAGTTGTTTCTCGTCGGAGGCATTCAGAACCATTCTGATGCCTATAAAACGTAAGTGGTGAAAATTAAGCCTGGTATTATTGGATACCTCGGTCAGAGACATACTCGCAATGTCCTTTGCGCCGTTCGTGCGCATAAGCCAGCGTGAACGTTGATTTCAATTCCAAGGACCTTTCCGCCTAATTTAATGTCAGTCGAAAGGCTCTGGTGTGGCTTAGCTCAAGTCAAGCTGAGTGGGTTTCCTTCATTGTTGTTGAGATAGACCTCCGGAAAAGAAACCGACGACTCACCTTGAACACTTAAACCATCTGACTAACTCTCATTACTTTAAGTGCATTAGTGCAAAAACGAAGTGGTGCTCTTTAGAGTTCGCTACAGGATACCTCCGTTAGCATGGGCCAGATATGAGTAAGCCACCTTCATCGGCCTTCCCATTTGAGACTAAGACGATTGGACTTTTACCCCAGGAATATCAATCTATGAGGCGCCCACACCTTAGCATGCGCAGGTTTCTAATTAGCAATACTCAGATCGTGTGATAACTACGCAATACACATTCAACTCATGCATCGTGCATTTGAAGGATGACAGCAACATACATCCATGAATTGGTCTTGTGATTACGTCGCGGCCAATCACGCAACCCTCTCCGTTAACTCAACAATAATAAACGAACAGCTCTTATTGTTGTAAAGTGCATTTCTTAACTAAATAAGCACGAAGAATAGATAATGCGGCATACTGTAGCAAGGTTTGTTGTGGAGTGCATACATATCACATTCTCACCACATGTCTCACCTTAAACTACCATCGCTTTGTGTGCTACACTTCACTTCACATATTTTGTTTCGTTGTGTAACTGTAGTCTGCTCGAACATCACACGTTTCAAGTACTGTGGTTCTTTTGGTAATAACCGTTACTCATGCTTCCCCGATTCACAAAGGTTCCCCAACACACTTTCTTACCTATGTTCAAATGGGCATCTACGCTGCCGCACGTCTCATCATTGGACATTCAAATAAAACCTCCGGCAGCACGGTTTCTAAGTCTAAATAGGTCGAAGATGGCCACGTCCAACGCTTGTGCTGCCTGTTGTGTTACGACGGATTAGATAGGCAATGTTGCTGTTACGGGATTCCATTAGCAACCAGGATACGATCGACTAAGTTCGGCTACACTTCCTATACGATGGGACAAAATATCCTTCATCGTAATAAATAGAATATGTTGTCCCAATATATTCGAACACCATCAAGTGTAAGTCGAACTACCCACTCCTCTTATTCAATCAAACTTTACGGTAAACTTTGTGGTCGTGATCCGTCCTAAAAGTTGACGTGGAAGTCTCGGCCACTGAAAGTAAACGCATGTTCCAGTGTGACCAAACAGGTTACCGAAATAATTGTTCCCATAAGCTGATTAGTGGCATAAGACAGCCTTGGAAACGCCGCATTTGTGTTGACTATGAATGTTGCAGGGAAGCGGAATTCCGATAACTTTTACTGTACATCGGGCCGGTGGCACTAAAGATGTTGATTGATGACATAATGCATGAAATTCCTGATTTTCTCACATCCTACACATACTTTGTAGTGCAAAATGGTGTGAGTACTTATATATCTAGCAGTCTGCTGGACTACGCAGTGAGTGGGAGTTGGTGTTTAATTTATATCATGCCAAAAATTTCATCACTGATGTGTCTGCATAGAATACTGGACGCGTAAACGGCATTTGAGTTTTACATGCAAGAGATGTGTAGTATTGCATAGTAGCTTAATTTTCTGGCGCCGACGATTTTAGGCCTACAGTATAGGGAGGGTGCGGGCCAGATATTCACCTAGACAACGTAGCATTAGAGGACGCGCGATCTGCCATCTCGGTGACAACTAAAATGTATACGCAGTTTGTATACAACACTCTATACATCGCCAAGGACCCAAGCAACGTTGAGCTAGTCGAGAAAATGCCTATCGTGATAACCACCATCAAGAGCAAAATAATTCGCACCCAGAGTCACAAGCCGTTATCTGAAATCGGTTTGTCATTTTCGAAGCTGAACACTCACTACGATCCCACCACACAGGGTAACCATGAACAGATCAATGTAAGGAGTTCCTTTTGCCCTTATATGAAGCGTTTACCACGCTTCCGCCTAGTGTGTTCTGCTGAAGCTAACATAATGGCTGACACAGGAGGCGGAGGGCTTCGGTTGTGTGTAGCTAAGGTAAGGTCGGCTGGCGTTGACTATCGGGGGGGGGGGGGGGATGTTTGCAGAAAGTGAGGGACCGGCCAGATTGTTTGCTCCATCCTTGTCCTGGGTGATCTTATCCTTAGGAATGGGTAGTCGGCAGGTCACAATGCTATATGCGGACCGGAATGGGTGAGCCTCGGAGCCTTAAATACAAGTCTATGGGAAACTCGGGGTCGCACTTGCAGTGAACCCAGCAGTTACAGAAAGTCACAAGCCATGGTTTTGTTGCGAGGCTTTACTACCTTCGAGCATGGCCCCCGAACGTCGGATTAATTGCACGTCCCATGCTAGCTTACTAATCTGCAAAGCGTTATAAGAATAACAAGACGAATAAAACTTGCCAAGCATGCTGTCCGATGGTTCTCTGTGATATCACGAGGTATAGCTGGGTTGTTGCTGGTGTGTTAGTGGCAGCAGTGTCGCGCAAAGAATTTCGTATAGCAGAAGTCTTCAGATCACTGCACGATAGTAATAGCACTTTAGGTAGGCAGTATGTCATTCTTCTCATCAGCCTCAAAAACGTCCGGCCGGAATTGTTCAGTTGACCTCCAATCTACAAGACTGGCCTCTTCAATAGTTCATACACATTTTGAACGGGGACGACAACGGGTTAAGTTGGTGAGTGAC
Organism: Paragonimus kellicotti; assembly: GCA_014220965.1. Lineage (NCBI taxonomy): Eukaryota > Metazoa > Platyhelminthes > Trematoda > Plagiorchiida > Troglotrematidae > Paragonimus > Paragonimus kellicotti. The sequence continues at coordinate 267,932 of LOND01000075.1, forward strand.
TGTGCCAAAAAACTGAACTTTCTTCATGTGCACAATCCCAATAATGACTAATGAATATTTCTCTTTTACACTGGAAATTCAAACGTTGCTGAAAATATACAGTTTGTTTCCAAACCCTACTGCGTTCTTTTAGTTCGATGTCTGTTGAGGACTACGTTTCGACTGTTCTTCAGGAAAGGCGTTTTAAATTGTTGGTGAACAAGAGTCAAATGCATAATCACTTGTCTAATACAGCATAAGCATACGAATAGCAAACGCGTACCACGAAACTTAACGATACCCAAAACCTCACAAGAACACATTGTACCGTGATCTTCAGTCGAGAATGCATTTGTAACACAAGCCGGACGTTCGGCTTCAATTCAATGGATCTAATGGACGGAAGTAGAAAGCCACGGCTTTTGATGGTTCCGTTTCTCCAGGCGAAGAATCTCTGTGCCAGAGGGATAGTTACACGTCGCAACTTTTCTTGATTGTATCGAAAGGCTAAAATGGAGAATAAATAAATGCACGCCTACTGTTATTGTACACGTAAGTCGATATCTGAATGAGTATGCATATAGGTGTGAGCTATTCGACAGACGAACATACACGTGGCTGTGCGCAGGAGAGTATGCTGGGGCACGGACTAAGTGTTAGAGTAGCGATCCAGACGAATTTTGAACGCAGCCACTGTCGTGGCACTCACGATATGTTCTGGTAGAGTTCCAGGCTTTGCAGACCCGAACCGAGAAGAAACTGTGCCTCAGCTCAAGTCTGCTGTACTGACTTTAGTTTCAAGGAATGCCCTCTGAGTGAGCTAGTATCCGCAGAAGTGAGCAGGGATCTACACGGATGGTTAGGGGTCCTCAGAATCATGAACGCCAATATTAGGTCGCTTCTTCGTCCGCAGTAATTCCAGAGGGGTAGGTTTTACACTCAACCCACGAACTGCTTTCGTCTCGCGTCTCTGAACAGTTTCCAAAATAAGTTTATCTTTCTGTAAGCGGGGAGCGATTTTAGCGATTTGTTCACGGGTTCGAGGTTGGGACCCAATTCACCCGGATCCAGTCAGTTTGTCCGTTTCGATGTCAGCGGTTTTCTGTTGACCTGAAAGGCAGTCATTGAAAACAGGGTGTAGCACCGCTCTTGGGGGTTTCAGAGAATACCGAGAACACAGTGAAGTACTAATCTGATAGAAAAGAACAAAATACTAATCTAACAACTTAAGTAAGTGAGAATCTAATAACACTTTGAAACGGTCCCTAGAAGAGCAGCTAACAACCTCTAATGGAAGGTCGTTCCAGTGGTTGATAAGCCTGTAAGAGAACTGTTGCCTGAGGAAGGTCCGGGGTCGAGGCTTATGGAGACTCTTGCCGTGACCCCTTAGACTGTTATCAGTTGCTGGAGTAAATAGTTGCTACACGAGTCCTGCGCTAAAGAAAAAGTGCGTAAGGATTGAGTCACCGCG
>LOND01000076.1:27418-54768 GCA_014220965.1 Paragonimus kellicotti
GATGACGCAAGCAAATAAATACACTCGCTGAAACTGGTGCATAACGCATCGTAGGTCGCTGGGTGTGGGTCAATGATGTCCGACCACGCGCCGGATTAAACGGTTTGGCCATCTGTAGCACGACGTGCGAATACATCAATGCACGCACCAGCGAACCGAGCCAGACTCATGAGTACTGTGGTTTAAACTGATGTCCACCATGAGACTAACGAAGCTATCTTTAAGCATAAAGGGTATTTGAATCGCTGCACTGCACGGTTGCTGGCAGGTATTCGACTGTTAAAGTCGGCTGATCGATTTCAGCCAATGAGCGAAATGAAAACGCAACAGCTAATGAAGCATTCGACCGTACTGCGTAACTGATTTGTCCGGCAGAACATGGAACATATGAGATCAGTCGCAATGCAACCCATTGTCAACATGTGCATATCCCGTGAGAAGCTTCGGATATAAGTCGGCAAGTGGGAGCCGGGCAACAGCTGTCAAAATAATCTTACTCATCACCTCTTACTGTTGAATCAGCCCCGAAACTTGCAGCGCGACAAAGGAGTCTCAGGAAACGGATGAAGCGAAGCCATTCGACTCATTACAAATGCTCAAGTGCCTGCAAATGGCTCGAGACAGAACATATTTTGGAAGCAATGAGCAGCACAGTTTCAAAAAACATGTCAACATAGAAGGTAAGATTCCGGGAAAAAATAGAGTCGTTGGAAACTCGTACAAGCTCAGGCTTCAGTTTTTTCGACGGCGCTTCGAACGCATAAGGAAAGTAAAGTTTGCCGTAAAAACGACGCCCCGACCAAATGGAGACTTGCATCAGCATGTAAACGCATATATAAACAAGTAATGAGCTATGAGGCAGCTTTCTCAGGAAAGCTTGTTTCAAACGATAAGGCAATAAGTGAACCGGTAAGTTGGTTAACATATTATGTAAGCCTAAAACGCGGTTGATCAAGTAACTACTGTAGTGTGGTGATTAGAATAGAATCAAGATCAAGAATCGGTGTAAGCATCAACAGACATGACTAAACAACCAGATGATTGGTCAAAAAAGTTAACAGGAAATAACACATGCATGTACGGAGATGGCCGGACAAAAAGCCAGTCAGCGCTGAAGTGAACAGCACACGCACATTTAAAGCGTATTCGCTTGGACACAACAGTCTTATATGAAGAGCAACTGAAACACCTAAGCCACTTTTCATGGGAAGATTAGGCTTCACTGTCGTGAATAGTGGTGCGATAATAAATCCGGTTATTCGTCGCCGAATTATGTCAACATTAAAGCTCGCCTTTGAGACTTAAGATAGTCATGTCTTTTCAAGAAATCATGTGAGAATGACGTGCCAAATGTATGCAGACCATCACTGCAGCTGTAACCGGAAGCTATAATTACGCGTGGGAAGCCCAATCCAAAAGCAGGATACGACATGCAAGCCAATGGGTTGAACGAGAAACGCGTTTGGATGAGTAGACATCGATTTTATCGTGGTCGGGACCAGGCACAGAAAAAAAACTGGCATACGCACAAACATTCATTCATGTGAACTGCATGCAGAGCAGATGTCAGTCATGCAAACACACTCAAGTCGACCCCTTTCGAAAGGGGCCGACTGGAAAGTCTATGGGAATGCGACAGCTGCGATCAATTGTGGGTGATGTTCAATCTATATGAAAACCAGTCCCCTGATAATCATCAACACTCAAGTCTGTCACATAGATCAGTGGCAAAATGTGAGTCAGAAAAGCAAAGTGGAATGCGGACACAGAAAAGATTTTATGTGAAAGCTCGAAACACAATCTTGCATACCGACAGTATGATGAGGTGAAATAATAAGACAGCAGACCGGAGAACGACCAGTAGCTATATATATATATATATATATATATATATATATATATATATATATATATATATATATATATATATATATATATATATATACAATTACTAACAGTGTAACAGTATGGGAATACAGAAAGTCTGACAGTCGCATGAAACTTATCAGAGATACAACAACCTACGGTGGAAAAAAAATACCTGAAGAACTTCGGCCTCAAACTCGGATTCTTCTAGAGTGTGATGGTCCGCCTCCAGATCGGAAACCAGGCGGTTCAAACACAATTTGAAATGATTGTCAATGTAGTTTTGAAAAATGCTCTGAAATTAACAAATACATATGAAAATGAAGCGAAGGTGATTGACTTCTTGTTATGGATTCAGTCTCACATAGTAAGGTTAAAGAGAAGAGAGACTATCACAGTTAACATTGCGTTTTAAACGTAATTCATCAGTTCACCTATGCCGGCCGACAGTATGTTTTGTACTCCCATAAGTTGGTAATAAGCTGTCAGTAACAATTGTTTAGAACGAATGTAAAACGGAGTTTCGTTAGATGCTCCAATCAAACGGTGGGCAAACGATTTGTGTGTGTAGGACAAAAACGATGAAACAAGGAACATTTTCAAATGAAGCCTGGAACAAAGGACATCTATCGCATGTTAGAAGCACATTGGGAAACGACAAGGAACTGAAGTCAACGGCAGCAATGGCTTAAAGCAAACTGAATCGGTTTATTCCTGTTTCCGTATATTGACCATGCATTCGACCGGTATTTGAGGCAGCTTCAAAAATGAAGCAGTTTGGTACAAACACAATACATTAACTTTTAAAAAACAGTGGCAGTGTAATATATTTCTTATTCAATATGTCACGAATATCAATAATGATAGCCTGTGAATGACCACCTATAAGCTTTGCAGGGATTGTAAACGAATCACCATTATTGTTATCCACATCATCGATTTCAACACATCAATGATTAACGACGATGTTTGGGAGTCGTACAATCATGGGAAGAATAATAAAACTGAGTTCCATGAGGAAAAGGTGAAAAAGATATGGAGTCAAATTACTGAAAAGCAGTGGTTCAACTCAAATATTCAAACAATCAGATCACACGTAAAAATCAGACATTTGTACAGCATCGTCCTCACAGCACTCACTCTGGTTTCGATAACTGAACTTGTTTTACAGGTAACTCAGTCACACAACAGCAAAGACAGATCAAAAATTCAAGCCAGCCGTACGGGATAATTGAAAACAATATGGTCATCGTTATTCAACAGCTGCTAGTTAAAGGGTACAATGTGCGATCAGCTGGTAACAATCGTTCACTTCCTCACGTAGCTAAAAAACGCCCTCTTGGAAAGGAACTGTCAATTTCAGATCAAATTAACAAGGCGAAATTCGTAATGCCAACAAACCAAAATGTCCTGATGTCAAGCAATTCCATTGAATTCGCTTTGGAAGTAATGTCAACCATCGAGTGAGGTTGGTTTGAAAAGGGGACAGTCAATATAATACGAAGGCTTATGCCTAAACGTGTCACAAAAGCATTAGAAGATGGAGTGGAGGAAGGAAAACAGCACGGTGTGAAGCATAGTAAATCCGACAGACATATCATCAGAACGATCTCAAGTAACATACGAGACCATGTGACGGTGCCATCGTTCCCGGAGGAGCATTCCAAAAGATTTGGAACCAGACACTCACAATTCCGAGCACGACAGTGATGTATGATAGTTCAATAAAAATTCGATTTCGTTACCAGTACTGACTGCATGAGCAAGACGACCACTCGTCAGCGCGTAGTTCCAAATACTTCGAGCAGATACTCAATTGGTCAGTGGTGGCTGAGCTATGTGTACCGTATATCAGTGATAACTAAACAAGACAACAGTTAACGAGACCATCAATAGCGGGAGAAAAAGGCGATGTAGTCAGGTAACGACATAAGTATAAAGCGTGAAAACCACTGGATAAAACCGGTAGGTTAAAGTTGCCAGATTGGGGACTTTGTTATTTCAACTCACTGGGTAGAAACTTCATCTAACATGCACTGTCAAAGTCAACGATCTTCTTGAATTAACAGTATGGATGACTTTTCATAGTAATTCAACTTCACCCGTTTTAACTGCCTCTTATAGTAGTGTTCTTCAATAATACATCCCGTTAGTGGTGATTCAGGCTACAGAACCCTCCCATCAGGTTCATGGTTATTTACGCACACACAGATGTGTATCATTCACTTACTGAAAAGACTATGAATGCAGAATAATCCAAAGTGGTTGGCGGTAAACGTTCAACACTCTGGCAAAACGTCGGGAAAACAGTTATATGAGATAAATAAAATTGATGTATTCCAAAATACGGGCGTTATTGATCACCTAAGTTTGGTCTTCGCGTGCGATAAAAGTGATTTTCCTAAGTTAAGTAAACGGATGTGACCAACGAAGCGCTTATTTTCAAAGTGCAGAAAAACGTCATGATCGAGACAAAGGAATAATGATGGACACACACAGAGTTGATGACGAAAAACTACGTGCAACTTTGATGTCCCAACTATTCTGCAACGGTCTTTGTATACTTCTCCATATGACATATGAAGGGATACGAACTAAGACGGAACGTAAATATTATAGAAAAACTATGCCTTATTATACTTCCCGATCGTTTGTGTTCCGGAAGGATACTAGTTTGAAGAACCCCGCTCGGAGTTGGTGGTCTAAAATCGAACCTCAGCTATCAATGGGGGGCTTCTCCAAGGGGAGCAGTGAATACGAAACTTGTCTTATACCTATCGACGTCACGCGCGACAGGCATATTCAGTCACATCAGGCAACGGCGGTTGTAGTCAACTGTTAGGCGATCGGAGCATTTTATGTATGTAGATAATTCTTCTAACCCCCTGCTTTCTTAATTGGAGGATAACAATATTGTAACTATGACAATAGCTCTGTTGTACGTTTCATTTTACCTGAGCATTCCTATCCTCACTGCAATATACACGTGTAAAGATACAACAATGTGTTGTTAAATCTGTACGCGTACATTCACTTCGGTCCGCGAGTCACGTGTGGTCGCTGTGACCACATCAAATCGTTGGCGGTTCATGAACGGAGAGTAGGCAGAAATTCATACAATACAACAAACGATAGTTTGCGAGTAGAGGAAATACCACAATAGTTGATTAGTTCTGGATAAACATGTTGACCAGCCTGCAGAATAAGAGTGCAATCTGATAGGCTTCGCGTGTCAAAAGCATGTATAGATATCAACTAAAAAACAAGACCAGGAGCATCAGGATCGACTCCTCAGTGGGTGCCACAACAGGAGGCCTCGCAGGGAGCGATAAACCAAAACTGTTTATCAACTTAAACGGAAAGTGAATTAATGCCTGTAGTAACAAATTTGCCAACAGCGAAAAAGTGAATAAAAATTAGATAAACTAGAATCAGTTCCAAACATTGTTTCGGCATCATTCCCAAGTGAACAAAAACAGAATTCAGTGGGCACTTACCACACGTTCAACAATTGACGATACACTTAACAACGTAGTCGGATACATACTGCAGCGACTTTTCATTGAGCTTAGAGCACATAGCGTAAATGCGTTGCCGTTTCAAACATTTCCGTATAAACAAACCAAAGAGCCCCACAAATTTTAGTTTTCAATCAACACGTGGGAAACGAACTTCAGAATATTCGACCGAACCGCCTGACAAAAGCAACCGGACCAATACGTGAATGACAAAGTCAGTATCACATACGGCCTACTAGTTGAACAAAACGTACAATAATACTTCCCCGATGTAACGTTAGCAAAATGAAAGCATTTTGTAAGACTCAGTGATTAGCGTGTCAGTCATTGGAAATTACAACGACCAGCCTCGGTTGTCCTGGGTTTGGACACCCAGAAAGAAAAACCTTTTGACTGACGTAACAAGTAAGGTGATAACCGGAACGGATCTGGTGTGCCACCGTACAGCAGGACGTAAAACCTAATAGCCGTTACTAAAAAATTTTCTTAAATATTAGTAACACAATAATTGTTTACTATGTTCGATCACCAGGCTAATTACAACAAAGTACATATTAAAACAGTAACTAGGGCGGGGCAGATAAACGGTCAATAGGGGGTTATGGACGGCGTGTTTGTTATCAGTTACGCAATCACTGTTCCAAATCGTGGGCTTGATTGATTGTGGGCCAGGGGAGATTAAGTGTCCGCACGAACTTCTTCTGTGCGCAGAGGTCAGGGTTGCGCAATCGGATACTAATGGCCTCGGCAACGGTCAACATTCGGAATCTCGCCATTTTTGGTCGGTTTCAATCAATTAGGCTCACGATTCTGAACAATGACTGTGTAACTGAAAAAACACGTCGTCCATAGCCACTGTTGACCGTTTTTCTGGCTCAGTCTAGTTACTGTTTTCATATTTATTACGTTATAATTAGCCTGATGACCAAACACGGAAAACAAGTATTATTCGCCACTGTCATTGTCATTAGTAAAACAGATGAGACAGGTGTGGCATAAATATAGGTTCGGGAATTTTATTGGTTCAAATTGAACACTACTCATAAGTGTTCGTAACCTTCTCATTCAAATAAGACTTTTGGCTAGACTACTTCGAAAGGAAGCACTAAACTCGAGTATCACTCTATTCACGCAAGGTTTTGGTTGTGAGTATTCGGTCATGCAATCGAGGTTATTGGCATTGTGCGGCCTGTATGACGATAGGCATCACTGATAAACTCTGATAAGGGCAAAACTCGAGTCTACTGCCTCCCTTCGAAATAGGCTGGCGGGAAAGGCATATCTAAGTACGAATGTCGCTGTATGTGAAACGACATTGAACAACAGAATAATTTGCACTACTTACTTCATACCAAAGTAGTCAACAACGGATGCAAACAATTAGTAGGCGAGCAGCCAAGTGTGTTAACACGAATTCTTGCCAAATTGAAGATGTCGGATAAAAAAAATAAACCATCAGTATTAATCCACCAGGAGGTCACAAAACAAAAAAACTGCTAAAAAAATTTCACGGTATGCGACGTGTGGAACAGGTGTAAAAGCAATCGCACTTAAAGTTGCCAGTCACGAATTCAGAGAGCTAGTCGAGTGAGATGAGCCATACTTTCGGATAACCAGTTGAGCTCATCAAATTTCACCACATTGTATACTAACCTCATGTCCACAACCACAAGTAACTATACACAAACCACATGTTGATTTGTAGGAATAGTTTATTCATCTCTTTCCTTTCAGGTTAAAACACGGGAGGAACAAGGATTCATGTGCCAAAGGACAGTAGCTGCCCGTAAGAATCTGTTAGTTACTACAAGCCACTTAGAGTGAAAGTAGATGTGGCCACGAAAAAGTGGACTTGGTATCCAGTATTGGCTTCTGATTTAGCGTCCTCAGTAGAGACACAATCAGACCCGGTGACAACATTGTGTGCAGTACTAGAAAGAAAACAATCACCAGATGGAACGCGTAATAATTTCTGATCGAGATCAAAATAGTAGTGAATCAAATGAGTGAATCCACAAGTGGTTGAAAACAATTCAGGAATATGCACCGCGGGTTCGTTGGAGTCGATTGGCTCAATCGGATTGAGAAGCCCCAGTTGCGAAATTGTGGATTGAACAGTTATTTTGTTCAACTCGTAACGACTGAATAAGCAGATAATCGCTCACAGACGATTGAGTGTTCAGATATTAAAACTTCATCATGTCTGGTGTGAACAAAGTGGAATACAAATGGTCAACACATCCGGTTTACAAATACGAGATACAGTTCAAGTCTCCTATGCAGACAAACGTATGCATTACCGATAAGCTGAACCCAGGGACAAAACAAGAATCAACGGTGCATCCGCTTGAAGTGAACAGCCGAAATGTTTAACACGGAATGCCGAAGAGGTGAGCACAAAATCTTAGACGAACAATGGGTAGGTTGGTTTATACAACTTAGTTCGCAGTAGTATGACAAGCATGAGTCACATTGTCCTCGCTCGGAATTGTTGCACTTTTGTAAACGTGAACTGGCTAAATAACTGTACACATGGGCGGAATACAGCAACTTACTGCAAACATCCTTCACGTAACCTCTAAAAGGTACCGACCACTCAACCGCATAACACTTCTTACTCGCATCAACATGCGGCCTCAATACCTTCATGTGACTCAACACAATTCAATCTAACTTTACATGCTGACAAATAGGAACTAAGACAATCGGCGATCGACTTGAAAGTAGAAAACGGTCCGATGAGTTACGATTCCATTTCAGGAGGTTGGACAGATGGCAGTACCACTCCCACGATAGAAGATGATGGTGGTTCAGTTCATGTACAAGTGGCTGTCCGAAAGACTGGAGGAAGCGAGTCGGTCATCGTTGAGCACACCGTGAATAACTGAACCTGAAAGGCGTTTCTACAAGAGCAGAAACCCTAAATGCGAAATTGCTGACGGTTTTTAAATCGACTGAACGAGTAGAGGTGACATGTAAGAACGAGTGAGAAATAGAAGACGAACGAACGGACGATAACTAACAAGCATCACGTGAACTATGATCGTCGATACGTCTGGAAATGTGGTAATTCAGCCAGTATACTTCTGTCAAAATGTAACAGGCTTGAGGAAGGGTAGTACAGTTTTTTATCGAGTGTGTTTGTCGCATCCGTGACACACAGTAGATGAGTGGTGACTAACTTGTAACAAGTCAAAATGTTAGCAGAACACAAACAAAGATTCGGAAGCGTAATCTACATTTGAGATAAATGGTTTCCGATCTCAATCTAAGCGCCGCCGTCCACATCTAATTTTGCAGCCATCTCGCACATCTCCCAGTGTTCTAAATGAACGATTTCATATCTGTTATCTGGTTCAATAAAAATGTGTTTCAAGAGTGTGATCAGAAACAAAACACTGTAAACTGTAACTGATATCGGGAGAAGAGGTAGACTAAAACTTACCACATCTTTGGTGCTCAGCATTATGTTGACCAAGTTGTTGATTACGGACACCACGTTACGCCTGGTGGCGCTACCGAAACGCTGAAGATAAAGAAACAGTAAGGTAAGCCGGGCTGTAAACGTGAACACTGTAAAGACCCGTGAAACTTAAAGAGAAATAGTATAACAATGTAACCCACAATACACTACGCTCCACTCTTATTTAGGACCCAGACCATCTTAGACCGTGGAATTGCATCTGGCTGTTGACCGATAAAACGTGCATGGTTTACAATGACCAGTAATGACATGTAGTCTTCTATATACAAACATCTAACCAATAGTACTGGGAAGATCAATCATTGAATCAACAGTTTCTCACAACGTTTTCAGCAGACAAATCGACTCAGCTGTCTGCAACGTTCTATTGGTTACACAATGCCGACAACGATAAGGAACAGACAGACAGATGTGTTAACGAATCGGTAACCCAACCGTAGTATTTTCCTATTCTCAATCTGTCTGACACTGGATTTTGGTGGGCGATTGAAATGTCGCAAAAATTATCCACTATCCGGTGCTCGTCTTTCTCTTTTGATTAGATCATGTATTCTGCATCTCAGTAGTGTCATTTTACTAAAAATCTATTAAGTCAGCAGGGCAAATCATCCATTGCTCTACCAAGAAAATTTATAATACACAGTTTGCTAAGACTGTGATCAGCGGCAAACTGGAAGCCTTATTTTCCACAACAGATCGGATTTGAAGTTTGTTTCATGGAAAGGCAAAAGTTAACAGCTGAATAGTGTGTAGAATGCGAGTACAGGCCACATGACACAGCCAAAAGTCTACCTGCAATGGCATGAACTCCTATTGCCGCAGTATGATCGATTGTGCAAAGACGTTATCAGATAGTTAGAAAAAAGTGAGGCAGGCACAATACGAAACCGAATTACCTGATTATCACACAGTACGCGCACTAAACTGGGCATCAGTAATGGAGTGATTTGTGGAATATCCAGGTCAGACAGTTCGCCGCTAATGCCTACAAGATAGAAGAGGGAGACAGGATACTGAGAGATCAGTTTGCACTATACTGAGGCTGAAACATACCAACAGAATAATAACAAATAATTTGTTGTTTGTCAGCACTATACATAAAGTTTACAGACCTCTGTTCCCATGGCACAGACAACCCAACTCCAAATAACGTCAAGGGATTACCATACAAGCACCACTGTGCAACATCCTCCAGCTGTCCATGATTCAACCATTACACCAAAAATGTTCAGTATTGCATGGATACACCGAGTTCATAGTTGGACATTCCATAAATTACGACGTAAAACCCTTCAGTAGACTGAATACTTCAGCTGACGTCACTCTAGCGTATATATTAATGGTTACGAAACTACCTCGGTCGCAATGCTTCTACTGAAACAAAATGACAAAGTCACCCCAGAGAAATTACATCAATCGACAAGAGCCACTACACCTGAACGGACTTGGTGAGTATTGCGTAACAGCAACCCGCGTAACTAGCCAAGTTGCATAAGTCTATATATCACGGTCAAAGGTTACTCACCAAGATTAATCTATCCTGAACAGGGAAGTCATCAAACAAGGAAAACGCATACATTTCAGACTTCGACAAAAAAAGCACTAATTATGATAAATTTACACTACTGGTCAGCACTACTGGTCAGCAACCTACAAGCGAAGCGGCTAAGCTGAATGAACAACTCATGACACGATAAAAGTCAACAAAACGGTGTAAGCTGAATGTCTAACCACCATTCCACTCATTGATTTTAACTGCTCGTGCGGAATTATAACGACCGGTGAGACCTTGACATAAAAGTATGGGAATGGGCTTATAACACACGATTGAGGAATCAACAACTTGTGGGCAAATAAATGGAAAATAGGCAGGCAGGAAGATGAACTGATAAGATGGAAGTATCCACGAAACCAGCACATCGATTTCAGATAGACACTTGCATATGAACTAATCGGCCGGTCGCGAGAAAATCTTGCTTAACAAACTAATCATTGCCAAAAGCATGATCTGAAATTTGCATCCAAGAGACTGGATTCCCATACACGTAATCAATCGATTGTGGTAAGGGGTGTTACACCCACATCATGAACAGGTTTAAATAACTCTCAGAAATGATGAGATGCAAGTGTGCAATAAGCGAAGAAGAGTAAGGGTTGACAGATTTCAGTCCGAACATAGAAAGTCTTACTGGCTAACACCCGCATCACTCCATGGACGACGGCCTTCCCCGGTTCCACGTTTGCGTCTTTGTCCAAAGTGACCGTGTCAAGCAGGCGAGAAAGTTCGGTAATGAGATCAGGCCATGCGTCGGGCCAGTCGTACTGCGCGATCGTGCTTATGCAATGAGCGGCAGTGGTGCGAATAAGACGGACTGGGGAGTGCAGAGTTTGCAACAAGATCATGCGGATATGACCCTTCGCCTGAAAAAACGCATTAACGCCTCGATATATTCCTGGAAAACTAGAATATCATGAAATGGTGAAATTTGGATACTAGCCACTGTCTAATTGTAGATTGAGATACGATAAAATAAACCACACGACCAACAGAAGGCTCCGACTGATCACACAGATGCAATCAAACTGTTGAATGAGGTTAAATAACAGTTAGCATAATGACACACACACAGTGTACGCATGAATAGAATGACAGAGAGGGGAAAAACCTTAACAAAAGATCTGGGCTATCTAAACGCCTGACACCCCAACGAAACAAAACACTGAGCTTTTCGACAGTAACACACTCCATCCACAGAGTAGAAAACCGTTTTTGTATGTTCAAAAAAACCGGATGAAACATTTGTTGAAACATGCTCAATCAGCAGGTAACGCCTATGTAAAATGAGAACTCACTTCTTCCGTGGGCTGAGGTGGCTTGAAATTGACACAATCAATTGCGTCCCAATGGGCGGACACGTACTGTTTCAAAGTGATACCGGCCAACTGACGGATTTCAACAGCAACCTGTTCGTTTGCTACCAAATTGGCCAAAATACCGGGATATGCTGGAAACAAATGTGCATATGTTTATGCGAGTAGTCAAGCAATTTGTAACGAGTATTCATATACTGATGTATCGCAAAATTGAACGGATCAAAAAACATAGGCGAATGTAATAAATAACGAAATTTAGACAGATACTCACAATCAAGAATTTCCAGGGCCGTAAGCCTCTGTTCAGCAAGCCGACGATCTCCACTCTCTTGACCAAGAACCACAGCGAACGTTGAAATAACGGCATTCGTCGTAGCATCGTCCATCGCTGGGCAATTTACTGTGGCTACAACAGGAAAAACTTTTATCACTTAACTCATACAAGCCTCAGCCGTTCTCATCGCCAGGAGATGAAAGCAAAACCTGCAGGTAGGACATGTAAGAAAGGTCAACAAATTCATCGTGATACTTGGGGTTTCGTCCTTATCAACGTCTCAATGAGCATGCACTGTAATGGTTACATAACGGCATCAGTTAGGGATGGTAGATCCTACGAATGTTCTTAAGTCATCAGAAGCCCAGGACAAAGAGAGCAACATATTCACACAACTTGATACGAAACGAGATGAAATCTCTGGGCCTGCATTCTGTCGTCTTATTAACTAGCAAAAATAAACAAGACGAAACGATAAGGACTTAGATCATATGGTCTTCAGAGTCCCATAAACATGTAACTAATCCTAAACAACCAGGCGATTTACAGGATTTAGGATTTGTGAAAGATTTGGGCTTCGGTAGGACTCAAACCAGCGACAAAAACAACATTCCCAGAAGCAGGAGGTGCTCTACGTCATGTTGGAAGGTCAGGAATTTCACAGTAATATAGTCCCAATGATCATCAAAGGCTTTGGTGGGTTCCAGCGTTAACTGATTGGGAATATCTGCTTGGACAGTCAACCTGCTGGATAATTTAGTGGATTCCATATGAGACCAGTGGGTTGGGTTGGGAACTGGGTCCAGATGTGAAATTTTTCGTTTTCTCACGTGGCTTCGTTATTCAGTGGGTAGAGTAATTATCGCGTCTAGGCATGGTGTTTCTGTTGTTGGTTCGAATCTAGTAGAAGTCCAGATTTGTTCGCAATTGAGCCTCTTCAAAATTATCAAATCTGCCAAACTACTTGTGAGTAAAATAGATCCACAGAATGAAAATTACGGATTAGGGAATGAGGCAAACGGACAGGACAGAAAGTATTGGAAGTAGCAATAAGGAGTGACAACTGCCAATATAGCCGAAGCGTCCAGACAAATTATTTTCTAAACACCGGGGAATCGTGGCGTCCAAACGCGTAAAGCATGACCTGTCACCTCGACTCTGAACCGAGAGCTATACCCGTCGCATCGTATCGTTTATACTATTTATGTAGTTACAGTATGAGACAGTAATCCGTAAGAAACACAAAATGAAATATAATGAAGCCTTCTTGGTTATTTTTAGGAGCAACCAGAACGATTCTGACTTCTTGAGGCGCATAACATTAAAAACTACAATCCTATATTGCATTTACGAACAATGTGACCTAATAATGGTTCTAATGGAGATCGCGATTCTCAACTCCAATGCTTTAAGCTTTCCCTCCCGTCCATCTGTCTGGTACCCTAATTCCCGAAGTGCGGTCTATGGGTCATTATTCAGTTGTTTAAAACCCGTTGTGATCAAAACGCTCGAAGTGCGATTGCGAGGAACATCACATGATTTATCTCTATCATTGTTTTACTCAAATTACTTAAAAGAAAACTAACGATCTTAACCGACCTATGGAGATGGTCTGGTTATTGAAGTCAGGTTTAAAGTTTTTCAACAAAGGCAATGAATTGCCGAAATATCGAAGTACATTCTCCATTGGTAACGTTATCCAAAAAAGCGCGAGCATGGTTTCAGTTAGTACATCAGTATTAACAATAAGGTGTTTTACTGGTTCACATTTGAACTTGGTGCCATCAGATGGCAGTTATGAGACAAACAACGTGGCACGCCAATACTTCTGAGGTTTGAGGGCAGAAGAGACTTCGTATGCATCGTCAAAAAATCTTCAAAATGTAGGGTCTCAAACAACTTCAGCAAATATTCTCACTCACTGTGTCCTGGTATGGAACCTCGTTCAGTGTAATGGGAAAGTCAGCACTTCAGAATGCACAGAAGCCGATAGGTCACCAGTTGCTCGATCAGTGTTAGGAATACCAATTTCAAGACCCGAAAAAGTGAAGTATGAATCATATATGAATACATGTCACAATTGTTTTCTTGTACATACAAAATCCTACAGTCCGTAATGGGGCATGTACACTAACAATTGAGTGACCATCCGTCCGTGCGACAAGGTTGCACTTAGAAGACTTAAAGTTTGACTCGTCACGGTGGTCCTCTTTTCAGCAGTGTGCAAGCTCGGTCACCACGAAACTGAAAAATACAAAGAGAAGAAGGTATACGGCTCGACCCACAATAGATACGTAACTATCACTTTCAGGGGCATCGACTTAATCAGGAAGCTAACGAATTTGAAACACAAGTTTTGGGACGACAAAACTAACCCGATTTGCAGTTCCCCAGAAGTGTCATCAGTCTCAAAAGAAGGCATGCTCAAAGTGCAATTAGTCTAAATCCCATCAAAGCTTATTGCCAACTACTTTGTGAAGAACAGTTTCATCCGGACATTTCCACATCGATATGTTCGTGTTTGTCAGATCTGACATAACCACTAATACGGAAGGTAAACACTTGTCTTTTTGGAAGCAGGGAGAGTCTTTAACTCAAAAGCGCGTGCCTTAGATGTGAACATACGCATGACAACATACTGCCAGACTTCGAGTCATATGAAATCAAGCGACCTAACGATGTCACTTTGCACTAGAAGCTATGTGCAACATATCACCTTAACTAATAGACCCCGTTGACAGCATTTTACAGGATGCTTTAGACGGCGAGGAACATGGAAGTTGTGATCGACCTCATGTATACACCAACGACAACGCTAAAGATTTTGTGCAAACTGCCACCAATAACTCAGCAACGTCATTTCATCGTCTCGGCGCTGCACTCAAAGGGAGTTCAATATGTTCCAGCTGGAATGAGGGGATTCGGTGAGGACGTTTGGTGTAGTACATACGTTCACAAGTCCCCACAAATGTGTTGCCGATGATGATCCGCTTCATGACACCAGGATTCAGAAAGCTCAGACACAGACGGTATCAGTTAGCTTGAAATATCCATGTGATTCGAACATTTTACTAAAAAGCAAAAGGATTCTTAGAAACTGTCTAACGATGATCACCGATGTTTCCATAGTTCTGTCCGTGTGTGACGAAAGCAAAACGTGGACGATAGAAGTAGATGGAGTATTCAAAATGAACGAGACAAACATACTAGTGAGTTATTCGTAGCAGAAATTTCAACGACTACGGAACGCATTGTGTCCACTGAAGAGTTGACGAACTGTTTTTCTGACACATCCGATAGTGTGCATGTATACCTCTATCGCGGAATAAGGTAATCGCTCAGGCATGACGATTATAGCGTACTTATCTTGCACTTACGCGCGCACGTACAAGTAACTCGTACACAAATAGCTGGGGGGAAAATAAGTTATTGCCAAGAGATATTACACCAACTAGATGCAATAGCTCGCTTTACGAACTCCAACCCGTTGTTTACAGACTCGCGAAATTCTCGCATATTCTGGGTTACGCTAGACAAAATAAGCCGGCGATTAGTACACGACGTGAAATCGCAGTGTGATGGATGAGTGAATCGGAGGCACGGTTGTTCGAACACATTGGTGGAATATCTCGACACGCCGGTGAAATATGGCCAAAGCTCAGAGCAGGTGGATTGTGGACAATACGGACGAACAGGCGAGCCATCACTCAACGAAATCGAGCCAACGGGCGAGAAATGACAAACAAAAACCCACGACAGAAAGCGTCAGCCACACGCACGAAACCAGGCAGAAGTGCACATAACGTGCAAGCGGAAACTGCCGCTGCGTTGTGGACTAAAAGTTCCGGCTCATAAACGCGAGCGTGTTGTGACAATGTGCGAGTCGGGCAATAAAGATCGTGCTCCATTGAACTACTTTTTGATTACAGTAGTATGGGGATGTTGACGTCACAGTTAGTCTAAAAAAAGCGTCCCAGGATAGGTTAGGAAAGACAATGTATAGTGGCAGTTGTATAGGTACTCAGATATAGCGTAGAAACAAACTAAACAACGCTCGTGTTCATATAATAACTGGCTCCGTTATCCGTTAATTTCACATCAACATCTACCTAGTCTGTTCTGTTATAATTTACTGACGTCAGAAATCAGCCTCGTTGACGAAAAACTAACAAGGTGATTTTAAGATCGCACCCGATACTGAGCAGATAAGCACAGAATAGTTACCAGACAATGAGAAGCAAACATGAGAAGTGTGTCTCTCGCTGTCAAATCGCCCGGATTATAATAGCATAACAAGAAGGTACCTTCACTTAACCGATTGTCACATGAATCCATACATCCTTACAATATTACCTGACTTGAAATCCTAACCTGAGCAATGTATGCTACTGAACAACAAATTATCAAGCCAACCAGCAAGAATTTAGCCTAAAACAGCACAATGTTTTGACCCCGTACCTAAAACTACCGAGCTGGTCCACTTTCGGCGCTTTATGTCACGCTGTTCAGAGGTGTTTTAAAATCTAACCACTGACGATGTGGTTAATAAAGTTCAACTCACTTCTTCTGGTTGGTTGAAAAATGTACCCGCAAGTGAACAATATCAACATCACCTGGTAGTAGTGAAAAGCTTATTTCAGCTTTAAATCATTAGTTTCTGAGATGAAATCATGACTTATCAGTCCAGCTTTCGCATTTTAATCGATCGGCGAATTATTCCGTCTTCATTAGACGGTATGAAACTAATTAAGATAAGGCGAGAGGCTGAGTGAAAAATGATGACTAGGGGAATGGCCCATATTTATTACCAAACATGTAAGCAGTATAAAGAGGAACAAACGACCATACCGAACACACAAACCGGGCGCCAAAGTAAACGTGCAGCGGATCTGAACTAGGGCAATGCATTCTACGTATATAGCTGATAAGTGTGGATTGATAGCTGTAAGTTATATTGTTCTTTATCGAGCAGAAGTGCATACATATTACATACCGTTAACGTAACGTTACCGTCGTAGTAAAACAAACGCAAAAAGCTAGTAGATGAACCAACTGGTTGAGTGAAATGAAAGTTCGTCTAAAATGTTGATCAGTCGGAGAACGCTCGTAACCCACCATAGTTAAACCCAGACGTATATCAAACACCCATAAAACTCATCTCAAACAGGCAACAATAAAGCAACTTAAAGATTTCGGCTTAAGTGGAGGTAAGTTATATATTTTCAAACATTACATGAGTTAAAGATAAATATATTTTGAAAAATGGTAATCATCCTACAAAACTCATATACAACCCTAATCTAAACAAGAAGAATAACTTTAAAAGCAGAAGTGGAATATTCACAGCCAAAAGGAAGATTGGAAAATACAACATTCTAGAAAACACGAAGAATGGGCGGCTCGGGGTTGATATTCCAGTCGTCAGGTTGCGGATTCATAGCAAGTCTGGCCTCCTCTCGAAACATCCTGGCAAGCTGAGCCATACAATCAATAAATAAACAATACAGATCCTCAGCCAGTTCAGGTACTGTGGTATATCGAAGACCAGTTTGGTCACGATCCCGGGATAAATGGGATATATGATTACATAAATCAGGGTCCACGGGAGCTTGATAAATGATGGTACTGTTATCATCACCATCGTCAGCCTCATCCACGTCATCCGAACTGTTTAAATGAGTGTGCGCTGGCTTGACTGATTCGAAATTTGAAACGAGCCGTTTATTGTCCGCATGACTATTTTCATTGGATGATCGCGAAATTTCTTCCAAATCAAGGTTAATCGGGGTGCCCTGACGTCTAACAACTTCTGTTGCACGTGGCTTATGGTAACACACAAAAGCTTCACGCAAAAATGCCACAATGATTTCTCGGAATCTGTTACACATCCGTAGGGCACCTTCGTCAGGACCAAGAAAACCCCACGCAAGAGCCGGTGTAACAGTACCAACCAAAGTATAATAATGTGCATAGAACCCATCTGCGTATTTAAGCAGCTTCCGTTTGGCGAGCAATATGGTCCATATCGTAGAGTCCAGAGCAACACGTTTGAAATTGTCACTCAACCAACGGTGACGTGTGACGGATAACACTGAAGCGGGTGGATCGGAGAGCAATTCCAAGGAATCTAGCAGCATCAGATCGATAACCACGTCGTAGAAATTGATCACTTTGACACCTTTGGTCGTTAACTCCTCGGCCATGGTGCTGTTTGGGTTATGTTTCTGGTCGTTAACAAAAGTCAATAATCGTCTGTTTGAAAAGATAGAATACCACAAGAAATTGTAAACCCAGGTTGGCCATAGGTGCATGTTAAACAGATGAATAATTAGGTGACAAGGCACATACTAATCAATTCGTAGGCTAGTCACAGTGCGTGGGCCTGAACGGCCAGGGTGGAAAGTTTAATGTCACAAGACAAGTCTCCAGAGTTCGCAATGACGAACGACCTTCAGGTCGTCAAATAAGTAGACTATCCTAGGGAATACACAGTTGTATACAGCAGAGGCTGGAGAGAAACCTCTGAAAAAATAGTTCACGTCTAAGAAACAGGTAATTGAGATGCTAGAGCAACAACCTTCTAAGGCCATATATGAAACACTTTTGAGGCTTACAATAGATATGCCTCGCCAGAAAAGATAGTGCATTAGTCACGTTGGATTAAGTCCAGTTTAATTACGAAGTGACCTCAAGATAGACCACCAAAACATGTCTGTTTGGCAGACACCTTCACGCACCAGTATGGCAAACTATAGTCAGGCGTAAACCCGACTGTTTTGCGGTAATTGTGCTCACTAAACAACAACAAACCAAAGGACATCAAGTGACCGTTAGGACGTGTGGTCTCCGCCCTCCAAGTATGACCACACGCAAATGTGAGTGCGCGAAGAATTTTACAAGTTCTCTTCTAGAATCTGAGAACCTCGGATTACCGACTCGAGTGACACAGTTGCAATATGCACCAAAGACCTTTTCGTTAGAAACAGAAGACACTAAATCAAACTTTATTATAACAGCAGCTGAATGCTATTCCCTAAAACGTACCTTTTTTTAACACAGTCATCAACTCAGATAAAACAGTGATCACAATGTCGTTCCATCAATCAAAAGCTCCTGGGTTTAAAAATCGTTATGCGGATATTGTTCAGACCTAGCCAACCTAACAGCATGTCACTACATATACAACCAGAATGCTAGGCGGCAGCAAATACTGAACGGCTTAACGTTCATTGGCCTATTTCTTGTTAGCTGGTGACCGCGGAATCGTTAAAACAAGCTGCAAGCTAGGATGATTCGACAATACACTTCGTTTTAAGGGGTACATCGTTCTTTGAAAAACCAAGGACAGCACTGATGAGACCTCAGTATCAACCATGCACATACTATATTAACTTGACGTCGTCTTACTGCTACACTCACACCGGATAGAGTCCACGAAGTGAAATGCTCTCTATCCCAAGAAGAAACACCTCCACTGAAGAACCATTTCTGTCGTCTCCGGGAGGTGTTTTCTATTTGAAAAGAGTAATGCTGCGATCGGCAGCTGTGGTACCTGTATGAGGCCACACGAGCTCTTTGTCGGTACCTTAGTAAGGTACATGTTGATCCACTACAAAAGTGGTCGACTCGCTCCGAAGAGTGCACATTCAATCCAGATCAGCTTGCTGTTCGGGTGGACCGTCAAACTTGTTGGATTAGCGACAACCACAAACACCTTACTCCACCCTGTACAGTACACCACTTAGCTAACAACACTGGCGTACTTCGAACGTTTGCCCTTAAGAACAACGATCTGAATGTGCATATCTGACACACAATACGAACGTTTTTTTGCTTGCCGCATGTTGTGCCACAATTGTAGCATGTCATGAATTAAATGCATAAGCACAAACGATTGAGGGTACAGGTAAGCAAACCGTAAAACAACCGTAAAACAAATGGTACGCTTGATAAGTGCGACCGAATAGACAACAGCTATTTTGCCGTATTCGTAACATGACAACATTGATCGCTGTGAGTATGCAATCATCATCATCATCATCATCATAGACAGCAATACATCAGTGGTTCACACTGATGCTTGACTGCCACACAACCACGAAGAAAAAGAAAAAAAAACTTATATAGGAAGAAAGAAGAAAACAGAGGAGGGGAGGGGAAGTGGACCTAACTACTAAAAATAGCTACGTCTATATTCAAACATACAACATCAAGGCGCCTACACCTTGCAAACAAACAACCGAGCTGTGAGTGAAAGTAAGGCGTCATCAGCAAGACAGCTTCCTTACGGCTTTCACTGCCCCGCATCATTAAGTGCACTCACTTCACAGACAACTCGGCCAAACAACGACAGCATTCACGCCACTGAGCTCGATTAGCCGCCATCTCACCTAACGTCTCAAGCCACCGACTCTGTGAGTCGCGAGGGCCCCAGCCCGGGAGACGAACCCGACCTACAGTGACCAACCCCTTCGTAAACGATTTCATTTGTCTACGCCAGGTCATCATCTGTCCACCTCGCACCTTGCGCCAGTCGGCCGCAGCGTCGCAAACAGTGCTCGGTGTGGCAAACGACTAGCTGGCATCCTTAGTACATGACCCAACCATCTAAGTCTGTGCAAATGTAGCGACTGAACAAAAGAACTCGTTTGACAATCAGTGCCAAACACCCGCTTCCTAACCTCCTCGTTGCTTACTCGCTGGTGCCACCCGATACGAGCGATTGAACGCAGACATCGGTGGTCAAATACCTGGAGACGGTTCACGTCCTCTATCAGTACCCATGATTATTGAAGAAGCAATCTACACTAATTATATAGGCCATAACGGCTGATTTTTGAAATCCAGGTCAACGATGCTGTCTTAGGGTACTATGGATGAATGATAATGGAGGTATAGCTTCGCAAGTGAGCATCAGTCAGGCAAACACGGAACAGTCAAAACGGATATCCGGATCCGCCGGCTAGGCAACATCCAATTAATGCACGACTCCACACAGCACGACAGTTAACAATACACGATGTATAAACTGAAAGCATCACACTTCACCAAAGATCACAGTTATTTGGGTATGAGGTTAGCTCCAGATAGCGCAGTAATGATAACCATCGCTAATTGTGCGATTTCGGGTCCCAGTTCGGGTTAATTTGGGTGCTTCTGATTATACGCAGGAAGCCAGAAAGTATGCTGCTCGTATGCAATGCAATATAGTGAACGGCTGTGAATACTTAGCAAAGTTACAACGCGATCTATGCGTTCTAGGATAGTGACGCACATACCAGCCGATTCACGAGAGACAGAAGAGAAATTACCAGTGTGGAGACTAATAGCAGTAAATTCTGATTCCGTCGTCGACAGCCAAACATATTCAAAATATCGTGATCAGAGATTATTGATAGTGTTACTTAGCAAGGAAGCTAACAATAAAAATATCTTTACATGAAATCCGCAATGCCGTTCTACAACAGCCGTATCTAAGGTCCATTCCGTTCACCAACACATCCTCATCTATTGGTACTAAAGCCGTCTCTGCGATGAATGTATTAGAATCAGGCTGTAGCTTTTGACAGACTGGGGTCTTCAATCATCGCCTCGTTTCTGACTGGCTATCTAAAAATTATTTTGTTGCGATCCAACTGATTTATTTTGCATAAAGTCAATCAAGCACTTTTGCAGTATTATGAAACACTCATTTCGGCTCTTTACTTGTCACGTGGTACGGTTATAATACAGTGCGTTCGTCAACTCTGTCCGTTTTCTATTGTAATGGGATGGATTGGACACGCGCGATGAGCGAATAGTGAATAAGCGTACACAATAAATCCCAACCGTTACTGACAGACATGACAGATGGTGGCGCTCTTGAAACTCACAGGATGCCGAACAAGAATTGAGGATGTGTAAAAACATTTGTTGGGGTCCTTTTGCACAACTCAGGAAAATAACACCCAAAAAACATCCGAAAATCGCAGTCATACAATGGGCAATCCAATTGTGGATCAAATGAGTACGCTGTACAGTAACGAATTCGCTGACAATGAACCTCATTAAGATAACAACAGGCAAAAGTATAGTCAGAGTGAATGGTTACTACACCGTTTCATTCCCCCGTAAATGCACTGGTGAAAGACTACTGGGTAGTGTCGATGACACTACGAAAAGTAATACACCTCTTGGGAAACGATTAGCAGACAAGCATGCGTTAGCTGACAGTTACATAAAAGATATTAGAACCTTCAAAGGGAAAGGATATGTTACTGAGGTCCTTCGAATGCGGTAGGAAAGCAAATGTCCTACTAGATAGCATTAGCTTCACCATGATTTCCATCGAAAGAAACCAGAGCGAACTCCAGTGGTATCCGATTGCGCCGTGCAAGTAAACAGTACTTCTCCAAACCAACGATTACTCAGCATGTATATACTGTAGTCCATTTACCCAGCATCCCCTCATATATCAGAATAGAGGCTACTGCGATTACAAATGTTGAGGAAACATTCAAGTGAATCGAGGTACCTGCGGGAGACCGAAGGGCGATTGTACTTCTATGGTGGACAGAAATACCATGAACAATAAACCAAAGAAGAGCAACTGAAAATTCACCCGTCTGGACAGACATCTTCACTTTCTTGCACTAAACACGAGGCAGAAGCAACAGTTTCAAATCGTAGGGAAAAAATCAAAAGGTATGGTAGACAGACGACCGGATCGACCTAGACGAGGCCTCCTTACACCGATGTTTTCTCCATATTACGCTGAGACGCTCCATTTATAATTACCACCAAGGTGCCTATTGCAATGACAACAAATTAGCCAAGAGTGAATGTATAGCATGATTAAGACGAAAACAAAACCATTACAGCTATTTCCATCATTAAACGATCTATGCATGTTTGAGAGTGAACGAATGAACATGTGGCCGGGAATCGAAGATAAACGTGGACTCACAAATGTGAAGGCAACACTGAATGATAGATCACCAGAAATGACATAAGGTGAAGACTAAACAACTCTCTAGATGTGTGATTTTCAAAAAGACTAGTTTGTGAAGGGGTAGAATGCTATGAAAGAAAATAAGAAAAATATGGTGAACAGCACCTAGAGAACACAAGGACTGTCCTGAAAACAATAAATCGTCTATATTGAAGTGAACATCACCCACAATTGATCGCAGCTGTCGCATTCCCATAGACTTTCCAGTCGGCCCCTTTCGAAAAGAAGCACTAGACTCGAGTTTCGCTCTCATTAGAGCTCGTCAGTAGTGAACACCCTTGCCACGGCCGGGATTGGAACTCCGACCGCGCTTTCGTGGAGAACTGTGCTGACAACTGCACCAGTGATCTCAAACTGGGCACAACTGAATTGTCAGATGAAAACGATCGGTCACATCTAAACAGAGAGCCTGATCGCCTCGAGAGGAGACACAGTTACTGTCTGTTAACTCCAATCGATGACCCCTCGACTAGGACTTCTCTCCAAGTTGAAATCACAGAAATCATTGAACTTGTTGAGCAGTGTTTTGACTACTAATAAGTGACGGGATTTTGACAGGAAAATGTGTCATCGACGAGCTGTAACAAATGCAAAACTTGAATACAGTATTTCCTTTCAAAAGGGGCTAACGAGGAAGTCTATAGGAATGCGACGATTGTGAGCAACCGTGAATAATGTTCTGAAAACGTACATTAAAAAATACTTGGTATGCACGTAAGATTCCGCGGAAATAACGTCCGTAAGATGACAAACGAACTCACAGGGCGGAATAAAATCAGCAAGAATAACTCACTCATATGCTTCCTTAAAATCATTAATCGGGTAGCCCAAGCCATGAAGCAAACGAAAACCGGACAGTTTTCCGACAGCGCAAATCCAAATGGTGGGCTCCGGTTGATCGAATATAAAATCAAACGCCTGTCGAAGACAATGCAACTTGGCCAAATACTCGAAATCGCGTTCGCAACCAACCAGTTGTGTACGGAGAGATCTGTGAAAAATGGTCAGTAACTTATACATGTAAGTGCAAAATGTGGAGTAAACGGCCAGCGACCATAAACCATTGATGCCTTTTTACTCTATTGTTGTAGGCAGGCGGTAGAAGATGGTAAACGTTAATAAAAGACTAATTTTGCAGGCAGTATAATGTCATACATGACAGGTATCTTTATCAGATGATGGTTATCCGCAGAACAGAGTCTTACTTTTCCTAGTTCTTTCCCAGAACATTTGAACTGTGAAATTTTTTTCTCTTGGCGGTTTTTTGTATTTTTATGGTATCATTTTCAACCATCGAGGTTACGAACAGCTGTCTACTACGCAGTGAACTGATCCGCATTTTCTATTCCATACTGAAGGATTCTCAGATAATAGGCTCAACTTTCGTCAACGATTCCAAGTATTACCAGAACCATTGTTACCTATTTGCGGAAAATAATGGAAACATGTGACGAAATATAACACAACAAGCAAGGTTAACACCTGTTTGAAAGAATCAGGGATAGTGCATCATGAGGAAGAAGTGGATGATGAACTGGTTTTAAACGTAAACTCTGGCGCTGCTGCTCTACAAACTACAACATTATCGCGCAACCTTTCAATACTTTCACCTACAGCTCGGTTGTTTGTTTGCAAGGTGTAGGCACCTTGATGTTGTATGACTGAATATAGACGTTGCTATATTTAGCAATCAGATCCCTTACCTCTCCTATTTTTCTTCTCTCTTCCTGTACAGGGGCTGCTTTTTTCTCCACAACTGTGTGGTAGTACGAACCACTGATGGATTGCTCTCTATGATACTGATGACGATCGCGTAATCACTGAATGTTAATAAACAAGGACGTGCATGTAAAATTCAGCCGAATTACCCTAAAAAATTAACAGTAATATTCTCTCGGACGACTGTTAGGTGCGACGATATATATGAATTGTCGAAAATGACCTACGGAAGTTACTTGGTTACTGGATGAACAATTAATTTCAGATAAATGGTGCACGACATCCAGTTTTGGCGAGGTCAACCGTGGAACTATGAATAAGGAGCTTGATTTGCAGCTAAGTCGAATGCATCTGTTCATATCATGATATTAAAAGCATGTACATGAGGCGAAAGCGGGGGACCGAAGAAACGGTTAACTGAGAAATTTACATAGAACATGACGTAAAGATTGACCCCCAAGTCTTAAAGATGGCCAAAGTTTGAGTGAGATGTACGACTGAGAGTCATGGGGAAAATTTACAAAACGGGAAAATTCCCGAAAATCACAATGAGATGAAAATAAGATGAATAATATGACAAGCGCACTCACCGAAACAAAAATGAACAGTGATGGCCGAAGGCGCACCCCTTACCACTGAACACGAAGAATCATGTGGACCATGTATCAATTGGAAACAGATCTAATTTTATTCTACCTGTTCAACGTCAATCTAACCACCGGTTACGAAGAATGCGTACACTCCTCTATTCGTGCTGTTACCAGGACCTCATATAAAAGAATAAGGTATTTTGTCCCATAAATGAATAAACGCATGTACAAACTGGCGCAGACATTTCGTTTGACCCATTCTGCCATTTTTACTGGGTGGTCGTACTTAAGAACTGCCCTGACCCAGTAGGCTGTGCTAAGGTTTCCGCATTAACGGATGTGATCATAACAGATAAATCAAATAAGAGCACTATTGAGAAAAGCCTTACACACATTGGGCTGTATGTCAGACTACTGGTTGTGTAACAATGTTCAGACAGTAAAGCTCGACTCTACAAATACAACAGAAACATATCCATCGTTTCCACAATGCTGTCTTCAAGATAATGAAAAATGAAGTCGGAAAAGATGCTCATAAACAAAAGACAGACCGACAAGCCAACGATATATAAGCCTACATGTTGGAAAAAACTTTTGGTGCAATTCAGAGAACTTACGTAGTTTTGAATGTATCTACAACTCACAAAAATAGAGGAAATCAGACACCAATGTGCTGTTCACTGTATCCTCAGGCTATGCTAAGAGACAGTCTTAAGTCACTGGCTGGGGGCGACATCCAAGTAAAACCTCTCCTGTAGTCACGTCACTTTTATCCAAACAGCTCCAGTGAGAACCCTCAGGTCAGGCCACTTTCGCAGAATAAACAGAAAAAAGGCGTAAAAAGTTACCGCGCTAATCAATCAATTCAAACAGTTTACGCCACTTTATTTCTCACTTTTTCTGCTCTTAAGGTATGTTTGGATAATTCTATCCTTCCCCTTTCTGGTGGCTGCTTTTTCGAGCCAAAACGTCGGTGGAAATAGACAATTTTCACGTCCACACTCTCCAACAACTAGACCAGTAACTTATCGTAGCAAGTACTGGCTCAAGTCTGGCGCCTGATGTGAATTAGGCCTCTAAAACAAACTTACAAATATAGAACATAACGCACCTGAGCCCACTTTCAAATGAGTACGTCTCCGACAGAGAATCTGGTGGTACCTAAACCTAGTATACCGAGTAAATTGTTGTTGAGATTGCTTAGATCCAAGACGGAGCAATTCTTGTTCAACTGGATCTTAATGAATGAACAGTTGTGTCATTTGGCATAAACTTGAAACGCATTATGTTCACAACACTGGCGTGTGCCCACAACGTAAAATGCCGTCAAACATAATCATGAACATCTAATCTACATTCTGAAACAATCAAAACATAGACCTCATCGCATTAACGATAGATTTTATGGTGCAACTTGTGAGATTTGCTCTGGAGATGCGGCTAAGTGTTATGTTTCGCATCATCACCAACATAGACAGCAATACATTAATAGTCCCCACTGAGACTTAACTACCACACAACCACGAAAAAAAGCAAACCCTGTATAGAAAGAGAGAAGAAAAAAGAAAAGGACGGGAAGGGACCTAACTACTAAAAATAGCTACGTCTATATTCAAACATTCAACATCAAGGTGCCTACACCTTGCAAACAAACAACCGAGCTGTAAGTGAAAGTAAGGCGTCATCAGCAAGACAGCTTCCTTACGGCTTTCACTGCCCCGCATCATTAAGTGCACTCACTTCACAGACAACTCGGCCAAACAACGACAGCATTCACGCCACTGAGCTCGATTAGCCGCCATCTCACCTAACGTCTCAAGCCACCGACTCTGTGAGTCGCGAGGGCCCCAGCCCGGGAGACGAACCCGACCTACAGTAGCCCTGATTTTTTTTTAACAAAGATAGAAAGAGGCTAAACGGAAGTAGGATTGTTGTGGATGAGACATCATCATTATCATCATCATCATCATCATCATCATCATCATCATCATCATCATCATCATCATCATCATCATCATCATCATCATCATCATCA
>LOND01000076.1:92390-110414 GCA_014220965.1 Paragonimus kellicotti
CTAAAGGAGCTGCACGATAGAAAAGATACGGGTGAGTCCGACCTGTTCATTCAGAATTTTCAGGTCAAGCGGAGGAGGCCTCAAGTCCGTTGGAACACTTTTGTGTTCCACCTGGGCAAGAAGGAGCGGCAGAGCATCCAACCACACTACCCGACACTCCCCATTCCAGAAATAGAGGAGCAAGCTTAGATCGGACGAGAGTGGTATACTCAAATGTTCGGAGCCTACTAAACAAGCTGGATGAGGTAGAGGAATGGGTTGGAAGTAATAACCCCGCAGTCATGGCCCTTGCTGAGACGTGGTTGTCTGAGGACGTGATGGACGCTGAAGTCTCCGTGATAACATTCCCGCTACTCTCGTGCTAGCCAGAGCCGATGATGACGGTACTTACGAGGGACTGTGGTGCAAGGTAAAGTTAACACCGAACAGCTCTACCATGCTCGGTGTTATATATCGCTCCCTGGATCGTTTCCATCTCAACTGTTAGACGATTTAAGGATATTTGGAGCAACTAACCACTGCTTGATATTGGGAGATTTCAACGCACCTCACATCAATTGGAGAACACTTGCATGTACCAGTGGTTCAGACCGTTTTTCAGAGACACTGCTTCGGCTGGTCGTTGACGAGTTGTGCTTGTACCAGCATGTGGCAACTCCCACACGGTTGCAGGCTGGATGCCGCTCCAGCTTGGATTTAGCGTTTTCTGCATTAGAGTCCGACATCTACCGAGTTGATATTTTGCCCCCAATAGGGAGGAGTGACCATGCGCTACTGGATATATGGTGGGCAAGAGGTGAACTGCGGTCAACACCTACCCCGGTTCGACGGAATATCTGGAGAATTCCGTTCGAAGAGATGAGGGAGGCTGCGCGCGCATACGACTGGGGCGGCAGTACGAACACGGTTGATGTACGTTGGTGTAAAATCAGAGATAACCTGTTGGCTCTCGTGGAACGGTTCGCACCGGTGTCTCGTGGTCGTTCCCGCTCTAAAGGGCCACCGTGGTTCGATGTCGAATTGCGTGCCACCCTCAGGCGCAGACACCGGCAGTGGATGAGCTACCGGACTGGTCATGGTACCTACGATGCGTACCGGAAGACACGGAATGAATGTAATACCATGAAGCTTAGAAAGCGCCAGCAATATGAGGAAAGGCTGGCCGCGGAATCGGCCACAGCACCCAAGAGGCTCTGGGCTTACATCCGTCGACGGACCAGAACTAAAGCGGAAATCCCAGCACTGATGGATCAGAGCGGAAGCGAGGTGGTTGAGGACTGGGATAAAGCTCAGCTGATGGCTCGGCATTATTCATCGGTCTTCTCCCAAGATAATGCGCAATCTGCCTTGCCTGATGACATTGGACCATGCCTGATCGACATGCTATTTAGCATTGATGAGGTGGAACGCGAGCTAAGGTCGATTGATGTCAGTAAGTCCCCCGGACCGGATAACATCCACCCTTTATTGCTGCGTGAACTGGCGGTAGAATTGGCTGTGCCACTGACGGACCTGTATCAACAGTCTCTGAACGAAGGTAAACTGCCAACGGAGTGGAAACGAGCAGTGGTTGCACCTATGTACAAGGGGGGACGGTCGGAAGCCGTCAACTACCGACCAGTATCCTTG
Source organism: Paragonimus kellicotti (assembly GCA_014220965.1). Taxonomy (NCBI): domain Eukaryota; kingdom Metazoa; phylum Platyhelminthes; class Trematoda; order Plagiorchiida; family Troglotrematidae; genus Paragonimus; species Paragonimus kellicotti. The sequence continues at coordinate 94,020 of LOND01000076.1, forward strand.
ACTTGCGTACTTGGTAAAGTAATGGAGCGGCTGATAGCCCGTCGTCTCCAGGGGCATCTGGACCAACTCTCGACTCTCAGCGAGAGGCAGCACGGATTCCGAGGGGGCGATCTTGCTTGACAAACCTCCTGCTTGCCAGAGAGCGATGGGTGGAAGCGAGAGCGAACGGCAAGACTCGACTTCAGCAAGGCTTTCGACAGAGTGCCGCATAGTCATTTGCTCACCAAGCTGTTAGCATACGCTGTCAGCTCGCCTATGATAAATTGGATAGCAGACTTCCTCCGTAGTAGGTCATTCGCTGTTAGGGTCAACCAGCAATTATCTGAATGGCTGCCTGCCCCAAGTGGTGTGCCACAAGGGTCAGTACTCGGGCCCTTGCTGTTTCTGGTTTTCATCAATGATCTATTGGACCAGTTGCAGTCGCCTGTCCTCGTCTTCGCTGATGACATGAAAGTATGGAGGACAATCTCTTCAGACGAGGATAGCGAAATATTGCAACTGGATTTAGATGCGATTTCAACATGGACAGTTCAATGGAACTTGCCTCTGAACCCACAAAAATGCTCCTTCATGCACCTGGGAGATATAGGGATGTCAAGGCATATCACGTTGGAGGTCACCTGTTGACACAGTGTAATACAGAACGTGACCTGGGGTGCTGGTGTCAGACACCCTCAAAACGCAGGCTCAAACAACACAAGCCTGTGTTAAAGCTAGGAGAGTGCTTGGGGCTATCCGTCGATCCTTTGCCAAAGTGTCCAAGGAGGCCTTTTGCTTACTCTTCTCATCTCATGTTCGTCCGAGACTAGAGTACGGCCACGCCGCAGTGTTCCCCTGTACACAAAGTGAGGTAGCTCAACTTGAAAGAGTGCAGAGGGCAGCCACACGCATGGTTGTTGGGATGAGGGGCCTCTCCTATAACAGACGGCTGGAGTATCTGAACATGTACCCCCAGAGTTACCGGCGACTCCGCGGGGACCTTATTGTGATACGCCGCATTTTGCGAGGTGACATGGGCGAGGAGCTCAGAGCAGATTTTCCCCTCCGCAACGAGCACAGATTTCGGAGCCATCCACTCACGATTCTCAAGCAACGATCGGGGCGAATTCACGCCGTATTCCGACTGTCACGGCGGGCCGTCAATAGCTGGAATGCGCTACCAGCGCAGGTGGTGCTAGCACCCAATGATGTGGTTTTCAAGCGGCTCCTAGATGCACGCGTAACGTCGCGCCCTGCTTCCTCCCTTGTCAAGACGCTCAGTGAAGAGGCTCACACAGTCGAGGACTTCTGCATTCTATCAATGAACAATGAACGGTAAAATACTTATCTAATAGAAAAGAACGACTGATTAATCTAACAACTTTTAAGTGATAATCTAATAACACTTTGAAACGGTCCCTAGAAGAGCAGCTAACAACCTCTAATGGAAGGTCGTTCCAGTGGTTGATAACCCTGTAAGAGAAGAACTGTTGCCTAAGGAAGGTTCGGGGTCGAAGCTTATGGAGCTTCTTGTCGTGACCCTTCCGACAATTATCAACTACTGGGGTAAATAATTGCTGCACGAATCCTGCGCTAAAGAAAAAGTGCGTAAGGATTAAGTCACCGCGGAGTCTTCGAAACTCAAGTGGGTAAAGATCAAGAATTTCAAGACGAGACTCGTAGGAGAAATGCCGCAAGCCAGTGACCATTTTAGTGGCTACTCGCTGGACACGTTCGATGGTATGTCCTTTTTCAAGCCGGTGTATACGACTTGATTAGCATACTCAAGCAGTGGTCGTATGTAGACCCCGTAGAGCGACTGAAAGGCATGCCTGTCTATGCGGGGAAAGGCTCTTTTTATCATCCCAAGAGTCCTAAATCCCTTTTTGCGGCCATCTGATGGTGATAAGAAAAGGATAAACCGGTCGACAGCCAAATCCCTAGGTCTTTTTAAGGTCTACTTTCGCGATATCTATTACACTTTGTGCACCATGTATCACGAATAGGTTCCCGGAGTCTCCTCCGAGCGACATATGTGCACACTTGCTGTCGTTTAGAGGGAGACTCCAGTCATCTGACCAGCACTTAATACGGTCAAGGTCAATCTGTAATGCACTGGGATCACAAGCATTCCAGATTTTTAATCATCAGCATAAAGGAGGGCGTTGCTAGAAATAAGGTCAGGAAGATCATTGATGTATATTAGAAACAATAACGGACCGAGTACGGATCCTTGAGGAACTCCAGCGGAGATCGGAGAAGAGAAGAAAGGTCCGATCCGGTTTTTACTCTGAAAGTCCTGTTGCCAAGAAAGGATGCAATCAGCGGAGAACCTATCCTTGGATGCCATAAGCCTCTAGTTTATGTACAAAGGACCGTGTGGAACACGGTCAAAGGCTTTGGCAAAGTCGGAAGAAGATAGCATCCGAGATATGGCCATTGTCTTTGGCGTCTGTCAGGCTATCCATGAAGATTAGCATATTGGTTATGCATGACCGGTCGGGAAGAAAGCCATGCTGGGTAGAGGAGAAAAGGTTATTGGAGAAGAAATGCTTAAGGATGGCGCGTTTTAACAGACGCTCCATTACCTTGCATGGGATGCTGGTGAGGCTGATCGGCCGATAACTAGCAGGAGAGTGACGATCGCCTGCCTTAAATATAGGTGTGACAATGGCCTCTTTCCATGCCTCCGGAAGAGTGCTGGTCCGAAGTGTCTGTTTAAACAGACCATGGAGGGCATCGCCAAACCAAGGGCCGCTTCTTTGAGGATCCGAGGATGGATCCCGTCTGGTCCCATTGCACTATAAGGATTGATCTTAAGCAAGAGATCCTGAACGTCGAGCACAGAGAATTCAGCTGTTAGGAGTGGGCATTGGAAATTTCTCCGCGGGAGAATCGGATGCCAGTTTGGCGGGACCACATTGTAAACTGCTGAATAGTATTCTCTGAACACAGCAACCACCTGGGGGTTGGAGGAGGTTTCCCCGTCGGGAAGCCGCAGAGAAAGCGCCGAGGGCTTAGTTTTTCTCTGGCGGCGCATGTACTTGAAGAGAAAATTCTTATTCTCGCGGGCTACTAGTAGGATCTTTGACTGTATCCGTTGGGTGTGTTGACGGATTTCCCGCTTGCACCTGTTTCGTACAGAGCGAAAGGCTTTTAGATCCTCCGGCTTGCCCGTTAGCTTCTGTTCAGAGGATTGAAGGGTACGCGACGTAATCTAACGCAGGGTGTAAGATTAGAACACCGCGGAGTCCTCAAAACGCAGGTGGATATAGATCTGGAATTTCAGGTCGGGACTCGTGCGCGACAATTTTTATGGCCATGGCTGGTTTGCTAGCCGCGCGCTGGGCACGCCCAACCGTGAGTAAGTCTTCTTACAGGCCGGTATACACAACCTGACTTGCATGCTTGAAAAGCTTTCTTGTCTATGCGGGGAAAGTGCGCTTGATCATCCTAAGAGCGGCAAATCCCTTTTTTGCCGCCATCTCATGGTGATACGCGAAAGATAAGTTAGACGACAACCAGATGCCCAGATCTTTCTTCAGATCGATTTTCATGATATCTACTGTGCCGAATGCACTATGAATCACGGAGGCATTGCCAGAGTCTCCACCGAGTGACATATGTGCGCACTTATTGTCATTTAGTGGGAGACTCCAATCGTCCGACCAGCGCTTAATCGCGTCAAGATCAACCTGTAGTGCACTGGGATCAGTGGCATTCCAGATTTTTATGTTATCGACACGCAGGAGAACGCTACTGGGAATCTTTTCCAGAAGTTCATTGATGTAGATCAGAAATAACAGAGGACCTAGCACTGACCCTTGAGGAACTCCCGCAGAAATGAAAGAGGGAGATGAGAGATCTGATCCGGTTTTAACTCTAAAAGTTCTATTATCGAGAAAAGAGGCAATCCAGCGAAGAACCTCTCCTTGAATACCATAGGCTTCCAGTTTGTGTTTCACGGGGACATGCGGGGTAAGATCGAAAACCTTGTTGAAATCAAAGGGAGTAAAATCTGAGATGTAGCCATTATCTTATACCTCTGCCAGACGGTCCGAGATCAGCTTGTTTGTTATGTCCGACCGGCTAGGGAAGAAGCCATGTTGAGTGGAGGAAGAAAGAGTGTCGTATAGAAAGTGGTTGAGAATGGCACGCTTTATAGGCGCTCCACTTATCTTGCATGGAATGCTAGTAAGGCTGATTGGCCGATAGCTAGCCGGAGAGTGCCGGTCAACCGTCTCGAAATATGGGCGTGACCGTGGCCTCTTTCCATGCATTACGAAGGATGCCAGTCTGGAATTTCTGGTTAAGCGGTTTAAACATAGAATCTTCCTGATTAGCAGTTGTTCCTTTGATAATTCTAGGATGGGTCTTGTCAACACCAACCACACTCCTTGACTCAACTTTGTATAAACGTTTTTCACCAACTAGTACAGAAAATTCAGCGGTATCTGGTAGTTACCGGAAACTTCGTTATTGCACGCTAGGGTGTTAGTTCGGCGCTACAAAATTGTAGACTGCCGAAAAGTACTGTTCAAATAACTCCGCCACCACAAGGTGATCCGGAGAAGTTTTCTTTTCGGACAGTAGCAGCGAAGAGCTCAAGGTCCATTCTTTCGCGATCGACAATGCTCAAACAAGCTCTGTTTCACTTGAGCTTCTTGGTGGACCTTTTCTTGTGAGGTTAATGTGTTTGCGGAATGCCCGTCGACTAAACATCGGAAAAGAAGCTGAGAATCCGCTGTCACAGCCCAAGGTAGTCAACGATGCCTAAGTTTTCTTGAGTGCATTGAGGTCACCCATAATAAGTAGAGAACGAAAACCCTTTAGTCCTGGGGAGTTTCCCAGGCTCACAGGAACAGCGTCATCATCGAAAATTTTAGATGAGGAAAAAACTGCAAATTATCCCTACTACGACTGAATCATGGTCGCGCCATGTTATTCAAAGTCACAGGGCGTCATCTTTGTTGCGGGACTGAAATTCTCATGACCGTTGGTGTTGGTAGGTTTCGTTTGAAGAAAACCGAAAAGCCCCTCGTTTTCCGTCGTGGAGAGTCAGTTGGTTAATCGAATATCCGAGAACACCCAGTTTGCCGTAGCTGATATCACTTGTGAGCCAGGTCTCCGTAAAAGCGACGATGTGCGGTTGAGTGTCACGCACTGTCTGATTTCCGGTAAATCATTGAACAAGCTCAGATAGTTCGTGCTTTTGAAGGCTACTTTCTCGTTTGTTTTTGTGTAAGGACAGAAAAAATTGCAAAGAAGGGCTCGCGAGATCAGAACTATGATTGAACAGTGGACTAAAGACGACGACGACTCGGTTTCTTCTGCCCCGTTGCCCTGACAAACTTCTTTTGCGGCTGCGGGCACCAAGTCGCCGCATGTGCGTACACCGACGGTTTTACAGCACGCCTGACTAGCAGTCCTGTCCTCGGAAATCCCAGCCCCGTGGCCCCTACAAATTTTTCTTTTTTTGGGAGTGTTTAGAAATAGTTTCCTGTACCCAGCAGTATGTGGGCAACAGAACCACATCGGCTGGCGAAATTGCGGTTGCACCTAGTCTGAAGCTTTTTCTAATGTAACGTGAACTTTCCTATCATACCGGAAGCAAATACAGAACACAACTCACGTTTGCTTCCCATTGGATGAGCCGATTAAAATGCAGCCGTGGAATGCGCACACTCAGATGATTTCGTATGACCTGATTGACAGACTCTGCCAGTCGGGGAAAGGTAAGCGTATCCTACATGAAAACGCCAACAGCTTCACTGTGGTCACGGTTGTAGGTTCACCGCAGACGGAATTCTTATATCAGTCTTTCATCATTTGTCCAAGGTTTGCTGTAAGCATGGTGGCACGATTTCGTGGACGGGTGTACTCCTCCAATCTGCCACTTTCTACCTTCCAATCGACTGTTCTTGTGATTTTCAAAAGCAAACAGTGTTGAACTGTACACGGATGATTGAATTAGGCGCATATTCAATCTATTTTTGATCCGTCCTTCCGAATAGTTTTACACACCGGTTAGACCTTAATCATGAACCGATGCTGGCCTTCATTCACTGGTGCCAGTTACCAGCAATAGCCATGAGATGAAACAATAAACGACACAGAAATTGAGTTGACTACATCAACACAGTTTAGCGAAACAAGTCAAATTTTCACGCCACTGGACGGCAGCTCGAGCAAGAATCTTGAAAGACAATGCCCAATCCAGAGGTGATTCGTGCTGATCACCTTTGGAATGCCGTTTTCCGCGGACAGAGATTCTCGCCGGAAGCGCCACTCAGTTGCATCATAGAAATTTACAGCTAACTGAAATAAGAAGGCCTACAGTTGATTACGCACACGACCAAAATTTGCGGGTCGCCCGTGACCAATTACCTACTGTGATAAGCAGCTAGTGTTAGACCAAAATGCGACAAGGAATGCAGAACACTGTAATGCAAATCAATGGCAGATCACTGTTTGTTTGGTGTCGACAGTGGACGCAACAAAATAGCGCATGAGCATGTAGACTTTTCGTCTACGCACAAAGCAGGTATACGCATGACTATCAGCGATATCCCAGACACCTTGCGAAACACCCATAGTTTCTATGCGGTTGAGTGCTTCGGACAGGCTTTCTGCAACGCTTATACGCGCAGGCTTACTGATTATCACGGGGAACTTCGGCAATTATCCGTTTCGAGGATTCGGCTTGAAGGTCGTTCAAAAGGGAAAACGGTCATTTTGGCGCGAATCCTCGTTTTTAAATATTTTGACCATTTTAAAATCGGAATTTCAGGCAAAGTACCTACAGTACATCAATTATAAATATGCAGCGTTAATGAAAAAGTTGAAATACATCGAATAAGTGCCAAAAAGTACTGGTTCATCAGCGAAACGTTTTCCCACCATTTTTGCGAAAATTACCCGTTATTAGCGTTAGCTCACTTTCTCAGGTCTTATAAATGCGCTCATTGCAATTTTCAGATGAAATACGTCATTCCGTAGCCTGAGAGTGCTTCATTTTGTGTGGTTTCGAAGATATGGTCGAAATGGAAATATACGACCACACAATGTTGGCATTGCATTTCAACAAGAACACTAACACATTTGATGTGAAACATGTATGACAACGTTTCCAGCTTCCTTGTCTATACGATATTTGTACTGTTTCTCCTTGTTTGGAAGATTTCAGGTAGATACTGGTCGACGAAAAGTTGCTCTTATAAATGGTTGTTTTCATCTTCGGTGTATATGGAGCGGCGTAAGAAAAGGGTATCATGTCCCACTCTATCACTGGGAATCTTCAGAAGTAAATTCTATTCACTCTACTGCATTGTTTCCAACTAGATTGAGGTCGCGTGTCGTTCATACGAAACAGTATACGGAAACAGATGAACTCAAGCTGCCTGCCGATCACTGGGAGGTATACCTCTCAGCCAGTCACAACTTGATGGTTAGAACGCCAAGTATCTATCGCGGTGCAGAAAAATACTCCGATCAATATGACAATCAACGGACTCAAAAATGATGATTACCATGTACCACAGACGCTTCAAATACAAGTTTCTCATCACTTCCCGCATGTGTTCGTTCTCCATGTTGTCCATGGCAAACGTCATTCGGACGGAGCAGCCAATCACATGTGCATAAGAATGTGTTGAGTAAGCGTGGTGAAAGTATACTCGGTCCACCTCTTACTCAAACTCAAACAAGATAGATCTAACAGGATGGCAATACAAACGTTGTGTCAAAGAAACTACATAAAAATTGTACCGACAGTCTCAATCTTACGCACTGTGTTATTCGCTAATTTCTTAGCTCTGTATTGCACCAATCAACATAGAGTTTCTGACTCTGTATGTTTTGATACGACAAGCCAATGACAGAATATGATTTCTTTAATATTGTTTCACATCTGTAAATGCGGCTTTTTGTCTTGAGAATAGTAACTGCTTATTACAACCCGTACGAGGTCTTCTCATTACCGATGTGGGAGGTCTTAATTCGAGTACGATTTCCTGGGATATTCGAGTTCCCTAGTTTCAAGTATAACAGTAAGCCCATTGTTCATTAACACTATTTGACGGCCAATAAACTGTAAACTATGTACCAACCTCCCAGTGCTCTCATTACTTTAGCACGGATTCTACGAAGGTTGACATTTCGAGGCCGTTTGCCAATGTTCCACATTTTCTTATTTACACCAAAGTTACTCAATTATCCTAAGTCCGTCCAAGGGCAATTTTAATTCCACCCTTTTGCACGATGTCAGCAGCAGAATTCCAAGGGGCCTTATTGGTGTGGACGAAAATGAAGACTGCTGGGTGCGTTCATATCAGAAGCTGTTCCGTCCAGCTTAATCAAGCCATGGACGTCGTTTAAGTACGCAAAATGCGCTCACATTATCCGAATGACTTTTACAATGAAAACCATTCATAACAAACATATGCGGATAGTGTTGATAAATTTGAAGTTGGAGCGTTTGAAATACACGCAAATCGTCATCGTCAATTGTGTTGAATGCCATGCTGAGTGGACTATCTTTCTGCACCGCGACCTGTAATTGGCGTCCTAAATATCAAGTGGTGGTTTGCTAAAAATTATTCCCCCCGGTGATCGACAAGTAGCTTGGGTTTATCTGTTTCGTATTATGTTTATATGAACGTCGACCAACGTCGATCGGGTTCGGAGCAACGCACTAGAATGTACAGAAGTAACCTCTAAAGATTTTCAGTCTTTTATGACCAAAAGTTGAATCAGCTATTTGTTCATGTCATTTGCAACCATCTCCGGGAACAAAATTTCGTCGATTGATATCTTCATGAAATCCTGCAAAGAAGGGGAAGGTGTATGAATTTTGTTTAAACAAGGAAGCTGAAAACGTTATCACCCTCAAATATTTCGGTATTCTTGCTAAATTACAATGACATCGTATGGTTGCGAATTTCCACTCCACCGATATCTTCAAGGAGCCGAAACGTTCAACATTTCTGGGTCAGGGGATCATGCACTGCACCCGAATAATGGCAGTGAACACATTTACGACACCTGAAAATGTGGGGTAACGCATATACTGGGTTGTTTTTACAAAGTGGTAGAAACATTTTTATCGCCAAACCTGTACTTTCGGCACCTAATGGAGGAATTCCAATTTCCTTATCACTGACGTTTACTTATAGGTGATGGACTGTGGGTACCTTGCCTGAAATTTTGGTTTAAATATTTTTACAACGGTTAAAACGAGGAGTTGGGCGAAAGTTACCGTTTTCCCTCTGAAACGAACTTCAGGCCCAATTCCTGCGGATGCCATTATTGCCGAAACTGCACCTAAAATCCGCTGCTTTCCATGTCATTTACTCTTGCGTTGTTAAAGTGGCAGCTAATCAGTGCCTGCATATTTTGTGAATTCCTTTTTGTTGGAAGTAGACGGGACAAAAGTGCGTAGATTGCAATCCTGTGTGCCTTCACAACTCTCAATAAGTGAGGAGATATTCTCACCGAGAGATTTCCGTATACTTTTTTGTACCAGATCGTCTGAAGCACGTTTGAACATTCACATTTGCTGTTGCTTATATTGCGATATTAATTTGCGGAACTATGGTCAATTTTATTGCAAACGGTTGCTATTTCAAATGGCTGATAAATTCGTTTATCATTTGTTTCATACAAGTGTAATACCGTTCAAAATACTACGTGAAATTTTGCCAACCTTATATTGAATTAGCATCTAATAACTATTACCCGTCTCATGTGTTAACTTGTTCGAATTTGAAGATCATACCACCGGCATTATTCACAAATCGTGAGTTAGCACGCCGGGTATCACCTTTTGGCTGAGTCAAAAGTACGCAATACAATAATTAGTTTTCAGAAGGATCACTTGCCATACGAAATAATTATGCAGTCAAATTAAGGTATACCATCAACCGATATCACTGTCCCCAGAAATCCGGAGGGGAAGGCGTAGAATTTACGCTTCAGAAAAATCACATCTAGCCTCCGCATAATACTTGTAATAAAGACTGACTTTCTAGACACGGTGCACAGGATCCTTAAAAAAACGCAATTTCGGGATACTGATTGTATTACACCGTCAAAACTAGTGGGTAGCGCGTCGTTCACAGAAAATCATATTTGAAGCTAGTACAGAATAGTCCGAAGTTCATTAATCCAGTTGCTTTCAGATATGTCTGTTGACACTGAAACAAAATCGTGTTGCAGCTCTACCATAAAATCACCCATTATAGCTCTCCAGAGCCTCCATACATGCGCTCTACAGATACAATCGACAGAAGGATAACTGATCTCTTTAATTATCTCCGCCCTGTTACAGTATCGTCGGTGTTTAGTGAAGCACGCTGGGTGGCCACCGGGCTTCTCACTGATATGCCAATGCTAAAGTTGTTAACCTAGAAAGTAATCGCTTTCTTCAGATTTTTTGCGTTTTGAAGTAGAAGCTTCTTCACAAACGAAAGGTGCAGTTGATAAATTAATTTCTTAGAGTATTAGCGTGTCCAAAAATCTAATGGAATCGTGCTCAGGTCTCAACTCGGTGAGTTATCAGCAAGTAGGACAGTGCACCGCAACGTCTCCCCGTCATCTTGTCCGTTCCCAAGGCGGACGGGTTGAATGAATAGAGTTGGCAAACTTAAAACTGGAAGAATGGAAAGCGTCTCATACTTGCGATTATATGTAATCCGCATTCTGACTGTACTTAGACCAACTGCTGTTAAAAACTGAGGTTACATCTGTACATGATCACTCTAACAACCTTATGAGATCTTTTAAGGCCGATAACCTAGCCGTTAGAGTCCACTGGCGAGGGATGAACAACGGATTTTGATTTTACCTGAATTCGTCAAGAACGACATACATAAGTATTAGCATTTTCGGGGTTCCGAATTCTGTATGACGTTTGACAGCCTAATCACGGATTGTAGACAACTTGTGTGGGCTCAAGGTAAACAAACTGTAGTCATCCTGTTCTGCGATAGACGGAAAACAGGTCTAATTTTAACAGCTTCGAATCGAATCAGAACGAGTCACAGTTTCCCGTGTGACATCGAGGTTGTACCTTGGAATAAAGTCGTATTTTTGAGAGATAAACGGACGAACGGATGACATTTGCAATCAACAACGTAAGAGTCATTGAAATATCTTGGGCAGACTTACAGTAGGGAGAAGCCAAACGTACCAAAAGTCCCAGCAAACAGATAGACAAACGAAGGACATACCTGAGATTGGCGAAGTATTTGGCTACCCGTTGGAAAGCGGCCTTTCACCGAAAAATACAGTTGGACTGTCGAGAGTTGCGCATGGGCAATCTACGTTGACGCCGTTGCCATACTTCCCTTTAAATGCTTGAGTAACAGTCGCCCGCACTACCGCTTCCCGTAGCCAGTTCCACGGCGCAGACACACACAGGAAAGCAATGATCCATGCGGAGACAGCGTAGACGTTGCTGGTTCAATGTCAACGACTTTTCGCCCATGATGCGCTTGCAGGCTATTGTGATCAGGTATGAATTCGAGTGTAAATCATTTTGGAGAATCCTTCGAAAGAATGTCAACTCCCTCGCGGATCCTAAGTATTGACAATCAGATGAGTTCTGTGCATGGAGTCTAACTGAATTGGGCTTTCGAAACAACCGCGCTCCGTAAACTTACTACCATATTTTGTCTCTAGAAGGGAGCAGAGGCCTGAATGTTGATTTCTAGATGGGTGTAAATGTAAGTAAAAGACAGCCTTCCAAAAGTTAGCGGATTGAAATTAGCCCAACAGTCGGCTAGGCAGTTTCATCTCAAAGCAGCCTTGTGGACAAGCGTTGCGAAAGATCGTCAGTGGTGGTGATGCCCAGATAACATTTTCCAGTTACCACCAACAACTTGATACCGTCCAACGAATAGCTTAAGTCAGCCTTCTTCCAAGTTCATATGACTGCTTTTAATGGCGTTGAATGGTAGAAAATTACGAGCAGCTCAGCGGCGAAGTTGCTAAGATTTTTTGTAACGTCCGTTTGTCCTGCAAAGTGTAAATGGAGCTGATAAGTTTGATATAATTGACATACGGCAGTATTTTCAAATTTACCGGTTGGGGCACTTTATTTACAAATAACGTGCGAAATTGGAACCTTGAAGGACTTTGTTGAAAGCTGTCGTGCCAGGCGAGAGGACTCTATATCCGCAGATCCGGAAAGAGCTGTACTGCACACAATCAGGAAACGACTCAGCTAGACCACTACCGAAGCCTAGTGCTCGAAGTTTGTCTAATGAAATATAATGTTTTACGCCATCGAATGTCCTCGAGAAATCAAAGAAAACGACACCCCTTGTATAGAGTAGCATCCATGGCAATCGTCCACCATCTCATGGGGTTTATCTGGCGTGACCCGATATTATGAAAGCCGCGTTGAGCTGTGGACATTTGTATCATACGCTTTAGGAATTTCCGCATAGCATGGTTAAGCAGGCCTCCCACTGACAACAGTGGCATTAGATGAGAATATTTATGGACAGCACGATATTCTGGTTTAAACGCTGGAGACGTCAAGAACCCTTTCCACTCAGTTGGAATCTTCCCTGCTTTTACAGACACATTAAACAAAGTGATTGGTTGTTGTGGGGAAATTTTCGCGCATCCCTCAAGCGCTGTGGGTGCAGTCTCACCAGTACCTGAGGGTTTCTATACCGCTGCACTCGGCAGTTTAAGTCCCACTCGCGCGACATTGAAGCCCAGGTGGCAGAGACGCCGTGCGGTGTACCCCAATAATATAGCGACATCCGGGTCGGTAATTAGTTTTGGTCGCTTATAGGAGTGTCAAACCAGCGCATATGCTACCTCCTCTTTGTTATCGGCGAGTTCATCGTCTAATCTTCGAAACCGTGAGATTCCTGATTCGGCTCGAGGCACGAAACGTAAAGAATAGTAAAAACTTTCAGGGCTTTTTCCTACTTCAGTGAGTTGGAGCCTTTGAAACTCTCCTTGCGCCTTGCTGGCGTTAGTCGTTGCGGATGTACTAAATCCGCAACTAAACTTTATAATCAAGAGAGTTCAGTGCAAGCACGTAACACTTCCAGGCAGCTCTTTTCCTCTCAAGGATTTTGACAGGTCTGCTGCTTGTACATGGTTTCAGCCTACTTGGTTTCGGTAAGGAACGTGGAGCACTGTTGCCGATCGTTTCGTTGAGCAGTTTTTGGTGATGCATTCGAGTCCGCTCTGAGAATCAGCTGAAACTGAATGACACTATGATCACTAAATCCGAAGGGCACATGAACCGCTAGACGCATGAACGCGAGTGGTTTAGTTGTCAGAATCTGGTCTAGTTACAGAGGTGTACGACTGTGCCACCATCGGTTTCACCGGTTTACGTGCTCGTGCCAGTCAAGTTGGATGACCGTATCATAGACAGAAGATAATGGTGTCCGGTAGCCTACCTTGCAGTTCATGGCGGCAAACATACGGATTGAAAGCCATCTGCTACTTACAAATTAGTGGAAGCCAATCTACCAAAGTGAATAAGTGCATCTAGGATACATGTATTTTAACTGTTGGAACTGTCTGTTGAGTAGTGGATAGTGGCCACAGGACGGGCTCGCAATTTAGCCGACGAAGCGGTCAGTACTACTTTGGGAATGCTAACAAGGACGCTTTTTTGTAGCCAAACAGCATAAAGTTATCCACTGTTACAAGCGGTACTGCCCCAAAAAGTGCTACCTTTGCGATATGTTCGCAGAGTTAGTATCCCTGGATTTTCAATTTTTGTGCCAACAATGGATACGGGCCGATCAGTTTCCGCTGTTCTCAACATCAAAAGCTAACATACCCCGCGAACCAAGTGGAGCTCGGGGCCTACTTTGCAAGCTTCGTGTGTTTGCACGTGGGTAGTCACACGATTGAACCTCCACGGATGACTGGTCTAGAAAAGTCTTGAAGACATTTATTGACTTCGCGGACGTTTCGGTTGGCAAATTAGATGCAGGACGTTGCACACCCTGCTCTTTCGAAGAGATCTTACTGGTGTGATGTACAAGGTATTTCTCAGAATTTCTGTGCTGTCAGCTTCATTAGAGCTTATATGTGATGATTTTTTGCAATCTACTGGTCGATCATTATCAGTGTGACCGGTGTAACATCAGTCACCGTTGCCAGCACATTCTGTTTCGCGATACGCTATGCTGACGCAGTGCCTGCCGTTTGACACGTAGTAGGCATCGATGTAACTGTAACCAAGCTGGCAGCTGGGTCCATATAAAACCACTTCTCCTGGACCCTGTCCACCACACTTTCGGATAAGATGACCCTCGAAACCTTAGGATAGGATGAATGAAGTGAGTGGAAAATGCTTAGTGGAAGGTGTACACCACTGGATACAAGGTCATCCATATTTATCCCTCAGAAGGCGAACCGCCGTTAAGACAGATCGTGAGTTAGCTACTTATCTGATTCTCTCTGGACAATTGTGGCACTCCCTGTAGTACCATACTATGAGTCCTTGTGTTCAGCAGTCGTGAAAGGGAAGATGGCAGCTGGAATCTATTTACTAATCTCGAGTTATCTCGCAAAATATCAACAGCAATAACGAATCACAAAGCCGCAGCTGAAGTCGACAACAACCCTGTGTCGAACTCTGAACTCTTGTAGTTCAGCCAGGCAAGGATGAATTGCGAAGCGAATATGACGTTTCGCTGCGTGTCTCCTGAGTACCGTCACCCTCACACTTGGAACGGAGTATTTCTACACGTATTTCTTTAAACCGCTGTGCATCGTGCTGCACACATTCTGTTAATGTGGTCAACCCGGTCTTTCACATCATAAAGATAATGAATCTCGATACGCTTGAGATGGCACTGCTGATTTCCTGCGGGGTTTTCGTAGTTTTATCAGGGTTTCCTTGGGCACGTTGACCTTTCTATAGTGACTTTTATTTAGTTTCACTGACAACTGTCATTCTTCTCAGATCGGTTTGTACAACCTTTGTAGTTGAGGGGGAACGCTTCGATTTAATAACCCCGCAAACTGACTTTGAACTTATATCTGTTCGCGCGAGCTTTGCTGTCTTCCGGCTTACCACTTAGTTAGGAGAAACAACTGAGGCGTTCTCGATAAAGTATTGTTAAGTTTAGTTTCCAGTGAACGCACCTCTGCACCTGATTGGAATAATAGTCGTTCCATCTATTGCCACGTTGGTTAAAAATGTAGCGTTTTTGCCTTTATTGATAAGGCTTAGCGACATGGGACGACATTATTTGCAGTTAAAATGCATACAACCAGAAGGTTCTTGGGTTAACGCTTTATATAATTTGGATAACAGGAAGTTATCTCTTATACAGGGAAACCGCTGTTTACACGCCGAACAAGATGGAGAATGGCTGAGCGCACACTCTCTCAGAGAAGCTAGTGCAGGGCCCCGCTGTGGATTTTGCAGGAAGTTCCCTATAAAACCGACGAGGGTAATCGATGATAATGTAATTTACAGGTACACCCACATCAGCCACTTTTAACGACTAATCCCACTAAATACGAAAAATAAGTGGAAGACACGAAAGTCTTCGACACTCCTCTTGCAATGTCCTCCGAGGAGTTGTCCCCTCAGTAACAAATTGACGCAGTTCTCAACAGATCTTGTGAATTGTGATGGAGCGTTAAGAAGTTAATACATGGTAGTGATATCGTCTCTTCATTCCACGGTAAGAGATGAACCGACCTCACGACAGTGATCCCCACCGTGGCGGCTACCCCAATGCGTATATAAACATCTGCGAGGTGGTAATTGAGCAGGTGAAAATAGTACATTTTAAAACCATTAGTGAAGCATCAGTGCACCCAAATATTGCTGTCTGCTAACGAAGAAGAAGCGCTTCGCTGTATGCAGAATATCAAGACTAAGCATTCGAACAGAATAAAGGACGAGACAGTGAAGCAGAAGAGTAACTCGTTACTGGTTACGCAGATTTTATTTTTGGCCTATGCAGTTTTAACAGTCTACCCTGTGTGTTATGAACACTCGCTATGTAATGGTATGTATACCTCTGCACATCGTGATTTCGTTGAAGTGCATCTCGAAGATTGACTCCGTCAGTTCATTTAGACCACTAAGGTGTAATTCGGTGATCATCAGCAACCAGTAAAAAAAAAACCACACGAAATGAAGCACTCTCAGGCTATAGAATGACGTATTCCATCTCGAAAATTGCAATGAGCGCATTTATAAGACTTGAAAAAGTAAGCTAACGCCAATAACGGGTTATTTTCGCGAAAATGGTGGGAAATTTTTATCACCAAACCAGTACTTTTGGCACTTGATCGATGTATTTCAATATTTGCAGTACCGCTGTTTATTTAAAATTGATGCACTGAGTACTTTGCCTGAAATTCCGATTTTAAAATTTCCAAAAATATTTAAAAATCGAGGATTTGCGCCAA
>LOND01000076.1:114112-144178 GCA_014220965.1 Paragonimus kellicotti
CACTTAGACCACTAAGGTGTAATTCGGTGATCATCAGCAACCAGTTAAAAAAGGCTAAAAAGCGTTGGTTTTCCTTTGAGGCTCATTCATATGTCCAGTTATAACCGTCAAAGGACACGCAGGGACGGGTCGTGCTACTTGAACCCTGGTTTTATAACAGTGGTTACTCGAACTTTTCGATTTCCACAAGGAACCTGACGTTCGCTATGAAGTACTATGTACTAATCCGTATTTGACTGAAAATCACAAACATTGCGAGTAATTACTCACGTGAACTTTTTATCGGCATCTGTAAACATACACTAAGGAACCGGACGCGAAAAAAAAAAATATAAGAGGATGCTGTAAATTTGTTGATCCATGAACTGAGAAAATTCGTCCCCATCGTTTGCATTCCCCATTTTCCCACTAACCTGACACTTGTTCCCACTACCTCACCCACCCCGTTTTGTTTTATTGAACTAATGTGTCATTAACTGTCCTTGCGAGGATTCGCGCCAAAATGACCGTTTTCCCTTTTGAACGACCTTCAAGCCGAATCCCTCGAAACGGATAATTGCCCGTTCACGTTTTTAACATGAAGCCGGATAATTTGCTTCTTTGTTTTTACTCACTCCGTGCGTACATTCTCGTTTTTGTAAGAGAGATTGAGATGAACACATTGCAAGGAACCGTGTCGCTTAGAGAGAGATTGGTAGACTGGCATTCCCATCCATGCAGAAATGGGACAATTATAATCGCGAAGGTGCGACACACCGCCCTACCGTATTGGTCGCGCAAACCTGATTCTCGGCTATGTGGTCATGTTCAGGTTCCGCTGGTATACTGCAGGCGAGCAATAAATCGACGGTTCCCCGGGTATACGCAATCAACATCAGACGCGAAGTGATGAGAAGACTAACTAAGAGACTCAACGTGTATCAAACGACCAGCAGCAGACCACATCGATACGCGGAAATAACTAAGGATTTTCATGATCTGACCATCGAGGGCGTAAGGAATCCAGAATTGTAGTGTGGCTCCATTGACACGCATCGGTCATTAAGCAAGAAAACAAACAAACGCAGTCGTATGCGACAAGCAGATTGCATACGAAGATCCTGATACCTACGTATAATTCGATTTGGGATTCTGGAAAGAATTTTACTCATTGTGCATCAAGCAGATGGAGGTTAGTCGCAGGTAACTACACCCTCTCCATACAGCTCTTTCATATTCGTTTATTTATTTATCATAATTATTTTTTCAAAAGGAAATCTCCCATCGTTCCCTGACAGCTCCCCGTGCATGCGACGTATGAACATGATTGTCTGTGTTTCAGATCGCATCGGTACTGCACCAGTCCAAATCATTAAGGACCACCAACCCACGCCAAACTCATTTTATCCCTTTCACATTCCTATTCATCATACAAGTAGTGTAAAGTCTTCATATACAGTATATATGTCATCTTATTATTTTTTTTACGAGAAATTCGATGACCTGTACATCGGCTGGCGTTCGCCCGGTGGTACTGACGTAAAGCGCCCCTCTCTACAGGATCGAGAATCAGGTCGTCTATGAATGAAGAGTTCCATGGGTTTACAACAAACTCAGTAAATTCATCGCGTGTTGAAATACCGCTTGCTTTTTCAAAAAGCTACTGTTGTTTAAGTCAGCTCGTTTTACGCGCGCGATCGTTGTCGGTGTTCACGTTGGTCGTCTGCTATGGTCCAGGGCAGTAATAAGGCTAGAAGAACGACGAGGAAGGGGGTTGCAACACGAGAATATACAATCCATCTTCATAAACGGATTCATGGTATCGGTTTTAAGAAGCGTGCTCCGCGTGCTATAAAAGAAATTAAAAAGTTTGCGCAGAAGATGATGGGTACGGCGGATGTCCGTATCGAAGTGCGCCTCAACGAGTGAGATGGTTCTGTTATGTGACTACTTGCTCTTAGATTCATATGGTCAAAAGGAGTTCGCAACGTTCCCTATCGTGTTCGTGTTCGTCTGGCTCGCAAAACGAACGAGGATGAAGACAGCTCGCATAAATTTTATACTCTTGTTACCTACGTCCCGTGCACTAATTTCAAGGGCCAACAGATAATTAATGTTGAGTCCGCAGAATGAAAAATAAACCTTTGTCTGGCTCTGTTTGTGCTTTTTTCGTCTGTTTTGCCTATCGCGTATCAATGCGCGGTTGTTAGTGTTTTTTTTACGCCCAAATAGCTTTAAATTGCTATCTCCTGAATAGTTTTTGATGGTATGTTTCGTTTGAGTTCTCTGTAGGTTGTGGTGCATCTAAATTCGTCGCCGTAGCTTCTCGCTATGTTTGCGTTTGCCGTATTATTATCTCATAATGGACTCCCATCACTGCCCAGTTTGTCTGCTTCCGTAACAGTCAGGGATGTTAGTTTCCACGGTCTCCGTACTTGATGTTGACCCCGGGGCCACTGTGCAGCATCCTGTGAATACAAACCAATGCGTTACCTGAGACGTAGCACCCACCCGGCGACCTATAATGTTTCAAGAGTTCCTTTATGAAAGTCCTGGACTGTTAGGATGTTTGCAATCGGGAGGTTTCCTCGTTTTCAACAGAGATCGTGGGTCTGATCGTCCTACCACCTAACCGGTGCTCACCAGACTTGTGGTCTGATATGTGGACTCTCTTCATTGTCCGCCTCGCTGATTGGTAGACCTACTGGTAGCTGTTCGCTAGCCTCTGCCTACAGGTGTCAGCAGATTCAGTGGCTTGCTTCTGGTCTGCTAACACTGCATGGATCAGACGCGCACATGTGTATGTAAACCGCACTGCCCAGACCTGTTGCGCGCTTGTGTGCACATCGGCAAGATATCCACTCACCTCGTTTTGCTGTCTTGACTTTGCGTCAACTCTTGTTTGCATACTTTGTCATGAATACCCGTCATTCATCCAGCCACTACTTTTCACTGTTCCATCGAGGTTGACAGGCTTCCTGACAAACTGATAATTTGATGGTCGATTGGATGTGGAGGACTTGTGAATAGCACTTTTGTTTCGGAAATTAAATGATAGTATGTCTGCAGAGGTTTGGAAATGAACAGCTGGACGGTTTAGTGAACGTAACCAACATACGCAGTTATTGTGGTTCAGGCGGTAGGTGGACTGGTATTCGGTCAACAATGTCATTCGTTCCGCCAATGTTTTATGCCGCAAGCACGTTGCAAAAGTATTCACTATTCGGTCAGAATAATGGTAATAATCGAACTTGCCGTTACAACCTTCGCGGACGTTCGGGTTCTCACGGCGTTGGCTAGCAATTCAGGATCACTTAGACACCTTTTGAATCCAAGTCTGAAGGTTTCGGGGGACTGCAGGTAAGACCGCTATTCACGAGGCTCGACGGAAATCGCAGCCTCATAACCCTCGTCAGCACTGGACCATCTCGGTAGTTTCAAACCAGGATGAAGCCGTTTCCAAAGTATCTCCGTGGTAATTATGTAACCTTCCAAATTGTGCGGTACCCCTGGTTGTGTCATGCAATCGGGCGCCTACTGGAGTTGCATGTTTGATCATACGAAAACCGGTGAATCATTCGTATTGAACAGCGGCCGTCTGTGTTCGAGGTCGAGAAACAAGCACACAAGTGAGAGCACGGCAAGCGGAGAGTGGGACCTCCTGTTTTTGTACCCTGGCCCACCTCTGCAGCGCGAAACTAATTTTAACCGTCCGTTTTTACCTCAGCAATGTAAGTGGTGGTACAACTAACGGTATGTTCCCCCACTACTGATCCTCTTTGTTCGAAGGGTTGTCAGCTGTACTCCCATATGAACGTACCGACGTAGTTGTTTAAAGGCAAAACACTTGACTAGCTTCATCCAGTCCTTCTATCGCGCGTATTGCCTTTGTGATTGAATTACTCGACGTCTGTGTTTCATCCTCGGAGGGACCAAGTGGTTAGAATGTTGTCCAGCCTACGGATGAGCTGTACGTCTCATCCGATTTCTGTACCACGGGGCCCTCATATTGACAAGTACAGGAATTTTCGACATGGACTGAGCTTAAATTGGTCAATGTTTCCTGTCTCTTACTAGTCCTTGACAAATTTCGGTGTATCACCCAAATGTCTCCTGTCTAAATTGCTTCTGGAATTCCCTTTTATCTTGGATATATACTATAAGTTGACTGATTAATCTCTAGTTTGCTTACGCGTTGACGGTTCTCAAGGTGGCCGATATGTCCAGCGACAAAATGTTCATTTGTTATCTGCTAGTCTACCAGTGTATGTCTAATGGAATCGTTATTTTTATGTGGCTGCAGTTTAGCGATTCCGGATCCCATTTTTATCATTCGTCATCCTCACATAAGTTCCTGCACATATGTTACTTCATTTCAGCGAGTATCTGTTAAGCTCTGCACCAAGTTAGACTTTCATGACATAGAATTTGGAGTAGGGAACCAGTTTACTTTATACGCGTGTTTTGATGTGTGCTCTGTATAAGTTTCTAGCATGTATCCGTACATTCTAAAACCGATGCGTCTTCTGTTGACTTAGTCCTAACTTTACGGTACATCTTAAATCTTGAGTCGAGTATCTCACCTTGTAAAGTAGTGGTCGACAGTAAAGCGTAATCACAGTCGTGCTGTGCATGTCTTACTCATTGAAGGTGGGTCATCAAATAGCGTTGGGATAGTCCATTCTCCATATCATTTGGTAATTTCCGTGATACGGGTAGCTTACTGGATAACTGGGTCCAGATGTGAGCTTTCTGGGCCCTCGGAATGGCTTCGTAACTCAAGCGGGAAAACGTTTGCTCCGAAAAGACGTCCCTGTCGCCGGTTCGAGTGAAACTGACATCCGAGTTTGGAATAGTTGAGTCTCGTCTGTGTTCTCAAGTCTATCTCGCCAATCAGTGATATCGAACTCATCACAGGTCAACCCACACCACATTTTATTTGACCTAACGAATTTCTTGGACTGCGGTATTTACCCAACGGGACTCACAAGAGGGCACGCTTCGGTGAAATCCTCAAAGCACATGCAGCGGTTGGTCACGTTCACGACACCTAGATCCGGTTAGCAGTCTACTCGTTGTCCGTCATGCGGCGGCTTGCCCGTTATTAACACTGCTTCACGAGAATATTGTTCGAGGCCGTGGTGTTAGATCGATTGAACGGGCTTCTAACTAGAACCGTTCCGAAGCAGTTCGGCACGTTTGTGCTGCGATGTTTTCTCCTCTTTTTTAAATGAATGTACCATGAGGGCATCCCTGTGCTCTTGTTGGCCCATTTCCTCTTGCTAGATTAGGTAAGCCAACTGATGCGGATTGCGTTCAAAAATTTGGTCGTGGTGTCGCCAATTTTTTCCCGGTATCCATCTTCCACAGCCTTCGTTGCGAAGCTCTGTGTCAAATCTGTGACGAGATTGAAACACTGTTTTGACATTCTGTTGTGCAGGATCGTTCGAGATCGTTCAAAGGTTAAATGTCGAATGGACTGACTGCCAAAGTTCTTGCGCCGGTCCTTTGTGATGTATGATGGTTGTGTGCACGAAGTGTCAGTCCCCACCCACTATTGCCTTGAGTAGACGGAAAGGTCAAAAATTTTCAACGGATCACAGGATTTTTGTAGTGTCGCTGGTCAGCATAGGCTCGTATCGACTCGCCTTACTTCTCCATCGGTCAAACCTGGTTTAACGAAACTGACCAGTGGATTGGCGACGTACGGTATGACAGATGCTCCTCCTGCTTTCGTTGTTCAAATCGCAGTGAAAATAAACGCCTCAATTATTTCCTGTTGGATTTGAGATGACGGCACTGTTGTCGTCAGGTCATTCCGGAGATTTCTGACGTCATTATTTCGGTGGCTGCCGCCACTGTGTGAAATTTTTCTTACCGTTAGGAGTGTTCGATCCCGGAGCGTTTGGTACACGTTAGAATGAAGAATTTAGACAATTTCGGTGAGAACATCTTTTGATATTTAATATGTTTGACAGCTCTTTGTGTACCACGACCTGAGCTGATGCTTCCCTAACGATACGTTCGCATATTCGACGAACATTCCCCACACGACTCGACATGTTTGGTCGGGTCATCCGGGTTGGATTTGCCATTGTGAGTGGGAAATGAAACTGACTAGCTAGCGATACGTGCGACCGTTAGACTTGCTCGCTGCAAAAACCCACCTTGTCTTCCATCGTATTTGCTTCTGCAGTTAGTCGATGGGCCAGCTAGGTGTCAAGTGTTGGTCGCCGCAGGTACCTAGCATTTCGGTGTGATTGGTCTATAATAGGTTGTCCACAGCACTCATGACCGGATGTGTTGCAAGCAGCAGCTCCTGATTCTTGCGGCGCATGTGTTGGTTGGGTCCTATCAGAAGTGATATTTAGAAGGAGGGGGTTACTAAGTACGCATTTTAAACACATTGAATCGGTCTGTCTCAATCTAAGGTTGGCCAGTTTGGCGACTGCCAATCGCGTTGAACTGAGCAACTAATCTTTGGTGAGTAAAGGTAGGGTCGGACTCAAGCTATGTATCCCAGTATGCTCTACAGACCTTAACTGAGTAAAATCGTCCATGGCCAACAGCCACATGCTGTTCCCGAAACCTTAGCAAAAGGTTGCTGGCGTTAGTTTGCAGTTGTCCCCTAATTGTCCGTTGTGACACGAACAGATGACGAACATAGCATAGGCAAGAGGTCAGAGAGCCCGTGTACTAGTCCCTATTTTCTCGAAAATCTTCGGTACTAATTGAAGCGAGAAAGGCTCGTCGGTATTCAAATGTTTGACATTTACTCTCCTCCTAGGAGACGCTCCTAATTTACATACAGTGAATACGTGGTTACGCCTCTTGGTTGTGTAAATGGTAGAATCCACTACGCTGTTTAGTTTTGTTCTTATCGTTGTTGACAAAAAGTATTCGGTGATGGGACGTCCGACTCGGTCTCCACTAATGAGTGATCAATTGCTAATTTTATGAATTGGTTCATTCGTTTATTCACTACTGTCATGAACTTCATAGGAACTGATATGGAGTAACCTAGGAGAAAAAATACCAACAAAGGGACAACAGTTATTAAACCAAAGCCAAACGGAAGAAATGGAGATGGCGATTGTCATGAAATTCTCTCGAGCTTAATCAGAAAGCGATTGGTTTTCATGACGTGTCATTTCATCCATCCAACTTGACCCTCGTCGTAAGGGTTTTACGGATTCATGCTACTTGTCCTTACCAAACTGCTGTAAAGGTATTTTTCAAGCGGGCCTGATGTATCACTATTAAGATGCACAAGATTTGGACGTCTGGTCATGTAGAATAGTTCTGTTGAACGCCAAGTCGTGGCTGATGGGTTCGTGCTTGCATAATGAATTGTGAATGGGCGGCAGGTGTATTTGTTGGCGGTAGTCAAGTATATATTGGTGGCGAGTTGCTTAGGTCAACGGTTGCCTGGCGTCATTGCTAAACTGGTCAAAAGTTTACGTTGCTTTGTCTGTCATTTGAAAATTTAAGTACATTTTCAGCATGGAACGAGAGTGATATTGTCCAGTTCGAGAGTTCACTCCTCCGAAAGGAAAGGGATGGTCTTCGTCGCGAGTAAAATGCGTTACCTGAATAGTCCCAGGATTACAGTCCTATGTAAGTGTTTTAACCAACTTGCCGTGGATGTATTTACACGCAGTCCTCCAGTTAACATACTTAGCCTTATTTTCGTAGCCAGATTTCTAGTCTGTTTCATAGTGAGGTGGTGCTATTCCAGTGCATCTTTGCTGTGTTTTGTAATATGACTCGTTATATCAATCTTCATCTTGTTCGGAGTAATACATGAAATCCACGAAATGTTTGGTTATCAACGTGAAGTGTGTTCAAAAAAGATCGAACGGCTTCCTCGGTGTCACACACCAATTTTTTTTTTACAGCTGAACGTTACCTTCCGCTGTCAGAAAACAGCGGCTCGTCTGTTTCAAACAGTGTATGTTGCTTTCGATTTGAACCGTTCCGAAGCGGTTGTGATTCTTCGGGATTAAGGGATTTTTACTACGACTGACAGGATACGTTTTGTCTAAAAATTTGAACATCCATTGTGATTGATACATAGACAACACCCTGTGCGTTGTTTTGGTATAAGATTGTTCTGTGGAGGCAGTTCTTGTGGGCTTCGCGACATCCATCGAAATCGGTCTCAGTTGGCTGACTTCGACGATCAAAGAGCTGCACTTTTATCGAGTTAGAGTCACCCCGTATTTCCGCTCATCGTCGAGGGATTGTTGCAAATTTTCAACGTGTAATCCTATTCTTGCAAACGACGACATTGTCAACGTGAACAAAGGTTCCTTTCAGATTTTTCTCCACGTCTTTCGTCAAGAAATTTAAACACTTGGGAGCTCCGAATAAAGTATACGGCAACTTGGACGAAATGCTGTAAGCCTCAAAGGCGCTGTAGTTTTGATTAGTTTCTGTTTTGAAGGGAATTGATGATGCACGCTCCCCAAGTAAAGTGAGCAAAATCGTTTCTACCGTACGGTTTCCATCAGTCTCAATTCTGAACAAAGGATTTGTGTCCAGAAAAGTAGGACGGTCGCTAGTGTGACTGTAGTCAACAACCGGCCTCTTCTGACACTTGTATTAAGTCACCGATAATTGCGTCTTCTGGAAGACTGCAAAAGTTTTAGTGCTTCCTTTCCAGATGTCCACGGCGATGAATCTTTCATCCCCGACGCTGTATTTTCCGAATTTGTTGGTGATGAGCCAAGCCGTGCGAACCGGATTGAAGGCGTTAGTTCAGCGACAGTGGGTCCACACGGAAGACGTTAGTGTTCGTTTCCTTCGAAATGAATTTAAGTGTATTTATGTAGCTTCAAACAATCATGTTTCAATTGTTCGGATTGTGCCCCGGAGAAGCTTATGGTGGGGGAAGGCAAGCGGACGCGCACTGCGCCCACTTTGCGTCGTGGTCTAACTGACCGAAGTGCTCAGGGTAACTTCTTCACGTTGGTGTGTCCGTGCTATGTGGACGCACACCCACGGTCCATTCCCCTGTTCGACAAACAACTTGCCTACTTGGCACAGCAGCGTAGTGGGTATCTAGCCGTTGACACCGCCACGTTCCTTGGGTCGCAGTGTTGGTTGAGCTTAAAGTCGGTAGAGATTACCTTTGTTTTGTGTAACAGTTAAATGCATGTCTGTTGTACTGCTTCAGCCAACGGCTGCATCAGGCCAGTTGGAATGGTTAGTGCACGCAAGCCTGTCCATATACAGATCGGCATTCCAATTAGGCTTGGAATTAGTTTGAATAAACAGGTTGGCAACTAAGTGGCATACGATTTGACGTGGAAAACACGACTATGCACCGGCAAAGTCCCAAACGTTGGTAAGTGCTTCATGAAGCGGAAAGTTAATAAACAGGGGCGTCACATCAAATGGATACATCAGTTTATCGCCAGCGTATAAACCGCTAGTTGCTCCGTATCTAGTCCGTTAAAATCACTTTTACGGTACCACTACTTGCAAACCCTTCTAATTGCGGTAGAAGTTATCGACTTGCCAATCTGTCAAATGGGACGAAACTCACCTGAGCTCGTCCTGATCGGCATGACCGATTTGGCAATTAATTTCCGGCTGGTTAAAACAAAACAAGATACAGGTCTGACCGGATAGTTGGAAGCTCGCTTATAAGAAAATCCTCGCATAAATTATGTGAAGCAGTGGACACACTAGATCGATCTTTGAGAAAGATGCACATTTCCGAAAGCTAGCACGTCGTTTTAACTCATTAGCCGCAAACAAGCTCTTTGGGTACAACGAACACGGGAATAGCGATGGGAGAAGCTGTTCCAATATGTGACAATGGCCTGCGCAAACGAGTACTGTGCCCACAAGATCGAGCGACAGTGGCTGAGCAACATAACCCCAGTGATCACCAGCAAAGTTAGATTGACGCTGCGTAAAATTTTTACTGACAATTTGTCATAGTACCGAGCTGCTTATGTAGCGTTCGGACGTAACGTGGTGACGCACCGTCCAAACAAGGACGTTTACCAGATTTACTAACGGTACCAGTTAACTATGCCGCAAATGTTTGAGAGACTGTCTCGAAGTAGATCAAAGTTAGGCACTAGGAAACATATCACCTGACATTTATCGGAAGAGAAAGTAGTCAATAATTTTGCTCCTGGTACAACTGCACATACCATAGGTTGTTGATTGTACTGTTTACGCGAAACCGCAAGAACAGAAGACAGTTCAAAAATGAGGTCTTCGAACTGTTTGATCTAAACGGAGCATGGACACATGCGAAAAGCATATAAAACGTGTCACCCCTCCAAAAACTATCAGCGAGATGCCCTTCGTCCGTTGATCTTCAAATCGAAACTTTCGAAGTTTTATTTCGTAATATGGATGGAAACTGCCGTCTTCTCGAAAACCTAGGAGCCGAATGCTATGTTTCCAAACATTTCTCACCTAAATCCTGTCACACTCTTCTTTAGGCCCCTCGATTATTTCGCAGGCGAGAAACTCGCCTTTTACTCCACCCGACTTTCTCTTTTCCTTGTTCAGCACGCTCTCTGTTTTCGCACATTTTTGTTAAGTTTCCAACATTGATGGATGGTAAGATCCACCTGTCAATGTGCTTAGCGTTGAAACACCTAACGGATTTCACCAGATTTCAGTGTTCCATATGTCGAGCCATATCTAGACAACTGGGATAGATTGCGAGAGTATCACCGAGCTAATCGTACTTTCTACGTCCACTAAGAAAGAATTCGCTGTTGACCTGTCTGTCAGGGCAGTCATGTTTTTCATGTCAAATCGTATGCCACTTAGTTGCCAACCTGTTTATTCAAACTAATTCCAAGCCTAATTGGAATGCCGATCTGTATATGGACAGGCTTGCGTGCACTAACCATTCCAACTGGCCTGATGCAGCCGTTGGCTGAAGCAGTACAACAGACATGCATTTAACTGTTACACAAAACAAAGGTAATCTCTACCGACTTTAAGCTCAACCAACACTGCGACCCAAGGAACGTGGCGGTGTCAACGGCTAGATACCCACTACGCTGCTGTGCCAAGTAGGCAAGTTGTTTGTCGAACAGGGGAATGGACCGTGGGTGTGCGTCCACATAGCACGGACACACCAACGTGAAGAAGTTACCCTGAGCACTTCGGTCAGTTAGACCATGACGCAAAGTGGGCGCAATGCGCGTCCGCTTGCCCCCTCCTCACCCTCACCTAGCAGGGTTATGCCTTCCTGAAACACTCCTCGATGAGCCTTATGTTTACGTAAATAGATTGAAGGATTGAAAACCGTATTCTTGTAAATTTGGTTGATTTCTTTGGTATGTATGCGTAATAACACCTTCAAGCGGCGTTATTTAGTTGTTCAAAGTTGCGTATTGTTTGTTCACTGGATCCTCTTACCTTCCAATTTTCATGAGCTACAACAACTTTAAGCGCGTGACTCCCAGAATTATCTGTCGCTTGTCATCTGCTTTTTTTGCCGATGAGCAGTGTGGAATCTTGTTATGATTTGAAAATCATGCTGTCGATCGAGCCTTCCGCAATGTTAAAATCCTCAGCCACATCTTTTTCGAAAAGATGCACTGTTCTTAGGTTTTGTCTTTGTTAGAGCTAATCAGTAGTGTATATCCCTACCAGGGCTGAGCTGTCTTGGGGCTATCGACCGTACATTGTGTACTATCGAATTACCATATGCTTAGCATGTAAATAGATGGCTGAATTGTTTATAGGAATGCAAAGGCTGCGGCCAGTTGAGTAGGTTTCAGACAATACTTGCAATTTTACTACGTTATTGTATACTTTAGTGGCCGTGTTAGTCTGTCAGCCAGGTGCTGTCGTTGTTAAGACCGCGGAACGAACGTTGCTAGAAATTGTACCGGTGCTCTTTCAAGTTAACAAGGATACGTACTATACAGACTATAGTACATAATTTACACAGGAACATAATTTACAGGCAGCACGTCAAGTCGAGTGTTTGTAACGTGGATGACGAGGGCAATCAAAAAATGCGGAGAATTCATATCAACAAGTATAGTCATTGATGGGCGGGCAATCACTGTTAGCGTTTTCCCATGTGACCAGTTCACGAAAAACTGAGGCACGTGGTACATGGATCCATCATCTTAATAAGATGGAGGTCGCTTCTGTGTTATCAAAGTGCTTATCTAAGTCAAACGCACCTTCAGAATTGTAGTATTCGCTAGTTAATGCCACAGGGAGTCATTTCTGTACATGGAACCATCTGCGGCTCGACGATGAATCGTGGATGGTTCGCAGTTAGCAAGCGCTTTGGGTTTCTATGGTTGGTGGGTTTACATGACCTCCAAGAAATCGTGGATTCTTCAGAACAAATAATTCCATGTGTTGCCTGATCTTGCACTGTATGAATCAGCGTCGAAATGGTGTGGACGGATGAAGTGATTCACAATGTCTTCAAAACTCCAGACCATCAGACGGCGAATAGAAAGAAAACAAGAAACAGATCTCGTAATCCAGTCCTTTGTTCATTTGAGGTTCGACAGTATTAGCCGGAGCTGGTACTGCAAAAGTGAACATGTAGGCATGTAACACCGTGGTCCATTATCTCTGTCTGCCTACTCGAACATTCATACCCCCGTTTAATAAAAAAAAAACTATGAGTCACGTTTCTACTGGAGTTGAGTGACTAATTTCTCTTAAAATACACAATCCCTACTGCAGTAGGCTTTAAGAGATTTGGCTTTCGAAGCCAGATTTGATGGCGGTATCCCATTTAACGACAGAAAATATTACTCTCATTTCTATCCTTACCCTGAGGTCTGCATCCACTACAATTTGACCATGTTTGACAAACAGGAAATCGCTCGAAACTTACAGTTATAGTTCCTATCGTTTAAGAGGGACACATGTATCCACCAGCTTGTGGAAGAGTTGCATACAAGTAGGTAAGTAACTTGATCCTGCAAGTTATCAGGGTTCGGAATGACAAATTGCTCTGGAACGCGTAGTGTTGGGGGGGGGGAGAGGGCAAAAAAAAAAATTCTGTCGGAGAACAGTGAAAAGTGAATGCGAACGTGGTGCGGAGTTCCATGGCGATGAGCGGTGGTAATTCGGAGCAATTTACACTACGTTTATGAGTCACCATGACAGTCTTTAGTTGTCGATGAAAATTTTCAACGAGGCCATTTGCTGTTGGATGGTACGCGGTGGTACGAATATGTTTGCAACCGAGGAGTTCTGTAAAGTGTTGAAATAATTTGAATTCAGATTGTGAACTTTCATCAGTTGTAATTATGGAGGGCACTCCGAAACTCGCGACCTGGTGTTTAACAAAACCACGTGCATCAGTGATGCCGGTAGTGTCTGCAATAGGAATTACTTCACTCAAGCGGGTTGCTACCGGTACCTTGTGCCGGCTGTGTGAAAACGGTAGGAATGCCGATGTGAACCAAATACCTAGTGTCTCCAGCTTCTTTAGCCGCCCGAATGATTTTTGCTAATTTTGATGTCAACCTCTCGCCATTGTCTTTAAAAAAGATAAGTGAGAGAACTCTGACCTTGTCACCTTTCAGCAGTTACGGTTCTGGTGTTACTTGTACTTCTGGCAGATATCCGTCTGGAACACAATGACTGGCCATCCTGGTCACACCAGTAGGACACCGAGTGCTTTCAGTCCCTGTCCTCAATCTGAAGAGTCGCATATCGTACTCCGGCCATCACCGACACTGTCGGAATGCGACTACGTCACACACAACCATCCGTTCAGAAGAAATTTGTTCTGGCCGTACGGTTATCATGTCCTCCCGTTACCTACTTAACAACCCCGAAGGTCATTCCAAATGTTTATTTGACCTTTCTTTCAAAATTGTGACCTAATCACCTACGTAAATGGACTAAGAAAATCCAGATTCCGACTGAGATTTCGGTATCCAGGACCTTGTCTGCGACGTGAGTACGCTCAAAACGCAAGAAGTCCAAATGGAAATGTTGATTGTGGTAGCCAGAGAGGTTTGCGAATCGAAAAACAGTGGTTCTGTGGATTAGCCTACTTCTCTTGGTTCGATGTATTTTTTGTCATTATTAATTAGTAATGGGTTTTGTCGGTATCAGTTGAACATCACTCACATTTATTAGAGGCCTTTTCACTCAGGTTGGCTTTTTCAGTGGCACATTGACACTAGCTTCATTCTTGGCAGACCTCGTTTGTAATGCGTAACTCTGTTACTACCGAGGTTTGAACTTCGGTCTACTTTCCCCTGAAGCAACCATGTGAACTAATAAGCCATTAACCTAACGTTAAGCACAATTGACCGCCGCGTTTAAACGCTCGCAATCATTATTGAGTAATGCTGTTGTATCCATATCACTCCGTAGAAGACGAAGTTACTGGCCTACGAACTCCACTCCACTATTCCACGGATATATTTCTGCTGGTGATCGAAGAATACTATGTGAATATGAATTTTTCGGTCAGTTCTGAGTGATGTTTAGTATATATCAGCCAAATCCTTTGTTGATTTTGTGTATTCAAGATATCATCCAACAAGTTGAACGGTTTCTGTTAAAAAATCCCGATGTAGAGGCCAAAGATGGGACTGAAGAGAACACTTATTGAACATCTTCCTAAGGTGATCGAATAAATTGAGAGTCTTTAACAAGTGGGTGGGGATGAACGTTTAGACGTGATAATTCGGCGCATACTGCATAGACCGAGCTCGGCGACCAACTGAAAACCGTAAACATCAACACAAGCTACCCACTGCATCAATATTCTCAGCCACCAACATTCAGGTTCCGTTCGCAGCTGGTTTTAGAAACCTTTACAACGATTCCAACTGAGCGATGCCAGTTCCAGTCTAGCTCTCATTAACAAGTTTTTTCTGGACGGTGTCAAAGGCTGGATCCTGGGCTGTTTAGCTGGCGTCATACGCAATCAAATATCCACTTATTTGGATTCAGAACCGCTACAGCTAGTGCTTGCGTGAACGGCGCTTCTACTTTGTTGTGATGCCCAAATGAGTATCGGTT
The DNA here is from genome assembly GCA_014220965.1 of Paragonimus kellicotti. Lineage (NCBI taxonomy): Eukaryota > Metazoa > Platyhelminthes > Trematoda > Plagiorchiida > Troglotrematidae > Paragonimus > Paragonimus kellicotti. The sequence goes on from LOND01000076.1 coordinate 129,098, forward strand.
TGAAGGAATCTAATGATTTTCCAGGCTTTTGCCTTAGTCGAGTGAAATTTGTATTTGGCGGTTCGGATATTCGTGCAGAATCCCGACTGTCTGTCCAAGACGGCGAAGGCATCTTTGACGGCTGTAAGTTCGACACGGAGCGAGCGGCATTCATTCGGAAGCTTATGTTCAAAGTTTACGTGCATATGCATTGATCGTAATAACTAAACAATCGTCATTGTTGAATTCGGTCCATATAACGTGACTTATACACACAAACGCAACAGGGTAAACTGTTGTCCTGCGATCGAATGGACGAAACTATCATAACGTCTATTCGTTCGGCCACACTCCTTAGCCTATTGACTATTTATCCCGTTGTACCCCTGGCAATAAACACTAGTCACACTGCAATTTACGTATGTACATCTTGAAGAAATCTCGGGTGTGCGATCATTTAACTAAATATTGAGTGTACATATTCTGAGAATTTTTGGCTGTTCGCCGGGAATTGCTTGCCACACCGAACATAGCTGTATGACTGAGTTAACCAAAATCACGAGACAGGTGGCGATGTGCCGGTGTGTCATAAAAATTCTAGCTTTTGTGCTGAGTCAGGCCGTTTCACGGATTGTGGACCTTGTTATCGACCAGGTCACTGGTTTGAAACATCGTCACGATATTGTTGTTCCGTGACCGCATCCAAATGACTGTCAGTTCTTCTCTGATTTATCTTACCTACTCTAATATTATTGTCAACTTTCGAAACTGTTTCCACTACTGTTGCAGTAAACAGCAACTCGGAACCAAAATGTCACCTAGCTGGCTAACTACTGCTAAATCATCCTTGGGTTATGTGCATTAGTATTGTAAATTATAAACTTCAATTATTTTGTTGGATGTTGTGCTGTTGAAGATCTTTTAGATGTTTTCTAAGAATGGTGCTGCTCTCCTCTAGTCTACCATGTTGATTGCAGTTCTCAGTCACTTGTTTTTCTTATGGTTCTGCCCCAGTTGAGCTCTCTGCATTGTGAACAAAAACAGAGAACCGATTTAGCTGTTGTTGATCATATTATTCTGATTTAACTACCAGTTACGGATGCGTAATCGAACATATACTGTTGGCTCATCATAACCTAAAAGTGTGACCTTTAAATGAACACAGGTCCTCCACCGTTGTGTGCGAAATCGCCAACCGACTTCGGATCATCATAATCGTAGCCCAGCGCCGTGACATCGGTGAACATGTCTCCATTGCGGGCGAGCGGAAAGATGGAAATCATAAACGCGTCCCGTTTGTGTCCAGGTCGTACATTCTCGTTCGGGTAATCTGTGAACCGCGGCTTGTTCAGACGGTACCACATCTGGATAAATTTAGAAAACAATTGTACTTCGTTTTTCAGTAGTGTCCTTTGGTATGTCAAGCGCTTTCATACTACTAACAAGATGATATAGAGAGAAGGCAGGCTCATTGGTGAATAGGTCAGGCTAACTCATTGACATGGTTGATGACCCATCTTTGGTCATCGCGGAAAACTGTATAGGAATAACTGCAAACCTATTACTTACTCCTTGATTTGTTTGGTTTCATAGTTCGTATCATTTGTCGACATGCTTGCTTATACAAGTAGATGTTAGTATTTACTTTGTTATAATATCTTTATTTCTGTCTTACTTCGCCTGATTTGTTTTCTTAGTTGAGCGATGGGAGTTATGTCAAATTCCAATGGCGATCGATTCAGCGACAGTCAATCTCGGTTATCCGACTAATTCGGGGTGGTTGACCGAAATACTCTAGAATACTCAGGAATACTGAGTGGGAGCAACCCGGTGATCTGTATCTAATAGCTGCACAACGACCGCGTTCTGTTCATTCATCTTCCGTTTCAGATTGATAGTGCAACACAGACACTCAACCGTCGACGTTATCGGACACTCAGACACACATTTCCGGCAACAACGATACGCCACATCCCCTCTATTGACAGGGAGCCTAAACAATAAACTTCCTGTTCTCGACCAATCCATGCTTGTATAGTAATCCTCCTGCTGTCTTACAACGTTTTCCCACACGAGTCGAAGAATATCATTCAGCGTTGCTCGAGGCCGTTTCGGTCAAATCCATCAGCAACGCAGTCGACGCACACCTAGCTGATACTGATCACTGGGTTGACCCCACCTGACCTTTTTGTGTAGGCTACAGAGTTCTGATCGGCCACCCTAAGTTGGTCAGACAACGGATGTCGGTTACCACTGAATCGATCGTCATTCGATTCCGGAATTCAGTTAACTTCTCACGCAAGAAATTTGTATAAAGTCCATCAACAAATGTCTTCAGCTTCGTTCATGCTGTCACCCCCCTCCCCCACCCCCCCGTTGTCCGTGATTACCAAAAGAAGTGTTACACGCACCTACACTTTTGTTAGATCCAATTGACCAGTTATCTGGTTCCGGCACCGAACAATATCTAATTCAGTGTAGTTTAATAGAGGTTTTCCAATGAAGGGATATTAGAATAACGTCGCTCTACTCCTTGGTAATGAGTAGTAAGGCATGATTAGGAAATAGAGATTATTCTAGGTGTCTGAAAATCGGGACCTCAGTGGTGCCGGAAATCAGGACACGTCATAATGGAAGACTTGCTGCGTATCACTGCAGATTCTCCACTGGTAGCGGAGCTTTTTCTAACAGTTTTAACCGCTTTTGATTAGTTGAATTGGGACCACCTTACTAAACGTTTATTTTCTTCATCATCAACAGACCACAGCAGCGCCTTCTCGATAAGCTAACGCTGTGCGTCCAATAGAGGATTTCGGGATGTACCGCTGTGTTCGTATAGGACTAGTGCACACTGAGTACTTGGCTACTTGCACGATTTGTATGCATCTGTAGGGGGCGTAGACGTATATGTAACCTTCGTCCCACCCTCTCACTCGGCCCATCACGTTTCAAACCGTCTAGTCTAAGTGATGCTCACTGTCCCAATCTACACACGCGCGCGGTCACCATCCGCACACAGCCAATTGAAATACTTCGACTGGATGTGATTCGATGCGGTCGGAGTACGGACACCACGCGGTTGCACCCGGATCGGAACAGAAAACCACAGGATAAGACACGGTCCCGACAAACGCTGCTGCTTGCACTGCAATACCAACAATAAGGATTTAGCTTTATCAGTAACTTTCCGTGAGATATAGTTTTTTTTTTACTGTGTATTCAAGTTATGACGGTTAAGAGTTCCACTACATATATCATATTCCTGTGTACCATCTCGCTCAGCAAGTTTCACGTCTGATCCCTTACAACGGTAGCTGGTGGCTGACTGAAAAATGCAACTACTCAAGCGGTCGGCTTTTATGTGCGGGACGGTCGGCTAATACCAAGGTTGTTGTTAGGACATCAGTTTATTTTTGTGTCTAGTGGTTAAGGAGAAGAAGGAGGAGGACAAGTGAAAGTTGCGGACCATATGTTATGAGAAGCGGTGGAAAGATTTCATTTGTAGGTTGCTAATTACAAAACGGTTATAAAGTAATGACCATTGGCGTTGAAGCAGTTTATGCGAAGAAAAAAGTGACCACTAGCTAAAGGTAGATGAAAATCAGTCAGAAGAGAAATTAATTCCTGAACGAACTCTAAAATGTGACGTGGAGGTCACTAGTACACGATGAAAGCCTCACTTTTTTTGAAACAGATAATCTCCAGACCAACCGACTACAGTGTTCGCTGTACATTTTACCCGGAACTTCTATTGTCAACGGGCGTATTTGTGCCACGACTATTTTCAATGACTACCTGCGGTTTTTGGAACAATCTTTGCCCAGACCATAACATGAATGCACATTCGTACATCACAAGCATTCGTGGTCCTCACACAATGAACGGGATATTTGAAGGATTCGACTGGCTGTCGTACATGCTTAGGCTGGTTTGGAAGCTCATATTTGTTCGAAAAACACCGTTGGCTGTCCGGACGCTATGTAGCAGTCATCCTGAAGTGTCATCATAGATGAGGTCAAAAGGTTGATCCATGGTTTACTTTTCCAGACCGGACATGGTTACTCGATCAAAATAAATCAGAGGAAAGTCATGTACGTTACCTAACTGGTCCAACCTAACTATGTCTAGCGGTCGTCACCGAAGCTTTTGTCTCCGGAACACAACTGTTCAAAATCTGCCCACTGTATGTTGCTCATTATTCTTCAGTGTTTTGAATTTGGGTCACAGTTTTGAGTTTATTCTTTCCCAGTGGTTGCAATGGTGAGATAACTTACGGAAAATATCTTATCGATTAGAGAATGATGAAGAATGAAGATGGGATCATTGGTTGCTGTAATTGTGGTTGCCATGCTGCCTTCGATCATGTTATGCACTTTGTTATGCGTCCAAAGCCCAGTTGAGTTGGACCCAGGCCGTCCACAGAATCCTTCGAGAGCCATGTGGAAAGATACACAATCGGGGTTGTCACGTTCGCCATCGGTGAAGTAGCTAATGTTAAAGGAATGAACCACAGACAGCAAGCTTATGTGCTGTTATTACAGTTGTGATAAATTTCAGAGGTTTCGCTGTATGAAAACTCAATTTTATTTTGCAAAATGAGCAGATTTTGATCTAGACCGTGGTTTTAATGCCCCCTTTTCAGTTTGACATTGACAAGCACAGCTGTTATTAGTATGCGCGTAATTGCACCATCAACGCTGTCAGTATTTTCCCACCCGCTGGTTACCGAACGTGGGTTCATGCTCACAGTTACTGACTGAGTCGAAGGCCTTACTTGTAAAATAAACTAGTTACTAATGCTGTGACGCTTTTGGCACACGTGGGTTAGGTGCCTTCATGTCTCCGCTGTTTGTTCAAGAGCACTTAGGATACGTTGGTCATGGCTCGACTTTTATTTCGTCTTACTCATCTCCTGTCCCTCTGCTTTTGGTTGCTGTAAAGAAATTCACTAAGATTTGGTGACTATGTGGTTAGTTGCGATGCTGAGATCACCGGCCACTGTTTGAGGAGGAGCGATTAGCTGTTGTACACAAATTTGATATCTGTTCATGTTGTATGTGTTCACGATGTACGTCCGATGAATAAGCTTGTTGTCCATGTCTGCCAGCTGTTTCTCTGCTGTCAAAGGCGGTTAAATCTGACCGTAACTAGAAACCTGTTGCTTTCTGCTCGTTTGCACAGTCAACATCAGTTGATGCGTCTGCTGGTGTAAATTTGACCTCTAAACTGGTTATTATGTAAGATGACACGTCGAACGTCCGACTGTTTCGATTTTTAAATAAGTAATTTATTCACACCTTTTACTTGTTTATTTGGTTACGCTTCGTCCGAGAGTTTAGTGGTGTTTGCTTTTTTAATACCAACACTCCTCATTTTTGAGTCAGGAAAATCTACATTGCTTGATAGCTTGGTGCTATGACTGCGTATGCAACATTACTTTGTCAGGCAACGATGTTGTATCTATGGTCGCAGCGTAATTAACCTCAATCATTAAGGTTCGCACAAAACCGTGGACCGTCACCTCGGCAGACCACCACTACTTCATCCTCATTCAAATACGTTTCTAACTCTGAACACAGGTACTTGAAACCAATTAAAATGTGTAATTGCAGTGTCAACAAAGGGAAGGCTATAGAACGGACTTGTGTTAGCTCTGTTACTTTGTAAGATTACGTCTGCTTTCCTTGACAAATTTATGGGAATCATTTTTCTGTAGTCTTGCGTGTGTTTACGAATACACCGATTACCAAGCGTCATGTTCTTACGTATATAAATATTGCCAATCCTACGATTACAACTGCAGGTTTTACTTCTTGTCTGTCGTGATCAACTATTGCATTTTCTCAGACTTCCTGATGAACAGTCGGGGTTTCCTACTGCTACTAATTTGGACACCACCGACACTTGATCGCACCTTTCATGTCCAAATAAACTTCGTAGTTGATTTCCAAAGGAAGTTTTGCTCTTCCTAAAGCTTGCTACTGGACACGTCTTAGCCACAATCGACAGTTGGACTTTGATGTGCGTGTTATTGTGACAAACACGTTGGCAAATGTGCCAATGATCTCAAATTAGGGACGGCCAAGTTTATGCACAGTCATAATCGCCGGTTAGTGATGCTCAGACTGTCAGGCTATCTTGCAAAGAAACACTGTAGCTATCTGGTTGGCCTCTACTAAGGATAGGTTATAATAACGAAGTTCGAGTCCAGTACCTTATTGAAGGGCACTGAATGAAAAGTCTGAGCTTGTAGACTACGATCAAACGTTAGTGACGCTGATTTTTTGTTCGCGGAGGCTCAAAGTCAATAAAAATTACCTAGCGTTTGGCAGTTCACCTTTTGAGAATTTTGCAGAACCAATGAAACTTACTTCTTTAGTCCAAGCACAAATTCTATATCAGCCTGATTGGGAAAGTTTTCAAACCTGAATCGTCTCGTCACCTTTCCGAACCGACCGGCGCTTTGACATCCGGTACATGTTGCACCAGGTTCTTGCTCCCAACAAAATTCGGTCAAATTATGAAATGGCGAGCCAATACTGATGCGCTGTCCGTCTCGATCGATTTTACCAGGGGCGCCTATATACTTGTTCGTACAAATGTCACATTGTAATGCGCCAACCCAATCCCAATAAGGAACACTGAAATCCTTGACGCCATGTACTTTCCATGCAATTTCTCCTAACAGTCTCTCCCAAATCAGGTTGTAGTAGCGATGCCAAGTAGGGAATGTGACTCCATCATGATTGAAGTCCAGAATAGCGAATTCCTCACATTCTTTCCTACTTTTGTATAATGTACTTCTTGAACCATAGTAGTGCATGAATGTGATATAGTACTGCACGCTGGCGGGTATGAACCGTGGTTTTTTGACGGGATCTGAGTTCCAGTTCGATGATTCATCCAATACAACGTATCTGGATGGCCAGTTCCAACTGCGTGCTACAACATCTTTGAATATTTCGAGTTCGTGTGGCGAATATTTGCGAATATCTCTACGAATTCGGTGTTCCCTTTCCATGCAGTCAGGTCCAGTCCAACCGAACCAGCACTGCTCGCAGGAAACACCAAAAAATCGTGGTTGGCACTGACAAGCGTGTTCAATGAATCGAGTTGGCCAGGCCAGTCGATCGTCTACCCAAAACACGCTGGGAACATCTTCCTTCGGGGCGTAGATACGTTGACAAAATCCACGTTGGGGTCCACCACAAATCAAACCGTTGTGTGGATTATGCGGACAGCACACTTGTCCTGGACGAGTCACATTTTGAGCACATTCCACCGGGATTAAGGCATTAACTTCAACGGTTAGAAAGCAAAATATCACTATGCCAATGAGATAACCGGGTGTCGGTTTGGACATAGCCATATCAAGGTTTCAGTTAACTGTTGGTACGTTCCAGCACTCTGTCAATGCGGAAAAGGGATTCGATCAAGTACATTGGGGACCATGTCTTTAAATGTACTGCGCATTCGGAACATGCGCATTTGTTACAAGTGATCGATTGCATTGACTGGTACTACGTAGATAATATGGATCCACTTGCCTTTGACGTATGTGATACATTTTGGCCGGTGCCTGTCCAAATGCGGGCCAATCACACGAACGTGCATCCTATGTTAATTATCAATAATATTACAACTTTAGAATGTGGAATCGACTGGTGGTAGTATCACGTATTGTTTTTTTAAACCGTCATTACTATCAGCATCCGTGGCTGCCGAGACTTAACTGTTACTCAACCATGAAACCAAATATATGTATACGGTTATTGGGTCAGCGTGGATTTCGCGCGCTTTTGTGCGTTCCAAAAGCGCTATCGGTCCGTACCTCATAAGCTGTACACAGCACAAACACCATACTGTTCAGCGCAATTAGGTGAAAATGGTGCGAGTGTATTTATATCCCTTGCCTAAATTGCTGTATCTGTAAACGTCGGAAACGGTTCGAGGCCGTGATCGAAGTCGCCATCTACATGGGGTTTTGATTACTCCTTGCGGTCTTAGGTCTTTTGTGTATGTACTCATGGCATCGGGAGTGCCATGAACGAAACCACAAGGGGGTGGCCCACACGTCGATACCTCCGGTTGCATGATCGAAGGTTGCCTACCGCCACCCTTCTGGGGGAGGCTTGTGTAGTGACCAGCGATCGTGTGGCTTCTCTAAGGATCCCGGCTGCAACCGTTTTCCCGCTTGTTTGTTCTGTACGCATGATTCTGTGTACGCCTGCTATAGGAGGCCTGATATGAACTCAGTGCCACTTTCTTCAGTCGTGCAACTAATTGCACGCAGCGAACGCTTGTCCTTTTCCTAACGACTCATCTACTATTCCATTCTTCAAGGTCGTTTAACCCGGACCTTTTCGAGCGTTGTTTAACGCACTCGAAGGTTCCACGCACTTTTCGCTTGGCGCGCTTTTGAGTGCCGCCGAGTGGGCGGTAGCCCACCTCGCGCTTCTTTTTTGGTTCTGCCGTTGGTCCCAGACTAGGCTAGAGCTAACTACTTATCATATTTCCAAACATTGCTGGAAATATACGGTTTGTTTCCAAACCCCACTGCGTTCTCTAGTTCGATGCCTGTTGGGACTACGTTTCGATTGCTCTTCAGGAAAGGCGTTTTAAATTGTTAGTGGACGAGGGTCTAGCGCATACCCACTTGTCCACTACAACCTACACACGTTTCTCTCTATGAAAATTGTTGGCAGGGCAGATAGGCTTGTAATCCGTGGGTGATGGATCCGATAAATGTGGTGAATGAGGTAAAGTTTCAAACCCCAGTTGGAACAAGCCTTGGAAAATTATTTGCCACCGTGCTGTCTAGCATTGTTTTGCAATATCTACATACCTTATTTCTATCAGCTCTGGCTACCACGTTAACATATTTTGGTGAATCTATCTTAAATAATTGCTGTATGATCACTGTGTGATTATCGCACCAGGTCTCAGAATGTTACGCTGCAGATCAAACACTTCTTATAGTCTTCCTTGGACAGGGGTCACGTCTGGGTATCGTTCGCGGTGCTTCATTTTATCAAGTCGTCCAACTCTCCCATTTTTTTTTACAAAATCCCTTTTTCATCACATGTAATAAAGCTTATCAGAGAGGGTCTGTATTGATTCCTCAGAAGTGGAGTGCCCACTTCTAAGTGTATCATCTGAATTTCCATCAGTTAACGCGACACTGACTCGTCAAGCTTCCTCTTTCATCCTGTTGCACTCAAGTGACTCTATGCGATATTAGTTGAGTCCTTAGGATTTTACGCCAGATCCGGGTGTAACCTCCATCAGCGCTTTCAATCGATCACCTAGACTAAGAGGGATCTGTCACTATCAAGACGTCTCCGAGATTCACATCCCCGGACCTGAGCCATACTGTCTATCCTCGAGCTGTCCTTGGTTTCGACCATCTTCATTGAAGATTGCTTCTGTGTTTCTAGATGTCCTCTTAAATTGATGTTCTAGCTTGAATTCGTAAGTTTCTAGAAGTCGAAGCCAATTAATTAATGTTACACTATGATTAAGACGTGTGAACAACTGTCCCAATGAAATGCTTTTTATAGAAAAAGAAGCCAAATCACATCGATCAGAGTACACAGCAGCACACTCAACAGCGACCTATCAATTTTCAGTCAGTTATTGTGGAATGTGCAGGTGCGTGCAAGATTGCTTGCGAAATTAACAAAACTAACGGCAAGCATAGAGTGCTTACACATTGTAGGTAAATGGAATTTTACAGGTCGAGCTTTTTTGCGATCACGTTGGTTTCGTGACGAACGCGAGAAACAAGTTCCCTGGCCATATCCGTTCGAGGATGGAAACGTTCGGACCTCTCTGGGGGACTCAAACGGCGAAGTAGAGGTCAAGGCTGACTGCCCTGTGGACGCTGCTGAAAGACAGACCGAATGCGGTGGTGGACGCAGTGCGAAGGTGGAGTAGGCCGCTGCTTTCGATAAGCCGATCAATTGCCTGGAGACTGCAATGGTTCATGGAGGCCGGCTTAAGCAAAATACGGACCCCCCATGTTCGTCGCCACTTTGCAAGGATCGTTGAGTGGGGCACTCTCCGAACTGGATCAAAGGTTCGGACGATTTTTGTTGGTGAAACATTGGGAATCTCCAGATCGCTCTTCACGACAAAGTCCACATTGTCTGCGTCACCGGGCGGATAGGCATTGACGAACTCGCAAAAGTAACACGGGACTTAGGAGGTATGTCCATGATGTTAGTGAGCGTGAAAAAAAAGTGGACAAAAAGACACTGAAGGAAATGCATAAGGCAATGGAGCAGTTGGCAGCGGAAGTAGCCGCACTGAGAACAGTATTACGGGAAAACAGTGATGAGGAAAGCGGCTTCTGTTGTAGTAGAAAAGGACACCGACAAAGGAAGTGCTCAAGCGTACACTTTGGGAAGTCCTTTATTGGATGGGTCAATGTAACTGGAAGCTGTTGAGAAGGGTGTCGTACATACGTGTGTTGAGAATGACAACAAAGTAAAACAGTGCTTGATTGATGAGGGAGTAGCTGTTTCAATGGTTGCTCGTGTTGGGAGCAAAGCGTAGAACTGACATCAGCGGGTAACCGGACAATTGGATACCATGGCGTGAAAGGTTGAGGAGTGCGTATTAACAACCAAACTATGAAACGTCTTTTTTGGCCTCCATAAACTAGCCAGACGATCCTTGGAACCGATTTTCTGGCTGTGATGGACGCCGTCGTTGACATAAGACGCAAGAGGCTGTCGATCAGGTACGGTTCTATGGCATCGGCAAAACAACAGATTGACGTCGTTTCAATGCCCACCGCCAAGATGCTCGTTTGTACAGCCCCTTTGTTCCGGTCTACGATAAAGTACGCTGTTATTCACAAATGACGATGATCCTTACGGTTTCTAAAACTGAATAACATGAAATACCGACAACTGGGACATTCCAGCTGTGCGAATCTCGCAGGGTGGATTAAAAATTCAGTTAGAAATGTTGAATGGAGGTTTTCTCGGAGAAGTCAACAGTCCTTACAAATCTGTTTTGACTGTGAAGAATTCCAACGAGAGACCGCTTTAGCGTAGATTTTAGAAGACAGAATGAGGTAGTGTAGAACACAGTTGTACCAGTACTGTCCATCGGCGTTATTTTTCATTAATTGCAACAAGAAAAGTTGTCCACACCGTTGTATTTGCGTCCCGAATACTGGTAGTTGATAATCAAACCCTGGGAGCGTGAGAAGTGCATACGCAGTGGGGAAAATCAGGCTCAATTCAATCACATGCCCTTCGGCTTGTTCGGGGAACCGTTCACATTTCAACGCTTGATGGTTCAATCTCTAAAACGACTGGATAATGTGGCAGTATATGGAGGTGGCATTGTGCTATACAGTAATAAACTTGAAAAGAGCCGGACGCCTAGATGCTGTCTTGAAACGACTTCAGTATTCTGGACATAGACTAAATGTTGGTATGTCAAACTCGGACACTCATGAAACAAGGTCAATCATGGTCAAATCAGGCAACTGACAGAAACAATCAGGAATATATATATATATATATATATATATAGATATATATATCATATCAGCCATGAGCCTGACCAAAAGGTACTGTGGCTCGGGCTGCCGCTCACCTCAACAGTGACGTGGAATATCCTAGAAGAAAACGTTACTAAGAAGGTTGAAAATTAATAGAAGTCTAAGCAAAAGAGTGTGTGAGTTGACGCCAATTGGTTTTTAGTTAAGGGAGCCTACGATATGGTTGTAAACAATCGATGTTCATCGGCTAAACATTATTTGTTACTGAAAAGACAGTACGAAATGCTAGCATCTACCAGTGTCCGTTTTCTTACTGCTGTGTTCAGATTTATGTAGATCAGTTGTTTCAGAAAAAAATTGTCAGTTATAGAGGCCTTAGCTCATATTTTCAAGTGCATGCTAAAATAGTTTCCAGGTCGAAATCAGTACTGCATTTGGTTCGTGGGAAATTTTCATTCTGTAACATCACCGCCTTACGAACACTTTCAGAATGATCAGAACTTTGAATGGACCGACCATGTTTAACGAGTTCTTACATTGGCTGTTACGAAGATGAAGGTGAACTGCTGACAGAGAATGGTGTTTATAAAGGCCGTGCATTCATCTTTGTTGCATTCTGCAGCGTGAGGGTATCTGGTGAACAAACGGCTTCACCTTCAAATGCGCGGTCAGTATGTTGTCAGCTTATGCACTCTTTGCACAGCGATGAATACTCCAAGAGCATACTTTAGATTAACCATCTCCTTTCAGCTTGATAGGCCGCCGGATTCTTCCTCTTACCAGGTTTTGCCTTTTTTTCGTTGGGTGTGAGCAGCATTTTTCGAATTTGCTTCCGAGGTGTCAACTGAAAGATTGTTCTGTAGCTGTATACGCCACCAAGGAAACTAAACATTCTTTCCATTGTTCACCCCATGCACATTCATCTGAATGTGTTTCATTAAGTTGCGATTAGGACTTTAATCCATGCCATTGGCTGCTGCATTATACGGAAGGGTTTTCACATATCGAGTATCATTTGCGAACGAAAACTGTGTGAACCGAATGGTTTGAAACTAAGTTCCATTATCAGTGATTATTTCTCCGGCAAGCCAATTTTAGCAAAAAGGTGCTGAAACCATTTCAAAATTGCCGCTGTAGTTATCTCACCACATAGGAGAGCTTCAGGCCGTTTGGTTTTAAAACATTTGGATACAACTCATCTTATGGTGCAGTATGAGAGAAACTCTAATCTAGTGCTTCCTTACGAAGTAGGCCGACCGAAAGGCTTATCTGACTGCAACAATTGTGACTCAATGTGGGTGGCGTCCAGGTTGAAACAATCTAAATTCAGATTGAACGGCAAGATATTTTCTTGGATTTCTATGGTTTGGACAGTTGAAATCGTTCTTTAATTTTATCACATCTTCCTAACACTCTAGAAGTCACCAGAGTTTTGTCATCAGCATGAAACGATATCGGTGAGTTATCTGTACTGGTTGGTTTAAGAACAAAAAGAATGAATAACAAGGGTCCCGTATGGATCCTTGCGGAACGCCGCTGTTGTCAGGGTGCCACTCTGACAGATGTCCATTCGCCTTGACGTTGAACCTACGTTCAGTTAACTTACTCTCAAGCCACGTGACTAAGCGCTCATCGAGGACGTGACTGTGGAGTTCCCGTAGCAAGATAGAATGATCAATTCTGTCAAAGGCTTCGAAAAAGTCAAGATAGACTACCTCTATGGTCAGCCTTCGTCAAAAAGTCACGAGCAATCAGCAGATTTGTGACGCATGAGTATTCCCTACGGAAGCCATGTTGCTCCTTGATGATGAGTTCAACGTCGGCAACCTTGACCCGGAGAGTCATTTAATAAGGTCTCCATTACTTTAGACACAGCCGAAAGCAACGCTAGTGGTTGATTGTTGGGTCATCTTTGTACCCACTTTTGAAGGTAGATGTGACTGTGAATGGTTCTCAGGTTTTCGCTAGATGGCCAGTTGACAAGGAGCGATTGAAAAGTGCTGCAAACGGTTCTGCTAATTCGGTGGCGCAGCTTTCCAAGACGACAGGGGATATTAAGTCTGAGCTGAGTGATTGGTGAGTTAGTAGGTTCTCTCATTTGATTTGGACTAGTGTTACTAAAATTTTGGGAATTCCAGTTGAATTGCCGTCTATGTGCTCAAACGTCGTCCGTGGTTTGTTGTTATACACACTTGAACACTTTTTCCGGTATTGTTTGCCTCTGCATCTGCATTGGTAAACCCATCAGATGTTTGCAATTGCGAGATGCTAGCCTTAACTTTTGTATGTGCTGCGACTTTTTCATAAAAAAAAGCTTTGGATTCACCTTCGGCTCTGGACGAGACCGCACTGATTGCTAAATTGATGCTCTTTGAGCCGTGGTACGATTACACCACATGACATGCTCAACAAACGCAAGTTCAGTTTGTTCTCGTTGGTACTTTTCAAGGCTGAACGTTTCAGTGTTTTTTCATTCAACCTTGGCAAGTTGTGTCTTTGTCTCTGCAAAATTCGCCTTGTGATTGACCTTTATAACGGTGTTCTGGGGAATATGTTATTTAATTACGCAGTTTAGAAAAAATACATTAAATTATATCGTTTATATTGCAGCAGCACGTGAGCGACGTACACTAGCAAAATGACCGGAATTATAACACAAACGACAGGTGACACTGAATGCAGAACACGTTTTACGGATTCAGGGTGGTTACATAGTCTACGGCTTTTATGGTTTGAGGTAAAATCGCATAATTTTCAGTGAATGCTGTTCGGAGAACTCGAGTGTAAAGTTGGAGACTTGCAAATTCACCAAGTAGCACGTAAACATAACCTTTGAAACAGTTAACAGCTCAGCGGATAGATGTACATTAGAATCATAGAACTGGTTCAACAGTTGTATAAGATCGAACATTATTGTAGGGTCGAGCGAACCGAAGACGATCGGTTGAGAATAACGCAACGAGTAAACAAGGAGTATATTGTCGACCCGCGAGGTCAACGTGAGAGCGAACGATGAACAAGACGAAGCGGTAGAAGAGCGGAGCGACAAGCGAGCACGCAGCGGGGTCGTACGTTCGAGTGCGCGGGGTATTAATTTTCCCAAATAACGGAAAATGCATAATCCTGGTATTTTTTTATTAATCCCTATGTCATTAAACTACCGCACACTCCTTGCTTACGTCTTCGGAAAATTAAAACAAAATAATGTTCAAGTGAGGGAATTCTACGATTTCAGAAACTGCAACAGGTATCACAATTTTAACAACTTCGGCAACCTTAGAAAGATTTTTACCACAAGATTACAGAGATATTTTTGGTCTACCGATTACACGCAGCGTTGTCGAGCGTGAGGCCTACGTCAGCAGCTTATGGTCTGTGAAGACGATAAAATCCGTGCCTTCAAGGACATGTTGAAAATGGCGAATGCTGAGATATATCGCTAATAATTCCTTTCCGAAAGCACTATACCGCGACTCAGTTGGTCGTAAACGTTTAGAGAAAAAGGCTAGTGGCCGCCGAGTTGCTGTTGCAAGACCGCCCCTACAGCCACGTCCGATGCATCCACAGTTAGCGCTGAAGGAGCG
>LOND01000076.1:172245-183075 GCA_014220965.1 Paragonimus kellicotti
GCCTTTTCAAGGATGGCGGGAGAGGTTGATATCAGAACTGACAAAACTCCTCCAGACGATTTGGGAGACTGAAGAGGTACCTCGCGATTGGTGCTTGTCAACAGTAATTCCCGTTTTCAAAAAGAGGGCCCGAAGTCTATGTGACAACCACAGAAGCATCAGTTTGGTGTCTGTTGCGTCCAAGTTACTCACTGTGGCCTCATTTCACGTCGGCTCATTAAGCCCAGAGAAAGTCAAATACATGAAGAACAGGCAGGATTCCGATCCGGTCGAGGGTGCGTTGACCACATTTTTACCTTGCGACGGATCTTGGAACATCGGCACTCTTATAGGCAGCCGACGGTCTTGGTCTTTTTGGACCTGAAGGCTGCTTTCGATTCAGTTGCTCGTAACGTTCTCTGGAACTGTCTTCTTCGCAAGGGAGTACCAGGGAAATACGTGAATCTGTTGAGATCACTGTATGCTCACTCTGCAAGCAGGGTGAGGGTTTATGGACAGCTGTCTCGGGCGTTCATCACTTCTAGTGGTGTTCGTCAAGGGTGTCCGATTTCCCCTTCCTGTTCAATTTTGTCATGGACGACATTCTGGAGAGTGCGCTTGAGGAGTCCAGTGAACTTGGTGTTGAGCTTCTTCCTGGCGCTCAGGTTGACCGATCTGGAGTATGCGGACGACATTTGTCTTACTTAGCCCCTCTGCCGAAGACATGCAGATCATGCTGAACAAGATGAGTGACCGGGCTGGTTTGTATGGAATGCGCTTCGCACCTTCAAAGTGCAGTGTTACTTCAAGACTGGGGCATTTCCACTCCTACTTTATTGCAGGTAATCCGCTTGAGACTGTGGACAGTTTCACCTACTTGGGTAGCATTATCTCGTCAGCTTGTAATATTGCTGATGAGATATCAACGAGGATAGCAAAGGCACGAGTTGCCTTTGTCAACCTGCGTCATCTGTGGCGTCGAAAGACGTTCGATTGTCGCTGAAAGGAAGAGTATATAATGTGTGCGTTCTGTTTTGCTCTATGGTTCGGAGACGTGGCCTGTTCGCAAGGAAGATATCAACAAGCTTGCTGTATTTGACCATCGTTGTCTCCGCCAGTTAGCCCACATTAGGTGTAGGTTGACTGATCGCGTCGGGGGGATTCGTGCTAGAGAGTAGGGGGGGTACCGGTTCGGTACGATTGGGGTGTTAAATCGGTGCTCGAGGGTGTGCTTGCCTGTCTGATGATGAGGCGACGTCTTGCTGCGCCTTATCCGAGTTTACCCTAATAACTCTAACCGAACAACATCTCTACCTCGACGGACTACGCGCTTGCCAAGATATACGCTACTTCGAGGCCTCGATAAATTTGCGCACGGCTATCGTTTCATTCAAATTCGGCCCGGTTGCAAACCATCCCGGATCCCGACACTGAAACAGTTACGCGAGTATCGTAGGCTGCACGAGTCATGGTAATGTGGTGTTCATAACGATCAAACTTCGGATAAAAGTATACTCATTCATTACTATATTTAAATCAATACAATTACAGTCTTGAGCAAAGGACTTAGTCGAACGCTATCCTCGGCGTGGAGCTGCTTTATGACCTCAGACAAGCCTGCCAACGTTGATTCGTTCACTTAGTGCGCTAGTGTTGCTTTGCATGATGCATGTCGGTTACGGCAGTTCGCCGGCTCGTTAATTCAGGGACATACGGATGAGCATCTCGGACAGGAACGATCGGTCTGTCACGGCAGTTTCGCCTCTTTGCGCCGTAATCACTAGCTTGTCAACCTATTCGTCAACGTCGTAAGACACAAGCTGTTGCGGGCTACTGAGATCTCAGGTCTCCGAGTTAACGTGTAGTGTCGGCTAGATTCGTGTTTGTACACGATATATCGGAGCAGTGCTAATCCATAGTGAACTGGGAAGAAGGTTCGTTCCTCCCACCGAGTTGTGCTTGTGAACCATGCAGCTCAGCAATTTAACGCGATCAATCTAGCACTCACGTGGGGTCACTCTTAATATTTATGATTAGAGTGCTTCGTGATCGCTGTCTCAAGACTGTGTGTCGTAAGACTCACCGGGCTCAGGCTGCTCGCAAATCATTTTCCCTCCTTGAGAAATAGGGTCTTCTATCTTTGCATGTCTGCAACCGCGCTGTGTTCTGTTGAGTGGCGCTCGATTCTGTATCATCGCCAAGATTGCCTTATTCGACCTGTCTTTCTCATAGTTCGAGATATAGCGTACCATGCATATCCTTAGCCCTAGTACTCACTACCGATTCATTTTGACTCTGAGAGCTTCTATTAAGTATTTGTCACGCCTTTCTTATGTAAAGACCTCAAAGTATCCTTCACCATACGCCCAGAGTCCACCAAAAAGTCCCAATCTCTATATAACCTACTACGATCCACTCGAAATATACAAATTAGCGAAGACGATTTTTCCGACAGTATATTGTTCTAAGTATCCCATCTACACGACAGTAGTCCATGTACAGAACCTCTGGCTGGACTTTCCACGCACATTTTTCTAGCCGAATTATCAGTACTTGATCCAGCGCTTGCAGTGTGTGACAGCCAACAGAAGGCGCAGTCTAGCCTTGTAACCCCTTCCTTCTCGATGGTCTTAAAGTTGTACTCTCATCTTGATTCACAGTTGTTCTGGTTCAGTATGTAATGAACGTTGTTATGGAGGCGCACCATACATATTGTTCCGCTTCGACTCTTGAATAGCTGAGTGATGTCTCAATGTGGTTTACTTTATGTTAAAGTTTAACCACTATGTTGCACCATGGTTCTCACCAGCACACATGTTCATATCTTGATCGGCCTCCTTACCGCTGGTCTCTGTTACAGGAAAAATTGCCCCATGGTCCGGACGATTCTATTCATTGCTCGATCCGACTTACGCCAAGAACCACATACCTATTATTGCGTCTGTGTCCGAGCATCAACCAACCTCATGGAGCTCGTATTACTTTGATATGCAGATGTTGACTGTAATGTTTCCAGGTCAGTTTATTGGGTGGGCTGTTTTCGCATTTATGATTCTGGCTTTCATTCTAGTTGGTCTGTATTATCTGTTCAAGCAGCCGACTGTTGAGGGGATATTTATCATGACATATGGGATCACCAGTTTGTACTTCTCGGTAAGTGACTTCATTACCTTGCCCCTGTCTCTTATACACATCTATGCCAACTTTTCAGTTGCCTCCTGTATTTCGTCCTTCACCGGTTTATTCGGTTTTTCTCGATCATTTGACTGGGAATAATTCGTTACTATAGGATGACCATAAGTCACCATATTACCACGCGTGAGCACAAGTGGTGTGAGTCAGTTGTTCAGTTTCCAGCTATAACACCACGAGGTGATTGTTGCGTTGTGATGTACTGTATCCCATGGGAGCTTAACTCTGTAAGGCTGTTCGAGCTGACCATAACCGCACCAGAAATCGAATTCAACTTCATGACCGCGTGAATAATGGTTGGGGGTCGTTACCACTGAGTCTAATATTAACTACTGGCTGGTGAATGCAAGAAACTATTGACCTACTTTCCACTGGTGAAATCTGAAAATCTACACAGATGTTTGAATCCACTAACCGTTTGCATGTTGTGGTAGTCACTGAGTGAGCAGTATCTATCAGTGCGAGAAAGTTACCACATATTCCTGTGGGAGCCTATGCAGAGCTGTGGGACATACACAGGATAAGCGACCAGTGGAACGCAACGTTTTAACAGTCGGGCTTTGCATTTCCGCCTGCACGATGTTTACGTTGCGCTATTCTAAGTCACAGGCGCAGACGCCATCTCTGTGTCTTTTGACCAAAGCGCAAGGTCGCATTCATCCGCGCACATGGTTGGGGGCGTTTTATTCTGGATTAGTCTGTCACAATGATCGAAACCAAAGAATTCCTACACATAGCCGTCACCGCATGTGGCTTGCGCTGGACCACTTACCGTCCCACATGCTTCCCGTATTCAGTGTTAACGTAAATGAATAAAACCAGGAGACTTGTGAGTGAAGACCTTTGTAATCTAGCCAGCTAATGCTAGTAAGCCGGGTGGTGGGCTTGTTGAAGACTGAAACCCTTATCCCTCTAAAAAAAAATACAGACACTAATGTTAACACTTAGGCTGCAAAAGAAGATACTAAAAATGCAGGGCAAGAAGTATTTCAGTATAAGGCTACACATTGTTGCAGTTTATGTAGGATTAGGAAGAACAACAAAGAATAAGGTTTGATTGAGAATCAGATTATCGGCGTACAACGGATTAACAACTGAAGAAAAGAGGCAGAAGATCACAACCCAAGCTCTGGAAGGGAAGGCGTTAGTTACCAAGCGAAGAGGGTCGTATTAGTTGGTACAAAAAATGTAATTAACATCTTACTTGCGCCGGACATATTCATCGTCTCTTCGTCGACAGTGCTACGAGTACGTTGATGACCCGTCACTCCGGGACGGTCGGTGCATTCACGGAAGCATTCATCACAAAGAGCACTCCGATCGCCCAACGGTTGACCGTGACCGCCGGCGTATTATCCAATACGGTCGAAAAACATCTATCACCCAAAAGCCCGATGTAGCTTCGAGTACATCCACTGCGCGCAGCAGTGCTCAGAATCAGACATCAATGTCTTATTCACTGCGCCCTCGGGCTAGGCAAGCCCCTCACTGCCAAGTGAGTCAGACTTTGAGTCATTGGCTCCGGGTAGGGTCCCCCAAGAAAACCCTGTATCCTGTTGTCTCGCAGGTCAGACTTTTGAGTCAGACTCGGGGTGGGGTCCCTCAAGTCAACCCCCTTCCGCGGCATAAACGACCGGGAAGTATCAGAAGTTTTTGAGGCCAAGACAACTGGTAAACATTGGCGCCTTCAATGTCCGCACTCTCCGACAAGTCGGTCAGCAAGCTGCTCTGGCTAGTACTCTCTCAAGTCTGGAGCTTGATGTGTGCTGCGTGTCGGAGACGCGAGTCAGACGATCAGAAAGACGTTGTGTGTTCATTATATCGGCGTACGCTCCAGCTGTTCGGATGTTACCAAGGATGCGTTCTATGACGCCCTCGTTGACCTTCTGAAGCAAACTAAACACTCAGACATCATCATACTAGCGGGCGATTTGAATGCCCAGCTTGGTCGTCTTTCCCCGGACGAGAAGCGGCTGGGAGGTATGTTTGGTGTCCGGGCACAACGCACTGACAATGGCGACAGACTGCTGCAGCTGTGTGCATCCCATGGTCTATATTTCGAGCACCGCATTTCCAACACAGGAAGAAGCACTGTGTTACATGGAGACCTCCGTGTGCTTCTCAGCCGTGGACACAGTTGGATCATATAGCAGTCAGTTACAGGTGGCGCCACTCTGTTAAAGACTGTCGTGCCTTTTGGAGCAACCACCTGGACTCGGATCATGCTGTTGTGCGTGCCCGTTTTGTTTTGTCATTTGCCCAGAGGACATACGCTCGAAAATGCAAGATACTTAACTGGCATTTGAACAAGGAGACTGTAATGAACGCTTACCAGAAGCGTTGGTGAACAAGTTGCCCAGTTCGAGTCAGGTGAGAGATCCTAACGAACACTGGGAACAAATCGCCGCAGCTATGAAAACATGCTGTGAAGAGGTATGTTCCGAAGGAGCTGTTCAGTTGCGACAGAACTGGATTTCCATCACGTCGATAAACCTCATGAACAAGCGTCGCTCGATCCCACCTGGTTCTGAATATGATGACGACCGTCGAGAACTTAAACGCAAGCTGACTAAAAGCTTGCGCAAAGACCGTGAGCACTACTTGGTCGAACAGTCGAAAGAGATGGAAAGGCCTTTTTATCTGGGAATTGCAGAAGGCTTTTTTCCCTGATCCGTGGTTGTACTGGTCGTCGAGTCGGTGTGTGAGACCATATGTGAAAAAGATGGTTCACTTATCACCAATCAATCGCGTCGACTTGACAGGTGGGCTGAACATTTTGAAGAACAGTTCAGTTGGCCTCAACCAGACCATGTGGACGACGGGACCCGAATGGTCAGTTATTGCGTTCCAGACGGCCCTCCGTCGGAAGCAGAAGTGGTCCTAGAGCTCAAGTTATTGAAGCGTAATAAGGCTCCTGGACCAGACCTCCTCTCTCTCTCTCTCTCTCTTTTCAAGGATGGCGGGGAGAGGTTGATATCAGAACTGACAAAACTCCTCCAGACGATTTGGGAGACTGAAGAGGTACCTCGCGATTGGTGCTTGTCAACAGTAATTCCCGTTTTCAAAAAGGGGCCCGAAGTCTATGTGACAACCACAGAGGCATCAGTTTGGTGTCTGTTGCTTCCAAGTTACTCACTGGCCTCATTTTACGTCGGCTCACTAAACCCAGAGAAAGTCAGATACGTGAAGAACAGGCAGGATTCCGATCCGGTCGAGGGTGCGTTGACCACATTTTTACCTTGCGACGGATCTTGGAACATCGGCACTCTTATAGGCAGCCGACGGTCTTGGTCTTTTTGGACCTGAAGGCTGCTTTCGATTCAGTTGCTCGTAACGTTCTCTGGAACTGTCTTCTTCGCAAGGGAGTACCAGGGAAATACGTGAATCTGTTGAGATCACTGTATGCTCACTCTGCAAGCAGGGTGAGGGTTTATGGACAGCTGTCTCGGGCGTTCATCACTTCTAGTGGTGTTCGTCAAGGGTGTCCGATTTCCCCTTCCTGTTCAATTTTGTCATGGACGACATTCTGGAGAGGTGCGCTTGAGGAGTCCAGTGAACTTGGTGTTGAGCTTCTTCCTGGCGCTCGGTTGACCGATCTGGAGTATGCGGACGACATTGTCTTACTTAGCCCCTCTGCCGAAGACATGCAGACCATGCTGAACAAGGTGAGTGACCGGGCTGGTTTGTATGGAATGCGCTTCGCACCTTCAAAGTGCAAAGTGTTACTTCAAGACTGGGGCATTTCCACTCCTACTTTCTTTATTGCAGGTAATCCGCTTGAGACTGTGGACAGTTTCACCTACTTGGGTAGCACTATCTCGTCAGCTTGTAATATTGCTGATGAGATATCAACGAGGATAGCAAAGGCACGAGTTGCCTTTGCCAACCTGCGTCATCTGTGGCGTCGAAAAGACGTTCGATTGTCGCTGAAAGGAAGAGTATATAATGCTTGTGTGCGTTCTGTTTTGCTCTATGGTTCGGAGACGTGGCCTGTTCGCAAGGAAGATATCAACAAGCTTGCTGTATTTGACCATCGTTGTCTCCGCCAGTTAGCCCACATTAAGTGGACTGATCGCGTGAGCAATACGGCAGTTCGCCGGCGCGTATTCCGGAACGCTCGGGATGCGCGATCAATTGGTCAACTACTCACGTTGCACAGCCTGCGATGGTTAGGTCACGTACTCCGTATGCCAGCTGAGCGTTTACCGTACCGGGCATTATATACTGAGACCACCAACAGTTGGGTGAAACCACGTGGTGGTCAAGCGACAACGTGGTCACGAAATATGAAGAACCCTGACTGCTCCACTGAGTAAAGTGGGTAGGTGTCGCCTGCCTGGATGGGGTCCTCGTGATCACTCAAACCGCTGGTTGGAGACGCTATCCGAGATGGCGGTGTGTCGCAGTCAATGGCGTACCTGCATCCATACCATTTCTAGTTCTTTTGCTTAGACTTCTATTAATTTTCAACCTTCTTAGTAACGTTTTCTTCTAGGATATTCCACGTCACTGTTGTGGTGAGCGGCAGCCCGAGCCACAGTACCTTTTGGTCAGGCTCATGGCTGTTATGATGATGATGATGATGGATTAATTATTATTAATAATAATAACCACTATGATTGGCTATATCTGTTGTGGGACCTGTAGAGTAATTATCAGAAATGGAGGTCGGGAGGGGCCTGAGAGCTAAATTTGATAGGACAGTGGGGAGGGGTCAGCAGTAGCATGTTTTCGCCTATCCACCCTGCTGTATGCAGCAGATAGGGCGACCCGGTTTATACTGCGAGACGGCCGATGCAGTATGGAATTTATTTGTGAATATTCATGGTTGTGTGTGGGCTGAGATACTGCCAGGACGCCCAGACCTAGACAGGAGAACGATTAGGGTTCTCAACCAAAGCCTTTGGCTCAAAAGCCTGTACCGCAAGGCAGTTGGCTAATATTTTTGTTACGACCCCCTGATAGAGAAAGACAAGAACAAAACACAAAGACCACGAGCAGTATCTCTATCACGAACGAACGCAACGATATTGCCAAATTGCACGAAAACCAGAGCACAAATATCGGAACCCAACTCTCGCAACTTAGATCCCCCAACAAGTAAGGAAAAAGACGGCCTTCAAACGAGCTTTATTTGCTGCCCAGCCAGAAGGCAAAATACCGATTTACAACGTCTGTATTTATAGGTTTCGGGTGACCTTGCGCCTAGGCCACCCAACGGACCAATCAGAGGTGAGCGTAGCTTCTCGGACGTTCGAGAATTCTGGCGGGCGTTCAAATTCTCCAAAAATGGAAAATCCATTTTTCTCGGCAAGTATGGCGAATTTTTGGGAAAAAGTGCCTTTTCCCAACAATTTTACAGTAGTAACTTCCGCCCGACGAACCTAAATAGGAGACATCGTATTACTTTTGGCTCAAGGCTGATCGCATCCTTCAGTGGTCTCTCAAATAAGCGTATATGACCAAGTCTGTATTAATCAGTCTTAGTAGTTGTGCATGGAGAGCAAACTAAATTTGGGTACGGATATTGTTTTCCAATAATAGCGGAATGTTTGTTTAATTGAGAACTGCTGATTGCACTGTTGAACAAAAAAATAAACGGACGCAATCAACATCAGCTACCTAGCTTGGACCTCTCATGAAAAAGGCGCGGTTTGCACTCGTCCTTCGCCGCACTCTGAATACCTACTCAGCTAGAATGAAGGAAAAGCTATTCTTATTAGTGTCTATTTCATGATTATACGACCTTTGCAGGTTTCCGCACATTTAACCGTCCAACATTTCTATCGATTCAACACCAACGCGATTCGGCTAGGCTTTCGGGCTGTCGAGGATCAAATTTCAGTTATTTATTAGGCGGACCGTTGAGTTGCGATTTCTCCACAAGAATTTAGCCAGAATAATGACTCAGTCCTAACTCGCGAGAAGAATCGACCTACAGTGACCAGCTTACTGGTAGGTGTTTTGTTTCCCGTATACTAGGTCGTTATTTGTGCATTTGCACGTCATCTCGTTGGCATACAGCGTTGGCGAAAGTGCCTGGTGCGTTAATTAATCAATTTACACCTTTTTAACACCTTCAGCTATCTAAATCTTCGCCTCCTTAAGTACTGTGAGTGTAAGCCAGCCTACCACTCTGCCAAATATTTGCTCTCTAACCTAATTTTAGTCTACTCTTTGTTGTCATGAGATTCGCGCAGTTGCATTCAAACTGCGATTGTCTGACGTTTGAAGGCGGTTTGTGTTGTCCATTCTGCACTACCGTTGTTGACAGCCGTCGACAAAAATTGTCCTCATAACCGCCTCACATACACAACTCTTGAACTTCAGAAAAATGTCTCGTTTTTTCAGAGGTGAATTAGATTTGCAAAGATCATTTAGCCTTGGAAATACAGGTCTTTATCTCATTTTTATTATCTACATAGTTGATGATACAGCTTCCTGGGCTTGAAAATTGGCTATTAATGACCATAATTTCATTATGCAAGTCTCCACTGTCACAAAACATTTACGGATGCACTACCCTGAGCTAAAAAGCGTGTCCCAAATGTTTGACAAAACGTGAAGTATTTAATAACATCATCTGTAATGTGTGGAAGCCGTCAAACAAATTTTGTCCTGGGCCATGGTCAAGGTCAGCCGGCCTTCTACTGGGTCGGAGGGTTACTCCAACCTTCTGTGAGTACCGTAGGCAATTCTCTCTTCCTTCACCCGTGACATCGCTAAGTCAAAAAGCTTTAACGCTTAGCATTCTTGAGGTTGATCGTGTCAGCAAATTTTGTGTTGACTTCACTTAGAGCCAAAGCAGGACACTTAAGCGCCACTGTCTTTTAGGGCCGTGTTGTGCATACGGGTTTGGCACACGGCGCTAATCGTCAGCATGGCGTTCTTGTTGTCTAAGTCCTGGGCAGTCGCTACTGTCGTTTGGCTGGTTCGGCGATCGAGTTTGCTGTTCAGGAAGAAACTACTGGAGATGATGTAGAGAAATTATTCTATCGCTTTCAAAGTGTGATCATCAAGGATGGTATTGGGCCTCTTGATGACGTTTGGACGTTGGTCAAATATGAGTCTGTCAGAATAGGAGTAAGCCTGTGCATGCGGATACGAAGGGCTTGACATACTTCTGAAGGGCTTTCCTAGAGTTTGCTACTGGAACAACACTTTTCGTAAACAAAATATCTTGTCAACATTTCCTATACTCTAGTTTTTGCTTGCAGTCACGCAGTAGTTGATAACTTTTGTTTGGTTCCCGAACCGGGTGTGTGACAACGGCAGTGGTAAGACGCTGCGGAAGAATTTCATAACGAGTGTAGTTGTGCTCCACTCCATCAGGAATGATTCCATTCGCCGGTGCCTTTTCTAATCATGAAAGAATAGGATTTATCCGGGGATCTCTGGGACGTCTTACACCTTGCAAAGCAATGCTTTACGTCGTTGACGAAGGGGTTGTACAGTGAACGTTTTGACTCTTAAGAGTTTTCATGTGTTTGGCGAAGTCGTGTATGTAACAGATGCTACTACCATCAGTTGTGATCTAAGTGTTCTGGTGGAGATTCGGCCAATGGTTTTTCGGATGATGTCTTGCGGTTTGTCAAACATTGTCATCATCATCATCATCATCATCATCATCATCATCATCATCATCATCATCATCATCAT
>LOND01000076.1:183240-214527 GCA_014220965.1 Paragonimus kellicotti
TCATCATCATCATCATCATCATCATCATCATCATCATCATCATCATCATCATCATCATCATCATCATCATCATCATCATCATCATCATCATCATCGAGACAGCAATACATCAGTGGTTCACACTGATGCTTAACTGCCACACAACCATGAATAGAAAAGCAAACCCTGTACAGGAAGAGAGAAGAAAAAAGAGGGGGAGGGAAGTGGACCTAACTACTAAAAATAGCTACGTCTATATTCAAACATTCAACATCAAGGTGCCTACACCTTGCAAACAAACAACCGAGCTGTAAGTGAAAGTAAGGCGTCATCAGCAAGACAGCTTCCTTACGGCTTTCACTGCCCCACGTCATTAAGTGCACTCACTTCACAGACAACTCGGCAAACAACGACAACAATCACGCCACTGAACCCGATTAGCCGTCACCTCACCTAACATTTCTAGTCACCTACTCTAAGTCGCTAGGTTCCTAGCTCCGGGGAAGAATCCAACCTACAGTAATCAGCCTCTTAGAGCGAACAATCAAACAACGACTGCGTCTACATCACTCACAACTACCACAGTGCTGACTTATAACGACCGCGCTTTGGGTGACAACCTGCGTGAATCCGCTACCTGGGGTAAAATACACCCAGAATTCAACACCACCAAAAACGTCAACCCTTGTCTTACGTGTGTGGATCACAGAATCCGTAAAAGGAGCAGTGTAAGAGTATCCAACAATAAGTGCGAAATAAACAGAAATCACATCTGCAAGACAATCGACAGTACACCATGAACACTTTTGGTTGTAGAAAGACTGAAAAAACTTTTGTTCAAACCTGGAGTTGCGAAAATAATTTTTTGAGCTCTCAGTGCTTGTTGTAACTCTCCAAATCGTTCGATGCAATATGCTAAGCGTGTTTGTGAAACGTCATTGTTCTCTTATTTTTCTGTATTCTTTTAATATAGGGTGTTATGGTTCGTCTAATTCTCGTGCTTGCCCCAGTCATGTGTATACTGGGGGGTATCGGAATTTCCGGTATTCTCAAATCCTTCGTTCCCAATCTGGACTCGGGCGAATCTGCCACAACGTGGAAAAGCGGCTCCAAGTACCAGGCCTCAGGCCAAGGCCTGACAAACGCTCATCGAGGCAACAAAGCTACGGTTGACACTACGTATCCATTCAAAAGCGAGGTGACCAACAACTTTTTGATATAAATCTAGCAACTCATCCGACCAGGTTTTTCCATCTAGTTGGTTTATTCAAATTGAATCTCCCAAGTTCACCTCGATTTGTATTTGTAAACGAACATTTTAGAGGCCATAGAACGGTATGCTTTTCTGGTCATCAACTGACATAGCCTTAGTTTGCTTTGCAATCTCGCTGAAGCGTTCGTACTCTTTGGTATAGGTGACTAAGTGAGTTCGTGTTTGACCAACAAGAGGTATTGAAGCGGTTGCGATTGATGGTCAATTTCTCTTTATCTTCCAGTTGTTTTGCCCGGGAACGGCTGCATCGAAAATTGTCACCGAATTAAGTGAACTCCCACTGGAGATAGGGTAGACACGGAGGACTGAACATCATTATTCTGTAGACGCTGTGCACAAAATCACTGGTCGTTGCAACTGAGGTGCTGGCCATGTACATGGTGTACTTGTGATTATCTGAATTGTCGCAGATTGTTGTCGTATTATCCGTGTGAAAGGAACTACTCGAGGGGAAACATTCCCATCTAAGAAACAACACTTTTATTGAAGGAGCAACCCTCTCGGAACCATACAGGAATCGATTTTGGAGGCTTGAATTCTATTCATTCATTAATAATGTTTGTTGATCTGGCTAGCTCGTGTCGTCACTCACCACAATAATAACATGGAATGTTCCGGAAGGAAAGTTCTCAAAAAGGATAATGCTCGACAAAACAAGGTTAAACAAAGGAGCTCGACATGTTATGATTGCACGTACACCATTGACTACATCACATTGCTGTTCCAGATAGGGTTTCTAACCAGTGATTTGAGTGACACGTAGGTCCCCACACAGGCGACGTTTGTCCGCTTGAAGTGAGTCCAATACCCTCAGGGGAGAGATTGCGCATCGTTTCTGTATCAAACCCATCCTGATTACGCATTGATTTCAGGGCGGATCACTCGGCCGCACTAGACGATGAGACGCGAGTTATATTTCATTTTTTCTGGAAAATCCGAACGATACGTTACTGCCATTACTTGTTTACGTTATGATACGATCCTTCATAATTGTATGATTGCGTGGTCGTTACGACAAGTTGCAGTACATCGATAGATGGTCTGCTATATTCTATGATACTATAAATGACTTCAGTGAAACTGTCGTATTAATCGCGGATGATTCTTAGAACGTGATGTTGTTTGATTCACTGCGTCACACTGACGTCGATTGATTTTCATAGAATTAAACTCGCTTCCTCCCATTGTAATTCTGATTTCCTGGGAACGAGGTCGTTGGGGAGTTTACTGTACAGCTCTTCTATGATTTGACCACCTAAAGTGATCCAAACGTTCAGGTCGGTGAATTCTTTAGTAATGGACTTCTCTTCACAGCGGCGCATTGCAATGTAAACGTGTAAAAGTGAAGTATCTGATTGTAATTGGAGCAATACTGATGATTCCGACTCATACTGGTCGATTCAGATGGTCATGCAGCAGGCGAAGCTATTATGCGTGCCGAGATTCTGCAGGTACAAGCTGAACGTCACTCATTTGACAACAGCTCTCACATTCATCCAAACTGTTTTACCGAACTTCGTTCGAAATGAATCGCCGCACTCATATTTCGCTCTTGTTAGAGCTCGTCACGATCGGGATTTGAACTCCATCTGTTTTCATGTTGACTACTACGTCATCGTCCTCATATTAGGCGTTACCGAATTATCGCGTTGGAACGCCTGACCATGTTTGCTTCTGAGCAGTACGCTGGCTGTTCGACATCCTCAGGAGAGAGACGGTTACTGTCCTGTTGGTTCCAGCCGATGTTTCTATGATTGGAACTCCTCATTTAGTTGAAACTACGAAGATCACGAACTTTGTCGAACAATTTGTTGTTCACTATCAAGTAACGGAATTTGGTTAGTATAAATTGAGCATCACTCCATTCGGCCGCAGCTTTTGCATCTATATATTGTGTATAACGGAGTAACATCCATCTTGGTTGAACCCATCATTATAGCTTGTGTTGTGCGACACGAAACGAACGTCGAAGATACGAACAACCGTAAATCAGTACCAACGGAGAACCTTTTACACAATCAAACCATGCGTTCTATCATAGGGGGACGCTATTATGAAGCCATCACTTTCCAAAATAAACCAGAGTTAATAGCCGTTACTTGTGGGAACATATGTGCGGAATACCCTTTTTGTGTGGTGACTCGTTCTGCATGTGCCGACTTAGTTTAGTCATTTAAGGTGATAACACTGAGCAAACTAAAATCAGTTGAGTTTTGAAGTTGAATGAACTGTTATTATACCACTCGGTATCACCAGTGTTGAACAGTAGGTAGCGAGTCTCCCAATAAAGCAAGGTCTTTACCGTTCAAATCACACGCTCCTACATCGCTGGTATGCTCGCGTTTATGAGCTAATATTCCAGCGTACAACCCAGCGGAGTTTTCATTTAAACGTCGTGAACGTCTGCTTGGTTCTGTGCGTTTCGCTGACGTTTTCAGTCGTATTTTTGCCTGTTATTTCTTGTCCATTGGACCGATTTTGCTCAGCGCTGGCTCGTTCGATCTCCTTTGTTACCCGCGATCCATTTGCTACGAACTTTGACCGTATCTCGCAACCGCACTGATATATCCCGCTGAGTGTTTGAATAATCGCATCTGTAACTTGGTCATCTATCACAATTATAACGCGCGCTTCGATATTAATGACAACCTTGAGCGTAAGGAAGACCATAAGTTCGTGACTGTAATCAGGCCCACTTAACTCTGTAGAGTCGAGCGTTTCTACGGATAAATTAACATTTCGTGACAGGTTACGGATGCTGCGACAATCAGCCCTGCAAAATATTGTGTCCGATTTTACGTCGTATTTGGCAACTGTGTGGTGCAGAAACTACAGGGCGAATGTTTGAGTGTGTTGCAACGGAATGGACGGTGGGGATTTTCACTCCTCTAGATCGCGGTAACTCGGCGCCATCATCAGTAACTTTCATGATGAACTCTGTGTGGTTAAATCGACGGTGCATATGACGATGGGTAACAGTCAAGCACATTATGTGGTAACTACTCTTTTCTATACTTATAACCTTTTGTTGCATACCAGTTGACATTCTTAACGTGATTCGTCAGTATTTAACTTAGTAGTTCCAAGCCCCTAGGTCGAGTGACATTTTTTGCAAGTTGTACGACGTGAGTAAGGATTGTGAAAATAAATCCTACATTGTTTATCACCTACATATTTCTTCACTTTTCACAAGCTGGTTGGTTTTCTGGGGGAGAAGTTTTGGTGCAAATTTGCTAGTCACAGGGTAGGACCGTACTCTCTCACTGGAAGCTAATGATTTGGTGCATCGTTTCATCAATTGGAATCTGCTAACGAAATTGATACATTTAGGCGTTATATTCAGTCATCTTGGAGAGCTCACTTTCAACAATCGAGTTTTTCGCAAACTAAATTTTAGTAGAGCAGTCAAAAACGTAAATGCGCACGATTTATGGCCTGGCAAATTTCTCTGCATATTATCAAGTGCGTACTACAGAACAGGAGATTATAAAGCGGAAAACAGGGGTCAAATGTGAAACTAGACATATAAGGGAAACACACGGTGGATCTGTTCGCTAATCTGTCACTAACATCATTACCATGGGAGTGATAAACTAACAACTACCGTTCAAAGGGGATGATGTCAGTACGTTGCTACAACGCCGATTGAAAGCCGCTGTATTACGGACGTACAACGCCGCAGAGCTCGTGTTAACCTACACCACAAAACGAATTCCTGTTCCATCTCTTAAACCTCAGATACCTCCGTTCGCCAGATCCCATATCATTTACCGATTTTCATGTAGTTGCCAGGTCGACTACATTGGCATGACGGAACGGCAGCTGAAGTTTCGGATCTCGGAGCACATCCCAGCATGGGTGAGGAAACATGTGACGCAGATGCATACCGATACCCATGTGTGCACCCAGCAACCGCCACACAAACCACCGGCATCGGCGATCGCTCGTCACCTCCTGGAGAGCCATCACCAGGTGGACCCCACGCAGGCATTCACAGTTGTTTATGCAACTGATAAGCCCCGATTGTTACGATATGCTGAGGCAGTTGCTCTGAGACGTTGGTGTCCACCTCTGTGTGTGCAGAAAGATTCTTTTGTTAGTTTATCACTCCCATGGTAATGATGTTAGTGACTGATTAGCGAACAGATCCACCGTGTGTTTCCCTTATATGTCTAGTTTCACATTTGACCCCTGTTTTCCGCTTTATAATCTCCTGTTCTGTAGTACGCACTTGATAATATGCAGAGAAATTTGCCAGGCCATAAATCGTGCGCATTTACGTTTTTGACTGCTCTACTAAAATTTGTTTCGGGAAAATGCTGCTTCACCATTGATGGTGTTGAAAACGTCTTTTACAAAGAAACTGCCTCTTTAGAGCGGAAGAATTCTAATTGGCTAGGTCATCGCATTCCGAACGCTGAATCCAATGTTCGAAACATCATCATCATCGTCATAGACAGCAATACATCAGTAGTTCACACTGATACTTGACTGCCACCGTTCGAAACAAATCATTAAATTGTCATGGGATGAACTGTGATTAACTTTACCGAAACATCTGAGGAGCCTCCAATACTAAACGAATCGTCACGTAGGACTGGTGAACTCACTAGTTCTTGCCAGTTAAAACGGAATGTTGCGGCCCACCAGTTTCCCAGTGTTATCATTATTTTTATTATTATTGTACCGCTCAGGGTGATTGATTAGTTGCTGTAGACATAAATATGTAAAAATAGCAAAAAATACTGTGTCGAAGAACATGAAGTGCTTTGTTGAATGGATTTGGTTTGAAGTGCAGTTGGATCATGAATACGTTTGATGTAAGGTGTATGCGGATTTTAAGAATGGTTAATCGATCCGTAGAATACTAAACTCAAAGAACAACGTTTGCTCTAATATCTTGCACGATATTTTAGGCTACGCCGCAAGATAAGTCAATCTCTGACAGGGAAGTAGAATATTTCCCACTGCCTGTTTGTTCTGCCTAATACTACAATACGGGATTTTTCATTCTCCTGGTAAACATTGCTGAGGCGGAAAATCAGCTTGGTGTTTTTCGTCATGGTCCACGTCGCGTTTTCACCCTGACTGAAAAACCGCATCTTGACAAACTGCGAATAAATGATCACCAGGTTGAGGAGTTAGTAAATGAATGAGCGTATTATTATCGTCATATTCTTCATTAAAAATTCCGTCAAAATTGCCAGTGTTAGGTGGCTTAGGTCATGAGGTGAAATGTTGCCGGGAATCATCGATTTAAATGATAGACCAAGTGAGTACATAAAGCTGATCCATCCACGGTTTCTCTTCACAGATCGCCACCTTCATGGTCTTCTCCATCGTGGTCCTACTGGTACTGTACAACCAGCATTGTATCTGGGCTACTTCGGCCTCCTATTCACATCCATCGATTGTATTGGAGTCGGTCGGTCGCTATGGTGAACGTCGTATTCTGGACGATTATCGATCTGCCTACTATTGGCTCCGCCAGAATACAAAGCCGGTTTGTACATTCGTTCGGCTGTCCTATGTTATCCATGACTATTCTGCAGATATTCACTATGGATAGATGAATTGGCACGTTCAGGCCATTTGGGGCCAACTGCCCCGTTTGTCTATTGTAGTGGTCTTTCACGCACGCTTAGTTTGATTCAGAACATTTCGGTGCCTTAATCCGCTATCCATATATCATTATGATGGAATTTTTCCATAATTTTTTCACAACCTTTACATCAGTTCTTTCATTCCTTCTTACATTCACTCACTAGAGCAAAATGGGCGCCTGCCCATTCACATGTGATCGGAGGCATCAGCACAGCATGAACTGTTTGGTTTTCTTTCACATATCGCCATAATATGACTGAATCCCACTCGTCCTGTAAACACCTATTCGTGCATCAAGCTAGCCGAGACCTTGTTGCCTACTTGATTTTTATTCCAAATCTACCGGTTCTGTTTTTCGTCTATTGTGGAGTGATTAGAGTCTATTGTGACCTATCAGCAAGCCCGCTACACGCATCCACAACCGACCGTGTTTATTTTGGTTGTGTGTGTGCAGTGTCAGTGCATATTTCGATCGATTAAAGTTCGGTTCAGTTGTTCAACTGCCAACTTTCATGTCTTAGTTTTGTCTGGATGCCAAAATTAAAGGTTCAGTTTAATCAAAAGAAAAAGAAAGATGTAACGTTCTAAAGGTATGGCACTTCAAGTATCTTGCGAATGAAGTCAAAAGGCGTTCTGTTCGACATGCGTTTGTACACTAATCTGAAAATAATGGGACTTTGCGGTCAAATTGCAATTTGTCTTACACTACAACGCTCCTAACATAGGTCATCAGATTTGGCTGTAAAACTTGACCCAGTACGATGTGCTATTAACGACATGCTATTTTCTGTTGGTTAGCGTTATACTTCAGTACAACTACCTGTTCGATACAATATCGTCTGAAGTTGTTTGTAGTCAGTTTAGTAGGAATAGTCCGGAAGGCGCCACTAACGATATACTCCTTGCACATTGTTTCCTGTAACTCGTCGCGGACTAACTTTGGGATTCCAAGCTCGAGTTCCCGCACGTAACTAATTCTGTCGCAAAATGTAGATTTGATTTCCACAGATTCGGTTTTCAATGCCTTTGTTTCATATATACCCGACGGCACCTTATCTACATTTGCCCCGGGGGCTTTGCATGGCACCTAGGAACATTTCATTATATGTGGCTTTCTATAGTCAAATTTATTAGGAGGACGCGTCTCTGCTTTTTTGGTCGATGGGCTTTGCATACGATGTTACCTGGTATAATAGTTGCAACCTCTGATCCTTTTCCATGCGTTTCATAGGATGCGAGGATCATGTCCTGGTGGGATTATGGTTACCAGATAACTGCAATTGCTAATCGCACGGTACTGGTCGATAATAACACGTGGAACAACACGCATATTGGTCGTGTTGGGCAAGCGATGGCTTCATCCGAGGAGGAAGCGTATGAAATCATGCAGGAACTGGATGTGGACTATGTGCTGGTCATTTTTGGCGGTTTGTTGAGCTACAGCTCGGATGGTAAGCATGCCTGTTGATTGTCCTTTCTGGTTGGTAGTTCATTCGATCACTTTTGAAGTGTTGTTCGTATGTTACCACTGGATTTCCTTCATTGTGTTTAATTCGCGCTATTAACTACCATGTGCCCGTGAAACTTCCGTGTTAACCTTAACCGTATCCATTTTGTGGACATGGCATCGTTTTTGTCAACGAATCTGCGATGCGTATCTTCGTTACTGTAAAATATGCACCTCCAGGTTTCAGTTTATCGCAATGTGGATGCGCTGTCGATAGACCTGTTAATACAAACAGATCGTCAGTCGATTGAAATGGGTCAGCTATTTAGGCGTTGTTTCGCAGCCTTTGGACAGTGTCATTCAGGACTTCATTATCTTCGTGAACTATAACAGATCTGTTGATCGGCTTTTTTATTATTTAGGATTGACCTATTCCGAAGGTCGGGCTGCGGTTGCCTCGACTGCTCCTACTGACTAGATTTGGGCTGTATGACAATACCATGAAACCACAATATACGACCTGGCATAGTAACAGTGACGTTTCGACTGGTCGCTTCATCGAGCAGTGAGGAGATTTTCTTTCGATTGCTTAGAGACGATCCCCAGCGGTAACACAGCAATCATTATCCAAGTTCGTCTTGAACATGCTTTTACATCTGCAACAGTATCGTGAATTTCCTTTCATATGTTCTGCTTCGACCTTTAACAATCGTCGCTGTTTCGGTGGATTGCGTTCTATTCGTTTTGGTTGGCTGATGATGAACCAGCCCGCTTTCTTATTCGTCTACACCTACCCACCATCTGCTTGCCACCTTAACTCATTAGGACAGATTATAGTGCGTTCGTGCACTGCATCTCGCTTTACGGATCGGAGCCCATGCACGCAGAAGATGCATATAGTTGTGCGTGGTAAATAACCACATTTTCGACAGACCACTAGCACCTGAGCAGTGCGACAGCCAGTCGACGCGTAATCGTGCAACATTTCGCGAACGATAGCTGAGCCACTAACATTGCAGTCTATGCTGGTTTGATCACGCGCTCCGCGTTCACCGTGTGATCACGACACTTTGTAGGGTTACACGCGTGGACGTAGAACAGGGCAGGCGACACAATCCCATTTTTACTTCGTTTGTGACAACCGAGATATCTTGATACCTTTCGACTGCGCTGGATGTGAGAAACACATGACGCCCCTGAATATAGTCCGCTGTGAAGTTTAATGTCGCGATCAGAATTGTTTGCGCACTGAAGTGTTCGCATTCGCGCCTGGACGTGATCTCGTTTGTCTCACGGACTGTCGACCGTTATTCACAATGGCCGTGATCAGAAGAGATGGCGGCGGATAGAATCAGTTAACACGAGTGTTAACATCTTGTGACTAGGTTGTCTTTGGGGGTAAGGACAACGACTGAAGCTTGACGGTAAGAACCTAGCGTTACTCTCACTTGTAACCCGGTTACAAAGCATCGATACTTTGGGGTTGATTGCTTGAATTTAGGCAGGGTTAATAAATTACATCCCACTCTTCTCCCTCTTCTGTTTGTGAACCAAGTCTTGTTTTCGTGGATGTATGACAGCTAAGTATTATTTTCGTTGGTGATAACAAAAGCTCATCAATAGTGTGCTTATTCTTATCCAAAGCGTTACGTGAACTGCTGTTGTTTTTCTTGTGGGGTGAATGTATGATTACCGCTCTACTGACCTCACGTCAAACTTGCCCAGGGCTACGCATTTGTGAGTTTTGTCATAATCGCTTGTAAGTGGTGCTTATTCTGTTGCTACCCGTCACGGTCCTGGCCCAATCACTACGACTCATCAGTGCAAATCGATAAATTGTGAAACATAGGGGTGAATATAACGATGTTTGCATATTCACATTTTCACCAAACAGCAGGAAAAGTTGGTAATTTTGTTCTACTGTCAATACATGTGTGTAGGACTCGAACTAGCAAAAATCCAACTGAATAAGGAGTAACAAGAGAGTTGTACATCTGCAAGTTTGTAAAGACGTGTCTTTGGATCTGGTTGATATGCTGAATGTGGATTTGGAAAGATCAGATTAGGGATTAAAACCGAATACACTTTTGAAGCAAGCGATCTAGATGCCTCAAGATGTAAAATAATAGACTTATTAAGGTAGAAGCGAAAAATGTCACTATACTTAAATATAACGTTCTAAGCATATATAGAACAGTTTAAAACCTTTGATCAGAAGACCATAGAAAATTGATGCGGAACAGTACAATTGGTGGAAAATTGAGCATGTGGTGACAAACCGGAGAGGTAGTTTTTACAAGACTAAGCAGAATTTCAGCGACATCATGGCTTAGTGGAGCAATCATATTATGGCGCAGTGCAACGGCTAAGTATATTAAAAACTGGGGTTTGGAATGAGCTTTGTTTCTAATGTTAAAGTTTAGAATCATTGAAATGTCGATAATACTTTGAGAGTGGACACGCATTAAATCAGCTGGTCAGTTCGAAGTAGTTCTATGGGTTGAGGTTAGAGGATAACTGTAAGTGTTGAGCACCGAAAACAACATCATCGGCGTATTTAGTCGTCGCTTTGAGAGCGGAAATGGAGCTCGCATAAAGCGGAAACTAAGATGGTGGGCGATACTAATCGACTTCTTAGCTAGTGAATAACACAATTTGCCATTCAAACGTATGAATTAGGAACAACTGGGATAGTCAGACCACTGGATACCATACTACCTAAGAAAGAAGAACAAGGCTGACGTGATGATGCGATCGAAAACATCGTATGCGATCCGAAAGACAAAGAAATTACCTTACGTTTACTGTCCAGCAACGATAAAATTGAATGAATAATAGGGCTTATTTTTATCGGTGATAAGCCCTCAATGGGAGTAATCCAACTGATGCAGATCCATAAAGTTAATGAGACATTATATTTACAGGAATTGTTTCTCAATACTACGGATGCACATGCAATCAGTTAGTTTTTAGACGTGTTCTAGCTCGTTATTGATGTTTTTCAACAGTCGGCAATTTTACCATGTATAAAATAGCGCGCCAAAAAAATCCACGAAAAGCTTAATCAAAATGCCTGCACATTCTTGGTGAATGATTGCGGTCAGTTGACTCAGTAACTTACTGCCGTGTCCGGTTGCGTTTTCACATTCAGCAGAGAACGAGGTGTGCTTTGAAGAAAGTTCGTATTCGTTACTGAAATTGCAACTTAGTTACTCGAGATCATAAACGGATTTTCCCAATAAACTACTCGCGTTTCTGATCTGTTAAAGTATTTTCCAGACTTCTCGATGGATTTTGTTGCTAACTAATCCGTCGGTGTATAGGGAACTAGCACCGTTTCGCCTGCAGACTATTTCGCTTCAATCTGAAGCCTTCCACGAGGTCTTCAAATAAAGGATCAAGAACCTGTCAGCCTTAATAAAAAGGTGTTTTACGAGAACAGCAAGCATCAAAGCAACAGTTTATATGAATGAACGCACTGACAGATCGATATTTGCTGTAGGAATCACCTCCTTGATCTTTACATTTTTCACAAGCACTACCGTGTCTGCAATTAGAGCTAGAAGGTTCCATCTTTGCCAATGAGGGTGATTGTCGATAAGATTTAATAATTGCAGTCAGTGTCGTTTGAGGTTGTTGAATTGCCTTCATTTTCTCACATATTCCTATCCGGACCAGCTTGTGCGACCATAGACAGACAGACGTATACGGTGGTGACTTGTAATGGGAATGACACCGGAGTCTAGTGCATCCTCTCGAAGGAGCTTGCTTAACGGGAGGACTTGTGGGTGTGAAAGCTGCAATCAACTCTGTGCAGTGTTTCTCTTGTGACAATAAAAAGCCTATTAGGTCTTAACCACCGATAAAACAGATAGAAGACATCCGTTTCTCAAACCTACTGGATGTTGGTGGCATAATCCCACTGCGGAAATAGAAATAAGAGAAGGTGGTTTTTACTATCGTCACTTCGCGCGTGACAGCTTGCTAGGATTTGCTCACATATTCCGACACCTTTCCAGGTCCGCTTTCGAGTTATGGTTTGTTGCAAATCAGTTCGCCTTTTTGGGTTTCTGGCCACACTGCACAACTTGGAAGCGACGTGCTATCTAAGGACTGCGCCAATCCCATGCGTTTATTGCAATCTCTGGCATAGTGTCTAATACCTATGTGATCGCACTTACCTTGTAAGATGGCTCAGTCCCGATGAACTATTCGATTTTTATTATTTCCACCAGTTGGTCCCGTGACTGATGCGGGGCTCATCACTGTTGACAAAAATGTACTAACAATCTGTACTGATTCTTAATCGCCATAGTCAGCGGCTCCTTTGTCCTGCCAATGAGGAAAGCCATTGGACCCCTACGCATATCGTCGTCACAAGCGGCTTGTACTGAACCAGTATCGTCATTTGCAGCTTTCAGTCGTGTTCATGAGTACCATGGCTTAGGCTGCCGTTGGTTCTGACAATAGTGCATGAAGTGGCAACGTAATGCGTACGTGCAGATGTACAGAGGACAGAAGAAAATAGGCCGTCATGAAAAGAGGAATTAACAACTTGGGGTTTCAGACTCGCTGTTGACTGCGACACAGTGCTATGTACAAAAGCGTGTCCAATCAACGGGGTGAACGGTCTCGAACTTCTCAGCCGGATAGGCATACCCACCAACCTCATTGGTTGGGATTTTCATAGGCCGTGGCCTATTTAGGTTTCTTCCAACCAACAGCAGCCACACTGAACGATACACGTTGCGCATATGGAACACATGACCCATCCAGGAGGCTTCATTTTCGGTAATTCGGCCATCCAGTAGCAAACTTGCACATTTCTCAAATGCGCGCCGACGGACTGCGCCGTTGCTCGCACGGTGCAGGCTGACTGGCGGAGAAAACATTCATCTTCCGCACGAGTGGGCCAAGCCTCTGATCCGCAGAGCAAAACTGAGCGCGCACACGTATTGCTAGCCTTTAGTCGACAAGTAGCCACTTATGTTTCTGTTCATGCATTAAGTATTTGTGCAAATCCAAAAGAATACAATCAGAATGCATTCGAGCACTGTAGGATTTCACCCCCTGGTTACATGTAGTTGCGCGCGATTGGCCTTGCCACAAAACCCTAAAGTACTTTAATACAAAAGAGAGAAGGATGAAAAGCGATTTTAAGGCCTCTTTGTTCAACCTCTGAAAGACGAGAAGTGTTTTGTTAGTGCACTATCGGCAAACTAAACAATACAATTCACAGCATGTGGTGGTTCGTCTTTGTCTTCGTTATGCCAGTAGAACGCTTATTTCAATGAATGCCAAGAATATCACATTTTACCCTTCGTCAAATTCTGGAGCAGCGTCATGTGTACCGCCGGCCAACAATCGCCGTATTTCTCGACTATAAAGGTGCGTTTGATTCGGTGGATCGATCTACACTTTTAGAGTCGCTTAAACGTAGGGGTGTACCGACTAAGTATGTGAACATACTGTCGGCGCTTTATTCCCATACTTCAGCTCAGGTTAGGGTTTACGGCGAAGTATCTGACAGTTTCAGCACCAGGAGCGGCGTACGTCAAGGCTGTCCCCTTTCGCCATTTTTGTTCAATTTCGTCATAGACGAAATAATGGAGGACTGTCTGCGGCACTCAAATGATGCCGGCGTGGACCTCCTACCTGGTGAAAGACTGACTGATCTTGATTATGCTGACGATAAGGTATTGACAACTTTCAAGCGGCACAAACAACACTGGACGCTATTTCGCGTTCTGCTAAATACTTCGGAATGCGCTTTGCAGCCTCAAAATGCTTCTGCAAGATTGTTGTGATCACGTAGATTTAATGTTAGATAATGAAGTCATGGAGATTGTTGACCGGTTTGTATACCTGGGAAGCTGCATCAGCGGTGGCGTCGGAGGTGTAGGGAATGAAATAGAAGCGCGTATTTCCAAGGCTAGGGCGGTGTTCGCTAATCTAAGACACCTATGGCGACAGAGAGGTATTTCCTAAAGCTTAAGGGTCGCGTATATCAGACAACAGTGAGGGCTGTATTACTTTACGGCAGCGAAACGTGGCCGCTCAGGGTAGAGGACGTGAACCGTCTTCAGGTATTTGACCACCGATGTCTGCGTTCAATCGCTCGTATCGGGTGGCACCAGCGAGTAAGCAACGAGGAGGTTAGGAAGCGGGTGTTTGGCACTGATTGTCAAACGAGTTCTTTTGTTCAGTCGCTACATTTGCACAGACTTAGATGGTTGGGTCATGTACTAAGGATGCCAGCTAGTCGTTTGCCACACCGAGCACTGTTTGCCGACGCTGGTGCGAGGTGGACAGATGATGACCTGGCGTAGACAAATGAAATCGTTTACGAAGGGGTTGGTCACTGTAGGTCGGGTTCGTCTCCCGGGCTGGGGCCCTCGCGACTCACAGAGTCGGTGGCTTGAGACGTTAGGTGAGATGGCGGCTAATCGAGCTCAGTGGCGTGAATGTTGTCGTTGTTTGGCCGAGTTGTCTGTGAAGTGAGTGCACTTAATGACGCGGGGCAGTGAAAGCCGTAAGGAAGCTGTCTTGCTGATGACGCCTTACTTTCACTTACAGCTCGGTTGTTTGTTTGCAAGGTGTAGGCACCTTGATGTCGAACGTTTGAATATAGACGTAGCTAGTTAGGTCTCTTCCCCTTCCCTTCGTTTCCTTCTCTTTTTATATAGGTTTTTTTCCTTCGTGGTTATGTGGCAGTTAAGCATCAGTGTGAACCACTGATGTATTGCTGTCTATGATGATGATGAAGAATATCACGGACGGTATACAGAAGCGAGTGTGTTCATAGAACAACGGATTGAAGGAATCGGGTAGGGTCTATTCGCAAAGGTTTGCAAACGTCGTTAGCTAAAAACAATCCAGTTGGCCAACTCCATCGGAACACTATTATTACTTTCTCAAATCTCTCCCGATTCATTTGCCACTTGTAATGCCAATGGCTGCTCGTACTTGCTTCAGCGGGTCCAACTAGAGGAGGAGGTGAGTGCGTGTCGCATCGTTCATGTCTTTCAGGGAAGCAAACGTTTCATCCGTTCTGCAATCATGGATAACATTGAGGTGTGCCCGATCCGTCTTGTTACATGGGCCAATTCGTTCCATCGTTTTTGACTAACGAACTCCATTTCGTATGACGGTAAAAATCTCGACTGTCCATTGATAATCAAAATTGTTTCTTCGTTTTTTTCTTCTTCTGCAGACATAAACAAGTTTATCTGGATGATTCGAATTGCAGGCAGCACCGAAAAGGGTCGGCATATAAACGAAGCGAACTATTACAGTCCACATGGTGAGATGCGTGTGGACAAATCAGCTACTTCTACATTGATGAATTGCTTGATGTATAAACTCAGCTATTATCGGTTCTGGGAATTGCAGACGGATCGAAGTGAGTTCTTTATGTAAACAGATGATGGTTTGTATACAAACTCCCCACTCACTTCCTATGCTTAGGTTAAAATAACAGTAGCAATTAGTGGGGGACGGAGTTTACACAAACGTGAAATTTCCGGGCTGCTAGCGTGGCTTCGTAGCTCAGCTGGTAGAGCGCTTGGGCATGGTGTTTCTGTCGCTGGTTCGAATCCAGCTGAAGCCCTGACTTTTCACAATTGGGTCTCATCTGAAACATATATAACTACTCAAAATATCCATATACGAAAATGTGGTGCTGGGACATATATATACTGAAGTTGAGATTCACTGACAGTTATATTTTACGATTGTTTGATTTATACACACAGATCAGCCACATGGGTTCGATCGCGTGCGTGGTCAAGCTATTGGACACCGGAATTTCGATTTGGATGGTGTTGAAGAAGCGTTCACCTCGGAAAACTGGCTGGTGCGTATCTACCGCGTTAAACCACGCGCTAATCGCGGCGTGCTCTAACCTGTTCGAGTGCTGCTGTCTACTGAGGGCTCATGAGTGTCGCGCAATTTTTCAATAGTGTCCATTCCAATTTGTCCTTCAATCTAATAATAAAACATGTACGAGGTTCAACAAAACTTCTTTACAGCATCATTACAGCGGGGCCAACATAGAAAACTGAATACACAGAACACTGGTTTGTCAACACGGGTGTGCTTGAATTGAATGTTCGAAAGGAGGGTAGCCAAAAGAAACCTGTACTGAAACCAAACCAAAACCGGCTGTACAACAGCACTCCAGAAAAAGTAGCGAATAGAGTAGACAAGCGGGGCGTCGAGTATGAATCAACCTACACAATGGTGTACATCGCAAACGTCGAACATTCAGACGAGTTTATTACCATCGGATGATTATATAGGCACTTGACACAATTAGACAACAGTGTTTCGTCTCCAAATTGAGTGGACATCAGCGCAATATCATTTTCACGAACGAGCTTTGTTGGTTTTGCGACGACGAAGTTCTCGATGACTATTCTGATCGGCACTGTCCACACCCGTGTCGCTGGTCTCCTCTTCGTCTTTCTTGGCTGCAGTATACAGAATAAGTACAAATTAGGATCATGGACATAATAATCAGAAACACTGCAAACTAACAAACGTTACATAAGAATTGTTAACAGAAAACAGAGCACTGAAAGTTAGAGGAGCTGGCATATGACTCAAATACTCACCCAAACCATTTTACGCAACTGAAATAAAATGAGTACGATCGTGTGAGCTGATAGTATATTAATTTTGGTTTGTAGACCCGATGCACTTCAAGGAGCGGCACCTCCCTGAAACGAAAACACCAGCAGCGAAGGCCTCTTGCATTGATAACCGATATTTATTACATTGCGCATAAGCGTGTTTGCAATTGTTCCACGTCCTCCCACTGACAGTTTTGTGGAAGCGGCTTGACAAAGAATAGGGTCGTACCGCGGAATAGTCAAAAAGGACATGTTCTATAGTCGTTTCGATCTGATTGGTGCTGCTGTTTCCATGTTGGCGGTTTTCAAAAGGAGACTGTAGGCTTTGCATCAGCATTGTGCCAGTTCACAAGCTAATGGAATCACATAAAGGTGCAGGTAATTGTTGTGCACGAGCATACTGAGTAGCCAAAGCGCGCGACCACACAGGTTCAGCAGCCGATATTACTATCGCTGGTTCGGCAAAAATCAACAGCCCTTGCTTACGATCAAAATGCATTCGTCAATGTGTTCCCTGACAAGCCTGTATTCAGCGGCATGATGGACCGCCAATATAGGATTTCATCAGTGGACACCC
The DNA here is from genome assembly GCA_014220965.1 of Paragonimus kellicotti. NCBI lineage: Eukaryota > Metazoa > Platyhelminthes > Trematoda > Plagiorchiida > Troglotrematidae > Paragonimus > Paragonimus kellicotti. The sequence continues at coordinate 200,754 of LOND01000076.1, forward strand.
CGTCAGATGCCAAGGTGTAGCGTTCATATAACGAGTGACTCGTCGGAAACAATACATTAGTGGTTGATAGCGATTACATGACCATGTGAACGAAGGGACATGATTAACACCTAGCTTCTAACAATATTCGTATCTTGACAACAAGCTGTCTACAGCTTGTTAACTAACTAGGAGATATAGGTTTAATCGCGGTTTCAGTTGTCCCACTTCCTTAATTACAACAAATTCGCAGACAGCTCAGCTACACAATGATAACACTGACATGAGCGATCGCCATGCCTAACCAACGACTGAGTTACGAGCACCCCAGCCGTGTAGGCAAACGCACTTCACAGTGGTCAAATTAGCGCTGGTTATCGTCAATTCCGTATAAGCTGACATTTGTCTACCTGGCACCGTACATCAGCCGGCAAAGAGGGCTAGAGAGTTAGATAGCATCCCTAGTGCGTATTTCAGTTGTTAAAGTCAGCGAACATGATTGACCCTCAATGCTGAACGTTTGTTTCGTAAGGTTGTCGTCGCTCATTCGCTGATACCACCAGATGTACAGGCACCGACGATGGGATGTTTGGTAGTGATCTACAACTTCTAGTACAAGCGGTCACGCTCCGTAGCCGTAGAATAACAACGCTCACTGTAAAGTACGAGCTAATGACTCCCAAACATCTATCTGTGGTGTGACGAAGTATGCAAGGCGGACCACAGCCCGATTAATCTCATACAAACGAATGTCTGTGTAACCGATACGGATCCGCTGAGTGCCTGTCTGTGTCTCGATCCTTGGTTCCCACATCACAACACACGTCGTGCAGGCCAGCAGCATCACTGAGATGTCAACCAACGAATGCGTTGACGAACACCAGTATACGACTCGTAACCATAGATTTCGCTACAACAGTGTCACCGTGTACGACTAACAAACTGAAGGTGTAGTTTGAAACAACTGTTCCGTAAGTCAGTGGGACGCCAGTCGTCGCTAGAATTCGAAGGACAGGCAATGATGTACCTAACTCCACTGAATACCTTCCAGAGAACCGTGCGACCGATCATTTTCACGCTCGGAAACACCTTCCAGCATGGTATAGGCGTGTTCGCATACGACTAAATAGCTGGAATACACCTTTAGTTACGCCGTGAGTATCATTAGTATTCCACGTGACTCAGAGAAGGAAGCCGTCGGAGCGTCTTGTCTAGTTCAAAACTGCGCACAATAAATACTTCGTATGATCCTTACATCGAGAGGTTGTCGACCCCGACAGAAACAATGAAAGTTATATGGAGAATTGAAAGAAAACACGAATAGAAACATTGGTTGGTTAGGCAGGCTGTACTAGCGTAAGCATGCAATTATCTAGATTATGCTTCTTTTGCACAGGACGGTCGGGCTAATGGCCTGGGAGGGACAAAACCTAAGACAGCGGAACTCAGTATTAATGCGTTCTTGTTTCGTTACTACATGATTCTCCTTTTTCAAATTTGCAAGGTTTCGAAAGATCATAAGGTACAATTCGAAACACACTTCAGTGTCACAGGTCAGCTCAGTAATTCGTAACTACTGAAAAACAACTGTTCAACTAAGAATCTGCACACACTTGCCGTAATACCGGATGTTGTCAATCGAAAATACGGGTGAACAAGGAAATGTCTACCAACCTTTCTTTTTTTCCTTACGCTTTTCTTGACTCGTGCCAAACCAGCCGCCACTCTTGGAAGCGGGATGTTTGTCGCGTCGAATTCTTTGATGGAAGGTAATGAAATTCCAAACCATGTATGCTTGAGAGATGAATATGATGGCCATAGCGGCAAATCTGAAGAGCAAAAGTAAGGAACTTAATTATTTGCTATGTGAGGTCTGTCAGCAGCACGAAACCGTGAACAAAAGCAGGATTTGTAGGTTTGAGTAAAATATGAAGCCCGGTTGAAAAAGTGTCGGAACAGCAGTTAGTTATAAGCCAAACAGAAACGATGCTGGTATTGGAAGGGATATAGAATTGAATGTTTTCGATTAACGCAGGAACTCAGTTCAGTCACCTGGCGATTCATACATTTTGGTGAGACAGACCTAGGCAGTCGCCTCTAGCAGTGGCGCAACCGTGTAAAACATGGAATAAATGTTAAATCACCACTTTGTTAAACCATCAGTTAGATGAGTATTTAAGGGATGCAGTGTCGATGTGCAGTTCGATGAGTGGAGGAGTCGACCATCAATCACAAGGTTGAGTTCGAGCCTTGGTGAATCCGATTGCTCTTAGTTTACAAGGTATAAGAAACACGATTCAACAAGTCCAACAGCAGCAAAACGCTATGGTGCAAAAGCTAAAACCTAACCACCGAAAACAAGCTAGCAGACAAAACAAAACTTTTGTCTACAAATCACAGGAGTGTTTACTGATAAGTGGCCTGTATGCAGTTACACAAAAACGAAATGAATGAGCATCAAATATATGACACCAAATTTGGAGTCCGGTGTCACCGTGATATGGTTGTTAGCTTTTTCTACGAAATGAACTTCCACATCGTTAACTTTATCATACGACGGATGTTGTATAACAGGCAGCTCCGTTTGTGAGTAGTATAGTGCGTACATTCAGGAACTAAAGGCAGGTCTCAACACCAGGAAGACGAGGGACCAGAAGCGACTATTGGAACAGTGTGTACGCACTATAGGGAACGTGTGACCAAGATGAATGACAACGTACTACTGCCTATTATGTGTGGATGAACATCACACGTGAAAATGAGTGTACGCGTTTGTGCCTTCACATAACCTGTAAGGGATTTCATGCAACAGACAACTTCGCAGGCCAAGCGTCTTTTGCGGTCACAACAATTGGTGCCGTGACGAACGTGAGGATGAAGATACCCTGGCCACAGCCGTTCGAAGATGGAGACGTCCGGACGTTCCTGGAGGACGTGGCCGAAGTGGTCGGAGTCAAGACCGACCGTGGGAAGCTGGCTGCCCTGCGGACGCTGGTGAAGGGCAGGGCGAAGGCGGTGCTGGACGCAGCGCGAAGAGGCCCTGCGAAGATGGAGTGGGCCGCTGCGAAGGAGGCGCTGGTGGCTGCGTTTGACAGCCCGGCCGACCGCCAGGAGGCCATGCGGCGGTTCAAGGCGGCCAGGCTTGGACAAGGAGCGGATCCATCCGTGTTCGCTGCCACTCTGCAACGACCGCTAAACAAGGCACTACCAGGATCACGATGGCAGTTGTTAACAGAGCAGTTTATTGAAGGTCTCCCGATGGCGGTTCGCGACCAAGTCCGTATTGCCCATGTCGCCCGGCGGATGGACCTCGATGAGCTTGCGAAGGTGACGCGGGAGTTGGGAGTAATGTCCGTGGCCTCAGTGGATGCGAACGACAATACGGACAAGAAGACACTGGAAGAAATGCAGAAGACAATGGAGCAGCTCGCAGCGGATGTGGCTGCCTTGAGAATAGCATCCACGGAGGGACGACCAACTAGGAACCTGCTTCATCTGTGATGAAAAAGGACATTTGAAGGATTGTCCAACCCGGCGGTTTAAGAGGTCTAAAAATAGTGTTTCATGATTGTTCCTTTTGTTGGGCGGGTCAACTAGTAATGGGAGCGAATTGAGAAGTGGGCCGTACATACAAGGGTTGAAGTTGACGGAGAGATAGAACAGTGCTTGGTCGATACGAGGAGGCTATTTCGTTGATTGCTCGCGCAGAAAAGCAAAACGTAGAACCGACATCCATGATGATCAGGACAGTTGGAGGTCATAGTTTACTGGTTGACGGTGTGAAAGAATGTGGGGTGCGTATCGGCAGCCATATCGTAAAGCATCGTTTCGTTGTGTCCCCAGAAACCAGGCAAACGATCCTTGGAGCCGATTTCCTCACTGCAACAGATGCCGTGATTGACTTGAAGCTCAAAAAGTATCGCTCCCTGACACTCACAGGACAGCAACAGGATAGCGTCAACCAAGTACGCACGGCTAAAACCCCCATTTGCACAGCCCCCTTGCTCCAGTCCACGGTCGAGAAATACGCGGAGGTATTTACGAACGACGATGATCCGTACGGATTCTGCAACTGGATTGCACAACAACGGGAACATTTCGACCTCACGGACCCCGCAGGATACCGGTTCATCTTGAAGAGGAATTGAAAAGGCAAATACAGAACATGCTGAATGAGGATGTTATCGAAGAAGCCAACAGTCCGTACAACTCGCCTGTTCTCCTGGTGAAGAAGTCCAACGGGAAGTACCGCTTTTGTGTGGATTTTAGACGGCTGAATGAGGTAACACAGAACACAGTTGTGCCAATACCGTCCGTCGCTGATATTTTTGATAAGCTGCAACAGGCGAAGTTGTTCACGGTGTTGGACTTACGCTCCGGATACTGGCAGGTACCAATCAAACCCACGGATCGTGAGAAAACCGCATTCACGGTAGGCGAAAAACAGTACCAATTCAAGCGCATGCCGTTTGGCCTATCCGGGGCACCGTTCACATTTCGACGCCTGATGGTTCAGCTGGTAAAACGACTGGATAATGTGGCGGTATATGGAGATGATTGTTATATATAGTAACACGGAATCGGAACATGCTGCCCATATAGATGCTGTCTTTAAATCGAATTAAGAACTCTGGACTCCGGATTAATGCCGACAAGTCACAAATCGGACGATCATCGGTGGTGTTACTGGGACACAAGGTGGGTCAAGGTGAAATCAGGCCTCTGCCGGAGAAAATATTGACAATTAGAGAGGCCGTGGCTCCGAATTCTAAGCGCACGCTGAGACAATTTCTGGGTCGAGCAGGGTACTACAGTCGGTTCGTGAAAAATTTTCACTCCATTACATCACCATTGTACGAACTCCTTCGAAAAGACAAGAAATTCGAATGGACCGACGATGCCCAGAGGGCGTTCACGCGAGTGCAACAAGCGATGAACGAGCAACAACTGACACTGAAACTTCCGAATACAAAAGAAACGTTTATCGTAGCAGCAGATGCCAGTGACCGTGGCATTGGGGCAGTACTCAAGCAAAAGGGAGTAATCGAATATGCCAGCAGAGTCCTGACCCCAACGGAGCAGAAATATTCGACCATTGAGAAGGAATGTTTGGCAATCGTCTGGGCACTGGACAAGTGGAGGCCGTACCTGTTGGGTCAACAGTTCCACGTGGAGACAGATCACAAACCTCTCGAGTGGATCAGGACTGCGAGGGACCCGAGAGGCAAATTAGCCCGATGGGCATTGCGTTTACAGGAATATGATTTCACGATCAATCATGTGCCTGGTTCGAACAATTGCGTCGCTGATTTTCTTTCTCGACCGCAGATAGACGACGAACTCCCCAAAGTGACCTTTGGAGTCAACGGCTTAGTAATGGAGCAGGACCCACAAACACTAGTGCGTCTACAACGTCAGGACAAGGTCCTCCGGAAAGTGATTGAAGCTCTGGCAAGAACTGTGAGGATCCCAACAAATATTAAGATTGAAGAGTTAAAAATAATTATTTGCCAATGCAGAAGAGTTGACTTATAACAGTGCGGGCGTATTAACGTGGCAGCGTGGCGTTGCCGCTCTTGTGTGGTAGTCATCCCGAGACAACTGAGGAGGAAACTGGTAGCAAACTGCCATGAAATGGCACACACCGGATGCATCAGGACGTACGGCCTGCTGCAACAAAGAGCATATTGGCCAAAGATGAAAGAGGATGTGACAGCTTACGTGCTTGCCTGTCCACGATGTCAGTTACTGGAAAGGTGACAATCGGGGAGCCCAGCAGCCTTACAGCCAATACCAGTCTCCGAAATCGGTGAACTCTGGTCGATGGATCTTATGGGCCCATTTCCACTGAGTGCTCGCGGTAACCAGTACGTTCTGGTCATGACAGAACACTTTACCCGTTGGATCGAAGCGACTGGCGTTCCGGATCAAAAAGCATCTACGGTGGGAGACATGGTGATGAAGCACATCGTAGCGAACCACGGTGTACCAAAGGCGATCTTGACGGATCAGGGACCATGCTTCGAAAGCGAGGAGTTTCGAACACGCTTGCAACAACTGGGAATCAAACGCATCCGAACGACACCATATCACCCGCAAACGAAATGGGCTAACTGAACGTAACAACCGAACGGTCAAGGAATGGTTATTAGCCAAAGAAGGCGATTGGGAGTCTGCGTTACCACTGGTGTTATTGGCCCACCGGGCGTCTGTCAGGCGAGCACGAAGAAATCTCCATTTCAATTGATGTACGGGAGAACCCCTCGACTTCCGGTGGATCAGGACATTGGAATATGGCCAGAGTGCAGCGATTCCACCAGAGAATTGGTTGCCGAAAGAGGAAGAGCCAAACGAAATCTGAAAGTGTCACAGGCACACAGAAAACTAACCGGCAGCTCAACGGCTCGGCAAAGCTAGAATGTTCAATCAGGAGAAAGGGTGAAATATCGAGATCATCGGAACACAGGTGCCAGCGGCCCAGGCTCAAGAAAACTTTTTAAATGGAAAGATCCTTATATGGTTATTTCCAAATGTGGTCCAGTATAAACGATCAAGAGGGACGGCGAGACGAAACGAGTGCATGCCAGTGAGTTAGCAAAGTGGCACGAAATGCCGGCGCAGCGAACCAGAAGAAGATCAATAATCCGGGAGGCAACACCGCGTCGGTCGGAGAGGATTCGTCAACAGATGCACAGGAGCCAAGGAACCTCAGTGGGGAGTGTTGTATAACAGGCAGCCTCGTTTGTGAGTAGTATAGTGCGTACATTCGGGAACTAAAGGGCAGGTCTCAACGCCAGGAAGACGAAGGACCAGAAGCGACTATTGGAACAGTGTGTACGCACTATAGGGGACGTGTCACTAAAATAATAAGAATGTATTACTGCCCAGCATGTGGATACACGTCAGCCATGCAAATAAGTGCACGCGTTCGTTGCCCTATGTTTTAACATGGTTACGTCCGACAAATGGGTGACGACCGTATTCCAAAGCAACTGCTGTATGGACAATTGAAGTGAGGTAAGCGAAATCCTGGTGGTCAAAAGCTGGAGATACCACTTGAGTCTTTCATGTTGAAACTTGATTGTAGGTGACTGGAAGACTAAGCGTTGAACCGGACGATCCGGACGAGCGTCCGCGAGTTTAACGAACAACTATTGAGCAACCGAGAACGAAATCACGTGGCACGCAGGAGAACCATCGGTGCCATAGGTCGTGGTGACATGACTATATGGCGTTGCGATGTGTGCGGCCGTGAATGCGCTGGCCGCCTTGGATTAGTAGGTCACCAGCGTACTCATAGTGCACCGTCGGCGAAGAGACGACGAGTACGTTAGGCTCAGGTAGGTCATATCAGTATATCCATTCTTATTTCTGTTAATGATTGCATCGACCAAGACTATGGTCGTTTGGCAACTAATCCGCTTCTCTTTTCAGAAACTTGGGTGTCTGCGGTCTTCTACCCATTCTTATCTTCAGCTTTGTTGGTGTATTGTATGATGAATGGTTTGCCTGTTCTTTTCGTAGTCCAATCTGAATTTGTTTTCATTCTTATCCTCTCTAAATGCACTCGTATACTGAAATGCTTCTTGTATTACATTTTACATATCTTTCTTCTCAGTTTAGATCTTGTCATTGTAGTCTCTCTCTGTTTATTTTCCGAGAGATAAGGGTTTCCTTTTCCTGCTAGCCATTCAATTGGCTAACCAGCATTGGCCGGCTGGACACAAAGGCCTCACTCACACACCTACTGGTCTTATTCCTTCGGGTTTACACCGGATACGTGGTGTGTGGGTGGAACCGCAAGTGGTGCAGCGCAAGCCACTTGCGGTGATGGTTAAGCGCAGGCGTCTTTTGGCTTCGGTCACTGTGACAGGCTAATCCGAATCGGATGCCGCTAACCATGCTTCAACATAACCTGCACGGGATTTCATGCAACAAACAACTTCGCAGGCCAAGCGTCTTTTGCGGTTAAAATACGGACAGTATTATTCAAAGACAAGTGAGTAAAGTCTACATCCTCCGAAAATTTCACCGAAATCCCTCGTGTACAGTAATTTACTCACTGCAAACTTCATTAAACGTGTTAATTTATCTTTTCTAGGATGGTTCAGTCGATTTATTCCGGGACGTATGTATGACAAATAGTAAACTGTCGTTTCCTTCCACTCGTTAAGCATCGTCGCAACCAAAATGACAGCCACATCATTGAATATCAGTCCACCTTGTTGCTTAGCCAAATCAGTATGGTGGATTCTTCAACGTTGTGTTCTCCTTATATCATAGAGAACAGGGATAGGAAGGTTTTTGATACACATGATAAATCAGAAGAGTTTCCACATGATATTCTATTCCAACACATCTACGTACTTACAACCAACCATAATTACCGCGCAAAGAAATCCGTAAGAACTATACAGGCCTCCAACATCAGAAGATAGTTACCCATCTTGATACGAAGGTATGCGCTTGAACTGGACCACACCCTAGTCCGTTTATCGCTTGCCTCACATACATTTCCGTGTTCTTAGCCATTTTCGCATGAATTTCCCAATTTCAGCCAAGATATCCCTTCGATTCCGAACAATGATCATCTTGTATCAACTACACCAATCTTATCGGAAGTGACAAAATGTATGGTAATTAAACGGCTGTTGTATCACGTAGAAGGCGATCAGCCAGACATTGATCATTAATATAGATTTAAACATCTGCGCTCGAAGTAGGGGGGGGGGGTACTTCATCACTAATGTTTCGCATGAGTTGTCATTTATTTTATATTCTTGGTGGAACTGGACGACTCTTTAGACTAGTTTGGGATTTCCGGTGGAGTCTAGTGGGACGCTTTACTAGAAAACTCACCTACGGGTTAGGTCAAAAACTGTCCGCATAGATCAACAATTTACTAAAGAATCGTTCGAACGCAGTTACCTTAGACGGAATCGTGTCCACCAGGCATAAACTAAGTACCGGCTTTCTACAAGGGTCCATTCTTTTCTCACGCCGTTTCTACTGTGAATAAATGAAACGTTTTTAGATCTACCTGCCCCTTATGTTTCCAATTACTACAACTACCATTGTTCCTCTGTCTATCGTAACCAACGTTCAGCACCTCAGTAGTCATCAACACGCGCTCCAATCAAAAATTACGAGAGCGGTGAATTGAGATGTTTTATAATTGGGACGTTCAAGGTGCAGTAATCTTCAACTTGTCCATGTCTTCCGATTTTGTCCTCTATTCCATCAAACTTTTTGTTTTAATTTTGTGCCGTGTCTGCAGATACAGCTCTCGTGGGTTTATTTCCTATTCACAAGCTCCATTGATTTGATCACATTGAACCTCTCAGTACGCACGTCACACCCACTCATGAGCCATAAATCATAAATCCATCATCGGCATCATGCTCATAGATAGCAATACATAAGTGGTTCATACGGATGCTTAACTGCAACAAACCTTAAATCCGTCCCATCTTGAAGCACTGTTCACATATCTGGCATTCACCACCAACATACCTTTTCCCTTTGGATAGTGTTCAACACAAAGCTGTACGCCTCGCGAAAGACTCATCTGTAGCTTCAGTTTCTCAACCTCCAACACATCTCGGAATTGTTAATTTCCTACCGACATCACTGCTGCAATTGGTCTTTGGAACTACGTAAGTGTGCTCCTCTGCAATTACGTTAAACTGTTCTGGGCGTTAACAGACGTTCAGTCACCGATACCAAGTTACGCCGCCACACTGAACTTTGTTTGTTCCCGTTTATGCAGTTTCTTAAATTTTTTTATTTTTGGACGCCGAGTTAGCAAGCAGTAATCTACTACCTACTGGATTTATAGGTGTAATTCATCTCATACGAAGTGTTCCTGAACCACGGGTTTACTACTTCTCTCTGGTTTAGCACACTATTATATAAAAATGAGAATGCGCAACCAGTAACGATTGGATTAAATAGTTAAAAACAATGAACGCGTAGTTCGCTCGAAAGTAACGGAGCTCACACTATCTCGGCAAACAATGAAATCAAGTATTTGGTTCTCACGCCGTTGCCAACCCCACTTCTGGTAAGTATGCTGTAGATCCCACAGCATATATAGCCAATCATAGCAATACTGTCCCAGTAAGTCTTACCACTTGGTCTCCAGTCTTCCTTGTTCCTTGTTCAGATTCACAATGCGATTTAATATAGGTGTTTCAACGTTAGTACTCTGTAACAGATGGGTCAACAGGCCACTCACATACGGACGTTAGACTAGTTGAATATCGATGCTTACTGCATTTTGAAGACTAGAATCCAGGACAGTGGTTAACGTACGAAATTGACAGCACCCACACTCCCCAATCGATGCTGGTTGTTCGCTTCGGGTGACTCCATGGTCGCCACTACCAGTCAGGCTGGAGCAGGTATAGTCCACAGTACAACGGCTGCAGTCACAATAGTAAACTCGATCCTCGTTAGCAGCAGATCATGTGCCATCCGCTTGGCAGGTTCCATTGAGACCAGATTTCAACCCTTGCGTGAGTTTACGTCCCCAAATGACAGCAGTGACATCGCTATCAAGGAGGACTTATACGTACTTACAGTGTGGTTACTTGTTTACAAGGTGTAGGCACCTTAATGCTGAGTGTCAGAGTTTACAAAATATTTTAGTAACCAGATCCATGTTTTCCCTTTTATTTTGACTGAATCTCAATCTCTGACTGTCCAACAGTTAGCCATTAGCGCGAACCACTGATACATATCCGTATTCAATTATGCATACGCGTTACACAGCATACCACATGAATGCAACGCATCCCGCAGCCTGAAGGATTTAGATCTACAAACACACCATTAAGAACCGGAAACTAGAAAATCATTTGTATTTTTGAGTAACTTATGAGGTGAAACACCGGCTATGCAAAATCAAACGTCCTGAGAGCTGTTCTCGAGTCAAACTGAGAACGAGCATTGTTCCCTAATTACTTGAAGCTGCTGAATGAATTGGGGTGAACAGCTAGGCTTTTGCGACATTACAAAGTTAGCGGAAAATTGTACTCAGAATAAACTGGCCCACAAAAAGCGTGCTCTGTTAAACAGACTTACCGAATAGTTGGAGTGTTGAAGTTTCCCGTGGAAAAGTCTATTTTTGAAACACTGTGTTTACCTAAACCATAACTACAGGAGAAATTCTCAAATCAGAAGTATACTCACTGAAGAACAAGAAACGGCAATATAATACACGTCATTCGGATAGGAAGAAACAATATATTCCAAATAGTGAAGCTGGAATGAAAGTAAACGGAGACCTTTCACTAGCTTACCCAAAGGATGCGAGCTTCGTGTATTCCGCAAGGTGCAAAGCACGCGCAGCATGCAAAAATATATCAGTAGAGTAGTGAATAATCAATAGCACAATACAAAGTTTTGATAGCCTAAAGAATAACAACGGTCAAGTTGCCACTCACCCTCCAATATAAGCGAAAGAAACACTTATCAAAAATATAGAGGCGTGCAAAACGCGGGGAGGAATTAGCTCCTTTTTTACACTTTGAAAATACAATTCGGGGAAGTCATGCAGCCAGTAGCAAATCTAGAAAATAGCAATTGTATACAAACATAGCCCACTTGTATGATCAAAAACAATTTCGTCCAGAATGGCATTAAAGTGTGCGGATAATCCTCCCAGAGACTGCTGAGGCTTGGTATCAGACTTTCGTTGATTACATTGTAAACCCCCCAGAATATTGACATTGCATAAAAGCAAGTCAAATGAGCTGACTCATTGAATTTACACACTCGAACTTTTGTCAAGTTGAGCTTTTTAGCGAACCTCTGCAGGACATAACATATATTTTGGACTTACGTCGAAAATGTATTCTTGAAGTACAGCGTGAGCGACAATACAGATGAGAGTGTAGAAGAAAACAACACAAAAATCACTTCGACCATAACTATAAACAGGAGCTCTTTGGGGATTATCTAACGAGATAACGATTAAAACAACACCAAACCTTCGTCTGTGACGTTATGCTGAATGAATAAGAACACTGAAGAAACCGCATGTGTTCCCTTTAGAGAATTAAGCGCACCGATGTATACTTTACCTTGTATAAGAGTCCCATGACAATAATCATGGCCACAAAGCTAACAATATCTCCATGGTTGGTGATAATGAATTCGTGTGAAAAGTATGATTGATTTTTCGTTTTTTTGCGAAGCGGCCGGACGGTCATGTTACGTGGACGACTGCAACGTCAAAACTAATTTAAATAACCGCCGAGATAGAGAAACGTTTTTCAGTACGGTAAAAGCAACGTCACTCACAATTATTCAGACTTCAGTTTGGTTCATCTTAGAGTTCCCGAGCAAGATTGCGGAATAGTCACGTTGGTCAACCGTCTAGCACAACGGCTGCTGTTTCCCTTCTGGAATTATCGATTTTTTGTGCCTCATTTTACCCTCCTTTTAATATGGGGATTTGAAGTGGTCGGTGTGAAAATGCCACTGTAGGAGTAGTTTAAAAACATTCACGGCCACTGTATCCGACTTTGTGAGTCCTGCAGGACCCAAGGGCTGCGGTACTCCAGCCTTTGCTTTTCGACATGTGGACGTATATCAGAACAGTCTGGTCGGGTCATTGATGAAGGGTGCTTTCAACTGTCCCCAGTGGTCTTAACGTTCACCCAGATAGGTTTGGCGTGTAAGTTTTTGATTCGCGCAAAAGTGATGCGGACACTGTCGTGCTTGGGATATTGGGGATTTTCGAACGCATTTCGCTTCAGAAGAATAAGCTTGTTTGTCCGACCGTTAAATTTCCATGGTGAATTATTGTGCAGCCGAATAGCCAGTGCTGTAGACTGTTCAACGTTTGTGACGAGGATGTTCGTCAACTTAATACATATATATCATAAACTGAACAGGAAAAGCTAAAGTCATCCCAGGTCTGCGCCGTCAAGTAGGGACGCAGTGTCTACATTAGTTTTGCGGTAGTTTCTATGATTACCGGTGAAAGAACTGATTAGGCTGGAATCAAACAACATAATTGTGTGATCGTTGGGCTCAAAGGGGGGAACTCACTTCAAAATTATCCTCCATTAGGTTTCCATTGGTGGGACCATAGCCAATACGCGAGGGAATATAGCCATTCCGCCAGCATGTAAAATCTGAGATATGTTCAGTCAAACTGACGGTTTCTACTAAATGGAAGAGGCGTGCTGCTATGGAGTCTTCAGAACCCATGTATCAGAACTCAGATATGTTTATTTCTGAATGGTTAAAATCGCCAATCAGAGGCTATGTATGCAGCTTGAAAGAAGTGCACACTGAATGTTGAGCGTGTTCAGCGGGCAGTCACAGGCTTAATAAATATCGTTTACGAGTAGCTGCTGAAAAGTCTGGATGAACACTCATTTGACTTTCAACAACCCTGTAGTGATTCGTCCTCATTCATTTCTTCTTTACTGTGAGTTTCGTAAAACCGTTCTACATCTTCGTAACTGTTAACAAAGACATGAGAATATAATTCACAAACACCGTCTCCGGACCTTCCTTAGAAAACGTTTTTCTCTCTCACATGGTTATCACCCATTGGAACAGCCTATTTTCCGAGACTGTTAACTGCGTTCTCAGAAATCCCTCCAAAGCATTGGTTGTTACTTATCTGGTGAGTAGTAGAGGATTCTGGTTTCAAATACAGTGAACATCACCAACAGTTGATCACGGCTGCGGCATTCCCATAGACTTTCCAGTCAGCCGTTTCCGAAGAGAAGCATTAGACTCGAGTTTCGCTTATCAGTATTGCATATCTCTGCCA
>LOND01000076.1:220604-238108 GCA_014220965.1 Paragonimus kellicotti
TGAACAGAGGCAAATTGCCAACGGAGTGGAAACGAGCAGTGGTTGCGCTTACGTATAAGGAAGGAGGACGGTCGGAAGTTGTAAACTACCGACCAGTATGTTTGGCTTGCGTACCTAGTAATGTGATAAAGCGGCTGATAGCTCGCCGTCCTCAAGGGCATCTGGACCAACTCTCGACCCTCAGCGAAGGGCAGCACGGATTTCGGAGAGCGCGACCATGCTTGATAAATCCCCTGCTCTCCAGAGGGCGATAAATGGAAGCAAGAGCTAACGACAAGACTCTGGAGCGTGCCGTCCCCTGCTTCTCGACTTCAGCAGGGCTTTCGACAGAGTGCTGCATAGCCATTTGCTCACCAAGCCGTTGGCGTACGCTGTCGGCTGGCCTATAATAAATTGGATTGCAGACTTCCTCCATGGTAGGCCATTCGCTGCCAGGGTGAGCCAACGATAGTCTGAGTGGCTACTTGTCTCATGTGGTGAGCAACAGAGCTCAGTGTTTGGACCCTGTTGTTTCTGTCTGGTTCTCATATCAGTGATCTGTCGACCAGTTGCAGTCGCCTGCCCTCGTTCTCGCCGACGACATGACGTGGTGGATAAGTTCTGACGGTTTCTACTAAATGGAAGAGGCGTGCTGCTATGGAGTCTTCAGAACCCATGTATCAGAACTCAGATATGTTTATTTCTGAATGGTTAAAATCGCCAATCAGGAAGGCTATGACGGAAACTTAGAGAAGTGATAGTTCCTGAACCTGTTAACATAAGCTCATCTTTTACATAATCAGAAGAAGGAGTCCGTGTAGCACCTTAAACAAACAAAGGTCAGCGTTAGACAAACCAACGGTGCACCAAACTTCCTCAGGCACCACAGTGAGTTCTGGGTTTTCAAAACGAAAAACCTGTAGTGAAGTTTCGATAGGTTGGTTGCCGACTCCAAAAATTATCGGTTTGTAGATGACATGATCCTCGGTCATTCGGGTGAGGACGACAGTACGAATACCCTTAACCGCGTGCACTGTGGAGGTGTCCTTATCGGGGGGTCAGTGGTACGCCAATGAAAGCGGAGGTTGGCAGTGATAGCAATAATATATGGTGAGATACTATCGCATGCCGATGCGTTGCTGGGTGATAAGGACTTCTGGGGGTGGGCTGATATAGATATAATGACTAAAGTAGTCCACAGCAATCATGGCTTCAGCAGACTAACAAACCTACTACATCAAACACACGGAGAGCACAGTATATCTTCCACCCATCTCGGGGCAAAAGGAATTACTGCGGGCAAAAAGAACAAATTTGATGGCGTTTCGTTCGGAGCACGTATGTACCGTTAGGTGCTTCGATCATTACTATTTGTCTAATTAAAATTTATACCTGGCAGTGTATGATGCAGTCTCGGTTGAAGAGGACATTTCGGTGTGGTGCCCGTCGAACCGTCACTTGAATGGTCATGGGAAATAGACATTGATGACCTCCCTCAATAAGTTGTTGAAATAACGGGAAGCTTGCGGAGAAAGAGTTGTTCCTACAACCCAGCTTGCTGCTTTGACAGTTGAACATTAAGAAATCACCCCTGAGAATAACTTCAGCGTTGAGTTGCAACTGACGAGTGCAGGGATGGTCTAGGTTGAACAGAATCTTGTGGACCATTGTCATAACGCCCCAAAGATGACGGTGCGCGTGGTTGAACATGTTCAGCTGTTTTAATCTCCTGGTACATAACAGTCCCCGCTGCATAACAAATTGCTTAGTTGCCTTTCGATGAATTTGTTCAAGTTGCCTGATGTACTGGAGTGGTTAAATCGAACAGACCTTAATATTCAGTTTCACCTGGAACCTCACTCGACTACAAAAAGGACTACGGGAGTGTATTTCGTTCAAGCGGCCCAGATCCCTTTCGACTAGGCGCAATACGCCACTTACTTCTCGTTACCGGAAATTCTTGATTCTTCTTCTGTTCCTAGATGGCGCCGTTTTGATGCGGACAGAAGAATGGCAACAGCACTGTAACACGTTACTTTGGCAAGCGTGGAGAAACATTCACTTACCTAAGTTAAACGGCAGCCGGCTGAGGTCGGACTGAAGTGAATTTTCTTCAGGCGAAGGGAATACAGGGTGCCAGAGTTTCATATCGCCAGCGAATGCCACTCACGGGCAATGCGTAGCGAGTGATATAGCCAATAAGTTTAAGGAAGTGTATAGGGCCTAGTACTGGGTCTTGTGTTACATCTCTACGTGTTGATTGGATACTACAGTACTCTCCGGTAACTCCGACACCGCGTGGTCTATCATAGTGGTTGTCCTTCAGTCATTCTAACAGTCTTCCGTAATTAAACTGCACCCAGCTGAGCTAGAAGAACTTGGTGATCGACCCAGTCGGATGCTTTTGGAAAATTTAGGCATGCGATATGTATGCACTAGCCGGAAATCAGTTGCCTTCGTCTGGAAGCCGTGGCGTTACACAGATGGCTTGAACGGGCCGTTCAAGATGTTTTATACCGATCTTCAAATCTGTTGAAAACATTTCGATGAGACTGCAACAGCCGTAGGTCCAGTCGATCTACTATCTAACGCACGACGACGTCTATGAAGCACAGTAGTACCATTCATGACTTCGGCACTCAACGGATATCGAGTGCAACGTCCACGTGACCTGCAGCTAGCTTGTGTTGGTCGACTACGGAACAGTGTCCTTGTTTGCACATCCTGTGGTATGAATCGAGCGCCGCAGAATGTACGAAAGATAGAAAAAAGTACCTTCGTCAGATACCCAGGCGCCCAATTCAGACGCTGAGTCAACTGCAGTCAAAGCTGTGTAAGTTCTCCAATTGTCCGTTACTATTGTGTTTGAGAGTGAAAGGTACGAACGATCTAACAGGCTTACTCGGACATGATTTCGGATGATGGGCGGTGAGGTGAGCGTGTCTCGTCTGGTTCCGGAGAAAACTGCCACGAACACCTTCCGAGTTCCTTTTTCAATGACGCCAAGTATCCAGGCTTTTGAGAACTGACATCTACGACGGTACTTTCTTTTCATGGACGGTGATTCATCTATTTCAACGACGGAGTGAATTCCATCCGTCCACTGCAGTCAACAAAGTTCCACAATCGCATACCCTTTTAGCACAGGGGCCGGTAATTGGTGTTCTATTCATGCAGCACAAACGGGGTGAATAATCTACCTTTGAGCGGCAACGCAGTCATCCCGCGCTGAACTGCCATTGACATTGGGCCACGTTGAGGATCCGCGGTCTGACAAGCGTGGAGCTCCTGGGGTGACATTCCGGGATCTTAAATGGGGAGTATGGCAGGCGAAAAATTGGATAACATACTGATAGCCATCAATGAAGTTTGCAGCTACCGAAAACAGACCAACAATCGTCAGAATCATGAGTATCCATGACAGGAAGGCTGAACTGTTGTAGCTGAAATGTTACAGGTGAGAATGAATGTTGTCGTCTGAGAAACAACCAACAATAAAGTGGGTCATTAACCGTCGAATAAGTAAACACTGGGTTGCATGCAAGTGGCGAGCCACATTCAAGTATGATCAGAAAACAATAAACTGAACAGTACGCAGGCTGTCAATGATGGAGTGTGGACATTACCCACAGTTACACTGTCCCATATGGACCGTAGATAGAAACAACCAGGTGATAAAGTCGGGTGAACTCGCTTCCAAGAATAACATCCCGGCGATCGGCTCCTAACTTATATACTGACAGGGAAACAGACTGAATATATATTTCAGATATGTTACTAATCCAGAAGGGTAGTGGCATAGCTTTCCTTGAAATTTGTTTCGATATTTAGTTTGAAGTGTTATGTAAACGCGACGTGGTCAAGAATTACAAATTCATTCACATCTCCCAGGCCACGTGAAAGTGAGTGTTTCTGCAGGGTTGGAGCACATATCCCACCGTGAAGATTCCAATGAAAGCATTTTCAGAACCAAATCCGCTTACGAGGGCCCACATAACGTCTTCATCGAAAAAAGCAAAACATTTATCTCAATAAAATTGTGAACATGAACAATTTTTGGGTATAACCGATTTTTCTTGTTTCAACACAACTATTACATTCGGAAAATCTATATATACATCCTCAAGTATGCATTTTGCTATTTAACGAAAAATTGAAGACATCGTCCATTACGCCCAAATGGTCGTTTCTAACTGGGTTCTGTATTTAAATGTTATACCGGCGCACCACGCCATTGCTGAACTTCCGCGATGAAACTGATGAGATTCCACGGTTTCTATTTTTCTCCGTGGTGTTTTGTTCAACTGGCGTAAGTGTTGTTATTCGTTTGTTCGTTCACTTTCATTTTTAGCTATCGTCGGTGTAATACAAAATCAGATTTGTAGCCAACCAGACAATTCCGTCAGTACATTTTCTGTCCCCATTTCGCTGTTTGGGTAGAACAATCCTACCAGCCAGTTTGCACAGTTGATAACCAATTCTACTCCATGTAATATAACCACGAATCAGGTGTATTTCCACCACGTGGTCGCCGCTCTCTCGCCGCATGCCACAGACAAGGTAGTCGACATCTTTTAGCTGCCTGCCCGAAATGGTCCTAATTGCAGCGCATCAACTTGTATGAGAATCAAAACCTTGCCCAGCTGTTCGGCACTAATTGCTGTAACTACTCTGCAATTTGGAAACTATCATTTTAGAAGCGCGTGTCCCAGATGCTTTTTATAAACTTGGATTTTTCTCTCTTACTATGTCTGTTTCGTTATATTATTCGCGAAACTGGTGTATTGTACAATTATTAATTATGTGTATGGTGTGCATTTATGCATGTAGCGTTACAATGTGTACATTGATCACGCTCATCTGAGCGTGTTTCTCACAGATGCGTTGAGAAATATACCATTATTATTATTATTACTACCCAGTTGAAGAACCGGAACCCTTCACGGCTTCTACGCCATATGCAAGACCTAGCAGGCCCAGTGCTGCTTCAGGAGTTATTTTCGAAGAAAATGTGGATCCGGCGATTGCCTGTGGGTGTGCAGAATATCCTATATGTCGAACCCCGTGAGGATCAATCGCAGTGGGTCCATACTGCCGATAGCACCCGGGAGACATGCGTGAAACAGACCTCCAGAGTATCTGCATCAATACCAGACACACTGGCATTCCTGACCAACCGTGTGGACGAACCCACACGTCAGATGCGGGCGCTTGGTACGTGAGGCTTGCGTTCGCGTCCCTCCTGTTGTGGTTCTAACGGACTAACGTTCCCGTATATTCTTAGGAAAAAGCAATTGCCTACGAGTGGCCCCAGTTACGACTACTGTCGATACCACCAGCAGTTTGGTGGCCGTGCTCACTTCGGTTGCCGCTCCGCTCTCCCACCAAAATGGAGCAGGGATACTGCCACGTTGCAGCCGACATTGCGGGCCTCCGAAGTCGCCCGAGTTGCACTGGAGACCGCAAGTCGGGAGTTCGCTACTTCATCGATACTGGTACAGTTAACAGTGTTCTCCCACAAGAATCTTGCGACCACATCATTCAGACGCAGTCGGCTTTACGTACAGCGAACAGTACTTCTATCGCCATTCTGGCCAGCGTTCACGGCCTTCGCTGCAATTTCCGATAGTACCTTCACTGTGACAGACTGTTAAAATCCAATCAGGGGGAACGACATTTTTAAGCCCTTTGATTTATCAGTCGACACACGACGCTTTCGGCTAGGCAACCGTGAGATGAATTTGTCTGTTGTCCGCCCCGTGGACAACACGGCTCAAATCAGCCGCGTGTACCACCCATTCATTACGGAAACTTACGCCGAAATCGCTCGACAATTTAACACCTTGGTTTGGCAGCCAGCTGCAGCACCACCTGTGATTAGTACAGTGCAACATCACATCGTCAGAACTGTCCCACTGTTGTTCGTCAGAGCCCGTCATCTTGCTCCCGGTAAGCTGAAAATGGTGTGCGCTGAGTTGGAGTACATGTTCATACTTGGCACCATTCGTCCGTCAAGTTGTCCTGAGCCTCGCTGCCTCATATGATATCGAAACAATGAAACATTCTCCATGTGGAGAGTGTTTTACGTGCAACGACGCCACAGTATCCAATAGGTACCCTATTCCACATAGTCAGGACAACACAACTAGCATTGAAGGCGCAAGTGTGATTACGAATATCGATCTGGTTCATGCTTATTATCAGATCCCAGCTGTTGCCGACAATATCGCCAAGACAGCGCTAACCGCGCTATTCGGCTTGTTCCAATTACTGCGCCTGCAGTTTAGACTCTGGAACGACGCTGGGACTTTTCAAAGGTTTGTTAACAACGCCACAAGGGGCTTGCACTTTCCATCGCTATCTCGAAGACCTAGTGACAAACTACCCTGAAGATGGACACAAGATCCACCTGCGACCGTTCTTTGATCGATGTTTAACATACAACGTCACTGTTAGCGCGGATAAATATGCTTCCGGCCAACCAGCAGCTGAGTTCTTGGGGCATCATGCCGACAAGCACAGCATTCGGGTGATTAATAATAATAATACTAGTGTATTTCCGAGCGCATCTGTGAGAAACACGCTCGGAAGAACGTGATTAATTTACATGCGGTAGAGCTATACATAAATGCATACCATATGCGTAATTAATAATGGTGTAACACATCAATTTAGTGAATAAAACAACAAAAGAGTCGTAATAAGAATGAGAAATTCCAGTTTATGAAAAAGCTTCAGAGAATCACACTTCTAAGAGACGGTTCTCATGATTTCCATGATTCAGTGAAAAAACCGATCACAAGCAACCTTGATGGCGTGCGGTCAGAATTTTAATGCGTGGTGCGGCTCTTTCAAACTTCGATGACAAAATGAGTTTGGAGGGAGCTAAATCAACATTTACTTCCCCATCCAAATCTGGTAATTTCTGTGTTCGGTCAACTGGTGGCACATTTCCTTCCCAGATTATCAGAAGATGACGCTCATGACCCTCATCGCGCCGAAAGTTTGAAAATACCCTCGAAAAACGGAATCTGGCTTTACAGTGCGAAATATGTGACTGGCGGTTGCATGGTGTCTGCGCTTCAGGTAACGCTGAGCTGTACAATTCCCTTAAAAAAAGTCGTTTGTACCGGCCAAAATTTTGTTGTCCAGAGTGTCACCCCGAAGGTGTCAGATTGAATCCTCCTTGACAGCCACTATCCAAAATTGAGGTGAATATTATACGTACATTGCCGGATCAAGAAGACCGTAGCCCACCTGCGGAGGTGATTACAGAACTGACACAGTATTTGGGTGCCCCAGCTCTTTCTGGATCGAAATTTGCTGATGTGCTCGCGAAAGGCTCGGAGGACTTGGCTGCGAGAATCCCAAAGGATATGATTGTGAGTGTCCTAGAGCATTCGGTGATGAAAGCCTTGGAGGACCCAGCTGCATCAAGTAAGAAGAAAACCGGAGTTCGACACCAACGGAAGACTAAATCAAAGATAGGCCACATCCACCACCAGACCCGAAGT
The DNA here is from genome assembly GCA_014220965.1 of Paragonimus kellicotti. Lineage (NCBI taxonomy): Eukaryota > Metazoa > Platyhelminthes > Trematoda > Plagiorchiida > Troglotrematidae > Paragonimus > Paragonimus kellicotti. The sequence goes on from LOND01000076.1 coordinate 228,098, forward strand.
CGCAGAGGTTAGCTATGCCCCAGGTGATCATAAGGGCCTTCCCCCAGACACTCAGAAAAAGAAAGCTCGACCAAGATCTAGGAAAGCACACCCACCACGCGATCAGTGTGTGATAGTATTCAACCTTCCTGAGGCTGCCACTCAAACTTCTCAGTCAAGGTTGGATCACGACATTGCCGCTTTTCGTGATTTGCTAATTAAGATGTCCATAACTGGAGGGAAGGACCTACCCACGGAAATAACGGTACGCGAAGATTTTTGCCTTCACCGGAAGGCGGACGATATTAGCATGTCACGGAGGCCACTCAAAGTGGTTCTGGGAACTGCATTAGAAGCTCGCCTGCTCCTGCAGCGTTCGTCAAGGTGCGCGGTGTGGACGTCCGCATAGCGAGAGACCTGGCCCCAGAGGATCGTGAACGCCTCAAGGCTGCCCTAAAGGAGCTGCACGATAGAAAAGATAAGGGGGAGTCCGACCTGTTCATTCAGAATTTTCAGGTCAAGCGGAGGAGGCCTCAAGTCCGTTGGAAACCCCTTGTGTTCCCCCTGTTTCCCCTGGGCAAGGAGCAGCGGCAGTGTTTGCGGCAAAACTTCCCGCCATTCTTTCTTCCAGACACAGAGACGCAAGTTTGGATCGGATAAGAGTGATATACTCAAACGTTCGGAGCCTACTAAACAAGCTGGATGAGGCAGAGGAATGGGTTGGAAGTAATAACTCCCGCAGTCATGGCCCTTGCTGAGACTTGGTTGTCAGAGGGCGTGATGGACGCTAAGGTCTCCCTCTCTGGATTTACCCTCTTACACCCAGAACACTCCAGTGTTAGTGGTCGGCAAGCAGGAGGAGTGATGCTTCTTATTCGCGATAACATTCCCGCTACTCTCGTGCTAGCCAGAGCCGACGATGACGGTACTTACGAGGGAATGTGGCGCAAGACTAAGTTAATGCCAAACAGCTCTACTATTCCCGGTGTAATATATCGCTACCCTGAACCGTTTCCGTCCCAACTGTTTGACGATCTAAGGATTTGTAGCGCAACCAACCACTGTTTGATATTGAGAGACTTCAACGTATCTAACATCAACTGGAGAACACAAGCATGCACTAGTGGTTCAGACCGTTTTTCAGAGACACTGCTTCGACTGGTCGTTGACGAGCTGTGCTTGTACCAGCACGTGGAAGCTTCCACACGGTCGCAGACCGCATGCCAGCTAGTTGGATTTCGTGTCTTCTGCACTAGCGCTCGACATTAACCGGGCTGATATCTTGTCTCCAATAGGGAGGAGTGGCCATGCGTTAATGGATATATAGTGGGCAGAGTGGAATGCGTCAACACCTACCGCGGCTCGACGGAATATCTGGAGAATTCCGTTCGAGAAATGAAGAAGGCTGCGCACACATACGACTGGGAAGGCAGCACAAACACGGTTGATGCGCAATGGTGCAAAATGAGAGATAACTTGATGGCTGTCGTGGAACGGTTCTCACCGATGCTTCATGGTCCTTCCAATCCTAAAGGTCACTGAAATTCGATGTCGAATTACCTGCCACCCTCAGGCGCAGACACCGGCAGTGGATGAGCTACCGGGCTGGTCATGGTACCTACGATGCGTACCGGAAGACACGGAATGAATGTAATACCATGGAAGCTAAGAAAGCGTCAGCAATACGAAGAAAGGCTGGCCGCGGAATCGGCAACAGCACCCAAGAGGCTCTGGGCGTACATCCGTCGACGGACCAGAATTAAGGCGGAAATTCCCGGCGCTGATGGATCAGCACAAAAACGAGGTTGTTGAAGACTTGGACAAAGCTCAGCTAATGGCTGGACATTATGTATCGGTCAACTCCCGGGATAATGTGCGATCTGTCTTGCTTGACGACACTAGACCATGCCTTGTCGACATGCCATTTGGCGTTGAGACGGAACGCAAGCTGAGGTCAATTAATGTCAAAGAATCTCCCGTTCCGGACAACGTCCACCTTTTGTTACTACTCAAACTGGCGGTGGAACTTTCTTCACCACTGACGGACCTGTGTCAGCGGTCTATGAACAGAAGGCAAACTGCCAACGGAGTGGAAACGAGCAGTGGTTGCGCCTATGTACAAGGGAGGAGGACGGTCGGAAGCTGTCAACTACCGACCAGTATGCTTGACTTGCGTACTTGGTAAAGTGATGGAGCGGCTGATAGCCCGTCGTCTCCAGGGCATCTGGACCAACTCTCGACCCTCAGCGAGAGGCAGCACGGATTCCGGAGAGCGCGATCCATGCTTGATAAATCCCCTGCGCTCTCCAGAGGGCGATAAATGGAAGCGAGAGCGAACGGCAAGACTCTGGACGTCGTGTTTCTCGACTTCAGCAAGGCTTTCGACAGAGTGCCGCATAACCATTTGCTCACCAAGCTGTTAGCGTACGCTGTCAGCTCGCCTATAATAAATTGGATAGCAGACTTCCTCCGTAGTAGGTCATTCGCTGTTAGGGTCAACCAACAATAGTCTGAGTGGCTACTTGTCTCATGTGGTGAGCAACAAGGTCAGTGCTCGGGCCCTTGCTGTTTCTGGTTTTCATCAATGATCTATTGGACCAGTTGCAGTCGCCTGCCCTCGTCTTCGCTGATGACATGAAAGTGTGGAGGACAGTCTCTTCAGACGAGGATAGCGAAATATTGCAACTGGACTTAGATACGATTTCAACATGGACAGTTCAATGGAGCTTGCCTCTAAACCCACAAAAATGCTCCTTCATGCACCTGGGAGATATCAGGGATGTCAAGGCATATCATGTTGGAGGTCACCCGTTAACACTAAGCGTGACCTCAGGGTGCTTGTGTCAGGCCCACTCAAAACGCAGGCTCTTCTCATCTGGTGTTCATCCGAGACTAGAATACGGCCACGCCGCAGTGTTCCTCTGTACACAAAGTGAGGTAGCTCAACTTGAAAGAGTACAGAGGGCAGCCACACGCATGGTTGTTGGGATGAGGGGCCTCTCCTATAACAGACGGCTGGAGTATCTGAACATGTACCCCCAGAGTTACCGGCGACTCCGCGGGGACCTTATTGTGATACGCCGCATTTTGCGAGGTGACATGGGCGAGGAGCTCAGAGCAGACTTTCCCCTCCGAAACGAGCACAGATTTCGGAGTCATCCACTCACGATTCCCAAACAGCCATCGAGACGACCTCGCTGTGCATTTTGTCTGTGTCGACGGGCCATAAGTAGCTGGAACGCGCAACCAGCGCAAGTGATCATGAATCCCAGATGATGTGGTCTTTAAGCGGCTCCTAGATGCACATATGATGGCGCGCTGGAAGAAGAGGATAGTTAACGCCCTGCTTACTCCGGTGTCGAGACGCTCAGTGAAGAGGCTCACACAGTCGGCGACTCCTGCCTTCTATCAATGAACAATGAACAATTATTCAGTCAGTTAGTTGGGTAATCCTGACCTACTGATCAAGTTCATGCAAAAAAGGATGTGAATTGAGGATGGAGAATAGGAAAGTCAAAGGAATTCGCAGTTATTTCATGTGTGCGGCTGGGACAATTGTGCAGAAAACTTTGTTGGAAGGAGGGAAGACAGAAAGGCATGAACTTTCAGCGTAAAATGAGCGGTCATCTGGACAGGACTTCGTTAATTGCCTAAAATCAACGGAATTTCGCAAATCTTCCGAATCTTCCAACCAATACTGGATTTTGAGTGTCCGAACGGCGTGGAATGTTCGCTCGCGTGATATATGTTTGTGGAATCAAAAGTGAAACGCAGAAGTACGTGATAAATGAAGGAATTTAAAATGATCATGTGAAGTATGGTTCGCAATTTTCTGGCAAAATCGTTGACGTAAAATTATTAACTTTGTGTTGGTTAATAGAATATAACGCCAATAGACTGCTGTTATCATACAATCGGCTTTTCCTAGTATATGACTTGCCGAATTTTGATGTCGAATTGCTCAATATGGCCGATATAGTGATAAAAAAGGATGTTCAAAAACACCAAAAGATAGCCGGTTGGTCTATTAGAGGGAAAGACACACGGATGGATGCTCGAGATATTTATGCAATCATGTGAGACAAGCAGTCGTTGGATTACGTGGTTGAAAAAAACCCTTAGTAAAAAGCAGAGGACGCTGTATATGTGCCGAAGTGGACCATGTAGGCCAATCAGAAGCGCTGAAATTCCCGAACACACGGGATGACAGAACTCTATAGGAAAACCCGAACGAACGGTGTGACCGACATTGCACAATCTCTGCTCTCAAATGCACCATGTAGACCAATCAGGAACGCTGAAAGCTGGAGAAAATCAAACACTTATGCAGTTGTGTGCGTTAACCCTGAGAACCATATCAACCAAAAGCGCGCTAGTTGGAATTGGCAATGAAAATACTATTCTTGAAGATCACGAACAATCTGATTGACAACTAACTTTACTCTGTTCAAGGACGGCAAAACGTTACAATAACAGCAGTCGCAAACGATGCAAACACTAGTGATCGACTATTGAAGTGAATAGGAACGAATTGGAACATAGACTGAACAAGTGAACTTGGTTGAATTGCGTCTATGCGGTTTATGGTTGCAAACGATGCAAACACTAGTGATCGACTATTGAGGATGTTTCACTGTGCTCATTCATTAACGTCCACAATTTCAACTTAGTTTCAAACTTTGCGTAATCGTTCGGCTTATTACAAACAGCCTTAATTGTGTTAACTCCGTACCTCAGTTTCTTTGTTTTGAATTGGTCTGAAAACTGTGCGATCAATACGTGGGCATTTAGATGGGTCAGGTGAATAGTGCGGACATCGTTTGCAACCATAAACCGCATAGACGCAATTCAACCAAGTTCACTTGTTCAGTCTATGTTCCAATTCGTTCCTATTCACTTCAATAGTCGATCACCAGTGTTTGCATTACTAACGCTTACCTGCCGACGCTAGCCTTAAAGTGCTGCTTGCAATTCGTGCAGTACGGCCACTGATCGAAGAACGGCGTGAAGACGCAATCCCAGTGATACCACTGGGGGCAGAATTGACATTTGATCCAGTTGTCAATACTTTGATCCTCGGCAGGTGACTCCCTCTGTCCACATTCTCCACAAATATCCGAGCTCAGTTCCGCCGTTGATACCGCTACTGCCACTGAACTCGGCCTCGGTTGCGGTTCAATTGCTGTCGCCGGTAGTGCTTGAAGATTTCCCGACGTTTTGGCGCAGTGACGCATTAAAATATTAGGACCGTTCTAAATCCCACTGGGGATTGCGCTGCCGGTGCCCGAGGTGGAAGCTGTTTGTTCCGGTGAGTTCGGTTCAACATTTTGGTCGTCCGACTGACTCTCCGGGTAATCCTAGGTGGCCACGGAATTATTGTTCCTGTTTCCATGTTCTATTGGGATGAAGTAAGGCGACAATCGACTGCGGCCACAATTACCAAGAAACTCCCGAAGCTCTTCTAGCAACTGGTTGAACGTTGTGTCGTCCAGTTGTCTCTTGGCCATCATTCCGGCTCTGTGAATGCTGCCACGCCGGATGAACGGACGTACGTTTTCCTCGGGGCCTCGTAGTTCACAGCGGGAACTTCCAAAATCCCATTGAACTGTCCTGGTCCAACGAGGGATTAAAGGAAAGTCTTCCAGATGACCGCCGAACGACTGGTATACATGCAATGAGTGCATGCACGGCAGTAGATACTCTACTGCAAACGGACAATCGCAATTTCAATTCATTGACTTGACGTTGTAGATATGAGTGTGGTCCCCCACTGAGATGGCCGTAGCGGAAGCAGGGAGAATCAGGTGGGTTTCGTTCGTTATGTTTTCTGACATCAACCGCACCGCCTTCGGAACCAGTCGACTACTCAACCCGACATAATCTGCACGATTATTTATCTGCGGGTATGAGCGGCATGTAGAGACGAGCAGTGTCTGACGGTTACTGATGACGTGTGCTCGATTACCTGCCAAATCCTAGTCTGCGCGTTCAGATTGTGTCGCTTAATTGATCGACACGTGGCCTCTACGAAGTTGTTGTCCCGTCGGCCGAACGTGGGGACCATCGGGCTGCGGCAGTTGGTCCACTTCTGTGATCTGTGAATGAGCCTGGTCATCAGGTACTCATTATAGAACGAAGAGTCGGCGTTCCGCATGATAGCCAACGCTGCAGCGTACCTCCACCGGTTACGCGTGAGCATAGCTACCGTGAACCACTTGTTCACGGTCAGATTGGAGGTCCAACCGCACACGTTCCTCAGAATGTGCACTCGGCACAGAAGTTGGTTGGACGTGCGGAAGCTCTCGTGCAATTGCCGCTTGTATGGCTGCATTGTCGTTAATCGCCATCGTCCTTCTCTCCACCGGTCCAACGAAGAGCACGATTTGCTGAAAAAACAACAATCGCTACGTTCGTTTCGTTTGCCAACCAACCGAAGCAAACCAGTAAACCTACACCGCTAGCGTCTACAACTACCAAAAACGAGCACGGCGGTACCTTTCCTTACAAATCTGATATGTGGCATTGATCCCGATAACCTCGGGGTAACGCCGGCATAATTTTATTTGTGCGTTACTCATAAACATTAAAGTGGGTCGGACGGTTTTCATTAGCAACGTTAAAGAAACACTTGCCGGTTGTGTTCAGTTGCGCGTGCAAACGACCGAGGTAGCCAGTGGTGTTTCTCTCCGCGAACATCCGGGCACAGAGATTACACACATCCTTCGTTGTTTTCTTGTCGAAACGCTGCCGGATGTATTGTGTAATATTGAAGGAGACAGTGCGGTTGAGTAGCCACGGTCGAATCTCCTCGATTTCTTCATCGTGAGGCGACGCACTTGAGGCTTCATATTGGGCACAGGCTACGTCACATGGGTGGTTTCAAATTTTGACGAATTTCGTGACGCGGAATTCTCCGTTGATCTTTCGACTGACGTTGAAGTAAGCGGTACACCCCATTTGTCCAGTGGCTCTCTCTAGAATATCGGAAGATGAGCACGACACATTTAGCCTACGGACGCATGCATGAACGCGTCTCACATGACCACTGAAAGCAGGTTTGATTGATAGGATGCAGTACGAACAGCCGGATCGAACTTTGATCTGTTTGTGCCCAACAGAATCTGAATCCAAGTTTTGGAACTGTCGTGGAGACACGACACTACCAAAATGCTCCTGAAACGAAATAGACAAATCAACAGTGTTTACGCTCATGTTTTCAGGTTCGGGAGAAGGCATCCTTCCGATGTATACTGCACATTTATTGCGAGCGCAAACCAGTGACGGCCAGCGCATCGCGAACATATATGATTGGTCCACGGAGAGCACAGGTCTGGCGGGATGAGGTCGAGAGGAAAACATTTTGCAGGAAGAGGGTATACCAGATAGGGGAAGTTAGTTGTGCATCTGTGGCCAACTTGGGGACAAACAGGTTGAACACTTTTGTCTCTGTTTTTCCATGAAAGTTAGGCTTGCCCAGCTATTGCCCAGTGACAAATAACCATACACAACTGGTTAGCATTGAGTATGAAGTAGGAGCGTACTAGAAAGACTGGGTTATGAAAAACGGATGTATGTGTTGACCATAGGTATGCTTCCAGTTTCCAGAGCAAGATTTTAACGTAACTATTTACTTGCAACTATGTATTCACGACTTTCCCCGTCCCACGACGCATGTTGCTATCCGTCGTTTTAACATCATGGTCAGGCATCATAGCCGAACTATCCCGCACTGCGGGTGGCATGTGCAACCCCTGACAGATTTACTTCGTGGCCATTGTGACGGCAAAATTAAGCCGTCAGAAGCGGTTATCGACTCTTTTGACCACAGCAAAGACGCACTAGCCGCTGCAGTCTTGCTGCGTTGTTTGGACGTGAACGCCATTACCAGTACAGCCACAGCTGCATCCGACACAGCTTTCGGTGCCGTACTCCAACGTTTGGTCGATTGGCTCTGGAAGCCACTTGCAATTAATTCGAGAAGTTTGTTGTCCACAGAACCTGAATACATCATGTTCGGCCTTCAATAACTAAGCATATACTCGGCCGTTTGTCACTTTCGATATGACCTCGAAGATTGCAAGTTTGTCATTTATGCCCATCATAAACCGTTGGTATGCGACTGTAGTGACCTGGAGATAACCCCGGTCTGCCTGCTGTACGATGTGTAAAATTCTTCCCAAAATCCTAGTTCACATCATACATGGGATCCTTGCCTGCCATCTGCTTGCCTCATAAGGTGGCGTTTGTTTTTTGAATGCTCGTCGGCCTACGCCAGCCAATGGCGTCATGAACACTCTTCCGGCTTACTCACGTACTCGATGATCGGATCGGGGGCGCGTTCCATTTGGTACCCGGAAAAAAGGAACTTTGTAAAGCGTGGAAATACACAGGATGACATTGTAGCGCAATATTCTCATTGGGCAAATCACTCCCATAGATCGAGATGGAGAAGTGCATGTTGGTGTACATATGAATGTATAAAATTTTTGCGAATTAAAAAGAACTCACACATGCATACGTGGAACATGTAATAGTGGGATTCCATGTATATAAGTTTATTTACTACATATATGGGAAAACGTTTCCGTATGAAATCACAATTCCGTGTTAATAAATATGTGTATTAACGTGCATATATACACACCTGTGCCATAGAAATTCCTCCATATGTATATATTATATATATATATATATATCATACAAGTGTACAGGTATCAACACGAAATTTTATTATTTTGTATAGAGATTTGTTTCCCTAGTATATGTGGTATATATATACTTACATAGAAAATAAATTTCCGTTTGAAATCACCCAAGTTCGTGTTGACAAACATACAAATATAGATATATTTACATAGGAATGTGTGACATATATATGTACGTTTCTATATACATGCATATAAACACATGTGTATGCCTACAGGAACGTATATATGTAAGTATCCACATATGCGCGTGGTTTGTGGAATAGAAGTAATATATATATATATATATATATATATATATATATATATATAGAACGCTCATTCTATATAACGTATATTAGGCATACACACATGTGCATATACATTACATGTGTGGGTTTCACGTTATGTGGAAGAAATGGTACATATATGACATATTCCATCTACCACACATAATACTAGTAATAATAATGGTATATTTCTCAACGCATCTGTGAGAAACACGCTCAGATGAGCGTGATCAATGTACACATTGTAACGCGACACGCATAAATGCACACCATACACATAATTAATAATTGTACACTATACCAGTGCTGTGAATAAGGTAAAATGACAGACAGTTGGGGAGAAAAATCCAGTTTATGAAGGAGCGTTTGGGACACACGCTTCTAAAAAGAAGGTCCTAAAGTCCCTCAGTGATCGATAAAAAATGCTGAGTAGTTTGATCAATTGTCGCCTTACAAAGTAAATGCTGGCTTAAAGTCAAGGTCATGCCAGAAATGTAACATGCAAGCCGGCCGCTTCTACTCTGATTGTCCGTCGCACTTACGGACCAACTTTGGGGCAACGTGGAGACACCGGGGGACAGCGTTCTTCCGAAGGAGGGGTCCCAACAACAATACAGACAAGCATGAGCCAAAGGCCCAGTAAGCCATGCACACGACTTACACAAACGGAAACTAAAACGGCGTCAACAACACAGCAGCACGTCCCGTCACACAACCTCAGATCAATTTGCGTGATTCTGCTGGTTTCGACTGCACGTTACAATATTTGAGGCTGCATAAACTGAACAGTCGAAGAATTTCATCATTATTTGGTGTGAATGGTTCCGGAAAAGTTAGGTAGAAAATTTTGTCGCGATGAGAGGGGATAGAAAAGCGTATACTTTTGCGGATAAATGGGCGGTCCTCTGAACTAGAATTTGTTATTTCCTCAAAATCGACTGAATTTCGCAGAACTCGGGAAGTGATCAACCAATGAAGGATTTTGCGTGTCCGGACGTGGTAGAATGTTTTCTCGCGTTAGACGTGTTTGTGGTGGACTGAAAAGTAAGGTTACGTGA
>LOND01000077.1:9832-20411 GCA_014220965.1 Paragonimus kellicotti
GCCAAACTTCTGCCGAGCTCACAGTGAAAACCTGTTGAGTGTAACGCACGGGAATAGGAGTTGAGGAGTATTTGCGGAAACAGGTGGACTAGAGCGTAGATGGCCTCAGATAAAGCCAATTGAATAAGTTACACTTACACGCACTTTAATGTGCTTATTCGACAGCTACGTGGAAACTTCAGTCGCGAAACACCTAATCGTAACTGCTCATATGGTTAACTTCATTTACTATCTTGTTACGCAATCGCAACCCAAAGATGTTGGCGTTTTCCGAGGCGTCGTTAATCAAGCGTCACAAATTGACCTTATTTCGGCAAGTGTTGCAAACGCAATCCAGTTGGTTGCCGTCGCAGTGAAACCATTTACTCCACTCTGATTGCACCCATGTGACCTTCGTTCATTTCATTATTTTGTCGTCATAAACCAAACCTATATAAGTGAACGTTTTAGATAGTCACCTGTTGAGGATAAACGAAACGCTTGAATCTCACAATGTATGTCTTCTTGTCCGTCATGATGAGCTACACGAATATTGATTCCAACGTTTAGATGAATCTGACTGTAAAACACTGTAGTATTCTCCAATATTCTCGTTGTTAACGGCAGATGCCACTTTACATGTTCCGGCTAACTATGTTCGGACAGTAGATCTCTCAAAAATCTTCTTTCTTTATTGAACTAATGGTTCTTTTTGTTCAAGACTTATTGTGTGTGCGCTTTCATTGGATCTCCAGCGATAGCAAATCCTGTGGTATCACGTGAGCACATTTATCTCTGTTCACCTGGCAATAGAAGGCATTCTAATTTTTTTTTATTAGCACACAAAAAAATTTATGCGGTATTTGGTCTGTGCCTAATGTGAGGTCAATGGCGCAATTGTCAACACGGTTGCCTCATGAAAGCATGGTCGGAGTTCTAGTCCCGGCAGTGGTAAGGATATGCATTACTGACGAACTCTAGCGGGAGCGAAACTCGAGTTTAGTGCTTTTTTTAGGGGGGCCGACTGGAAAGTCTATGGGAACGCAACAGCTACGATCGAAAGTAAGTAATGTTCAACTTCAAATTGTGATTTTTTTTCTTTTGTTGATCGAAGTTTGTGACTTCTGGTTACCAACAGCTGGAAAATTTGCGGTCAGGTGTCATCCATTTTATATCTACAAGTTGGTTGGTTGAGATATCACGCTAAAAATCATATTTATTTTCTTGCCAGCTGTTGTGTTTTTAATTCCGTCGCTTCATCCGCATTCTGCTGGCTTGAGTTTTCAGTGGGCCAAGAATTTTCCTTTGGCTTGCGACCTACTTCTAATTTGTTAGTAGTTCAACAAAATTCACCCTATAATGATCAGGCCTTTCGCTGGTATACAGACGTCTTGATTTCTTGCATCCGTTAGGTGTAGGCTTGCAGCTACCAAAGTTGTGCACATGTGAACGGGGTTAACTCCACCTCATCTCTGACATCCAATCTCACCATCTGAGATTCAGGAGACTGGTGATCATCAATGGGAATTAAATGGTTCCGTATCAGCAGCAGTATTCGTCGGATGTTCACCCTCACCTTACCGTCCAAAGGTTAAAGGTTATTTGCGGGCACATGTAACAGAGTCTTAAATGAATAATGGGATGAGAATGAAGCAATCGCCGTTGTCCATTTTGTACAGTATCCAAGATCTAGCACCGTCTTCGAATAGCTGTCACAAATAGGTAAGTATGATTCTTGCTTGACAAAGTACAACCAGACTTCTTCGATAAAACAAACTCAAAAATTGGAACATCAGTTCAACAGGTATTACGGCTTGCGACACAGTTATTTTGCTTCTGCAGATCTGGCGTAATTTGTGTTACTCTCAAGAAGCTTGGTCACTAAATGTGTTTAGAAACCGTGTAGGTGAAGTAGGTTATACCGTCGGGGGTAGAAATGCTTTGTAGACTTCCAGACACGCTTGAGACCGATGATTTCAGTGAATCACTGTTATCCTTAACCTCATAATCAACCATCGACTGACATGGCTCATGGAATATCAATGGTATCATCCATTGTGGCAGTCAAGCATCAGTTCGAACCACTGATGTATTGCTGTCTATGATGAGTGGTATCACCATTGACTACCAGTCGCACGGGTTCTTGTTCGAGACTTGGTTGCACATCCGATCCGAAATAAATTTGAGTGGTCTGTATTGGTTCGTTGCCTTTGTTTACGTACTCAGTCGCTTAACCCATAACCGAGAGGAGAAAAGACGTGCCGACAGCTTTTGTTGGAAGGACGAGTCGAGGCAGAATTAGGTCACAAAGGCTCTAAATTTACAGGGCGGAATTATTATCATACATGGCTGACAAGACGCATACCAAGTCAAACGAGACGATCATACATGGCAGTCAGTGCGTTGGAACGAATCGCACTTCAGAGGCCATTAGAAAGTAACGCGAGAAAACAGTTCAGTTAACGTACAGGCGTTAGATCGCACGACTGCAATCTGATTAACGGAGTGAGATTGAGTAACTGGGTGGGTTAATATCGACCAAATCACCTGAAGCCGGATCGATCAATTGATATAACGTGATTTGCCCTGGCTGCTTCGTTAGGAGATGCAACTCCTAACAGTTTGACAGTAACTAGCCCACGTGTGTCCTGATGTTTCATGTAAGCGCAAACAAACTACGCTGTGCAGTCTGTCAGCCTACTCAACAAATTATCATTGTAACTTACATGTTCGGCAGCCTCTAACACATGATAAAACCACCCGCGTGTTTTATCCTCCGAAAACATCCTGCTGGTATCTAGATAGCGGATAAACATGTTATTCTTGTGTGTACGAAGTAAAGAAATACCGAGTCTGAGTTCTCATTCCTGCAGCCGTATAAGTATTATAGTGGGACATTTGTGTTTGCTGATTGACTGGCTCATGCGTGTTGCTGTTCAGACGGTATCGTTATACTTCCTAAGTAGTTGACAGCTATGCCAATCATATCCGATGCTATTTTAATCCGGACTTGGAATCCTAAATTGGTGTACTCTGTCCGACTTGATAATCTAGCCATAGCGCTTGCTTCTGTTTCACCTAATAACCCGGTTTGTTTAGATTTCTCAGACCGCCAACCGTTTCGAGCCGTATGTTATTCCTGAATGACTTCGATTGGTATGAAAAAATGATGATTGAGATAGTAGCCTCATTCGGTCCTTTCGTGCACGCGTGAATTTGTTGGTTAACCTACTGCTTTTGACATGGCATCTATCGAACGGATTTTATGCCGTTTTATTCAGCATATTTGGTGACTATCTCTCGTGTTCGTGGTCATGTTTCTCAGCTTCAGTAAATGAACGCAGTAAGCTATTCGAGTATGAGGGTTCTGTATTGTCAAGTATAACTGTGGGAAAATTAATGAGATGGCAGACGTCATCACGTGACAGATTATTGATAGTTCAGACATGATAAAGTCATCTGAAAAGTTGATATATTAATGTTTTGCAGTTCGATTTTGTGTGGTTCGAAGCCAGCAAATATTGGTCACGTGGCAAAAATCTACCTGACCCAATTTATGTTAGAATCTACTTGCTGTGGTTTTTAGCTTCATTTATTTGTTTGGGGGAAAAAGTTTTTTTCATCGGACTTGCATATCAATACGTTGAGTGGACAAGACGTTTGCTGTAGTCCAGAAACACAAGATGATTATAGTGCAATAGAAAAAGACTGTTAAATTGGCAATCCATTGTGAGCCAGTAGTAACTGATTTGGTTCATAGGTCTTTCAGGTGATATCCAGAGTACTGAGTGCACCAGTATACGAGTTTGATACTGTTATCATCAGTTTTTGCAATGGATGTCCGCAACTACTTCTGCCGTTCGTGGATCCGTAAGCCTAACGAGGTGTGTGATCTCTTCTGGATGATTTTGGATAACTCAAACCACTAATCGCACCTGCGTTTTCATTGAGGCCGACGATAATCGATCGTCTGAAAGGTTCTTCCTGTGGTCTATTGAATATCTGGTACATGACGGTAATAGATGTGCCGACATTCGGATGAACTGAAAGTCGAATATTATTGTGTACATCTCTGAGGAAGTTACTGGAAGTGAAGAATGCTATTATTTGTACATAACGCAATTTTCATTGTAGATTTCACATGAAGATACGCATTTTGGACGGTCCCTTTTTCGAGTAATTAATAAATATGGAGCAAGCTGCTGTGTTTGGTTTGCTATTGAATATCACAATTCACGTACTGTTGTCTACTTTTTCCACGCTTCACGGGTCTGCTTTCACCGGTAGGAACAGTGAACTCAGGGTAATGTGCACCTAATATAAGTTGAAGCCGTCGACGATGACAATTTTCCGCAAAATCTTTAAATGTTTCGCGTTAGAAACCTTTGACACTGGATCTTGAAAGTTAACTGTGACAAGTTGTTTACCTCTGTAAGTATTGGGTCGTCCCTTATAGGTGCTCAGTCGTACGGCTTGACTTCACTCAAAAGAAAGAGGACGCGAACACCACCGTTTATTGGCATTGTAGACCAACTGGCAGAGCGCTCGTCGATTTTGGGCATGTTGTTTCTGTTGATACCTCGACCTCCGACGAACCTCTGATCTTTCGTAATTGGGTCTCTTCAGAAATATTGAAAACGAGCAACGTAGACAGTGGACTACGGGAGCTCCGACTAATACTATATGAAAAACAACACACAGGTCAGCATAGCGCACATCAGAGGGGACGAATTACATGACAGTGGTGGCGTAGAACGATTCACGTTGTGAGGTCGCCAACAAGCGCAAACGAGATAAGACTGTTCAGATAGATTTGAGGTTTGCAGACGTCCGATCGCCGGTTGGCTAACTGGAATAATACCGATCTATCTGACCGACACTGATTCTGCCTCAGGTACTGTGGACCGAAATAATCCTGCTTCACTTCAAGCGGCTGACTTTCGATTCTACTTGTATGTTTGCCCAACTTTGCAGATGTTACCCCCGAAACTGGATCGATAGTTACTGTGTGATTCATCTTGCCTGTCTCCTAAGAAAATGCGCCTCCTAACACCTGTTTGAGCTCGATAATCGTACGCGTGTGAGTGAGACTAGGTGTGGGATTACGACGGTCTTTGTGTGTGGCTGTTGCAAAAATTGATGAGGGTGATTTGTCTATTTCTCGTCCCTCATCATTGTGACAAACGCCTTCGTGAAAATTACGAACATTTCTTATTATTAGAGAAATCTTGTTCAATGTACTCCTTTCGAACGGTAAATCGTATACACGTAATAATCGACGTGTTTTGTGTGCGTATACACTCCAAAACAAAGTATAAGGTCGCCTTGAGTTTGACCAACTTTTCTCAGTATTTCACTCACTCTTAACAGCTAGGAAACAGCCCGGAAGGTACTATGGTTCGAACAACAGAAATTCTCCCAATGATGCCATGAATGATAAACGTTTGAAGAAAAGACTTGAATTTAATCGAGCAAGACTAAACTGGAAATGTTGTGAATGCAGCCACGCTATTGAATGCGACATTGTATTCTCGGATGGTGTTTCTAACTGGCGGTTTGAGTATTCATGAGGACACCAATCAGACGCGCAACACCTACCCACTTTCCTTACTGGAGCAACCAGTGGTTTCCTACTTCGTGACCACCTCATTGCCTCAGCATCCTGCAGTTTCATCCAACTACTGATAGTCTCAGTAAAGAATGCCCGGTGCTTTAACTACACAGATGGAACGTGGAATTCGCGATCCAACCATCACACAGTGTACAGCTTGGTAATTTGACTATATGATCGTGCGTCCCGAGTGCTTCAGAATACACCCTGGCAATCTAAAGTGGTCCTTGTACAATGAATCCACTTACTACGGGCTAATTGGCAGTCAGCGATGGTAAAACGCTGCGCGTCTATTGAAGTCTTTGTCGCGAACAGGCCACGTTTCCTAACCCTATAGCAAAACGGCTCGCACACAAGCTTTAATCAACCTTTGTTAATTTCATGCAACCTCGGAATCGATCAGTAACATTCGGCCGTTAGGATCACGCCCCATTACCAGGTGCGAACGGAGCATCGATTTCGATAGAACAAATAGGTAACACTGAATGGCTTAAGTGGCGTCAATAAATCAACTTTTTCAGGTATCAAACATGAGAGACACTAGTGAAAAAAAACGAGTTAATACGGTACTAAACAGAATAATAATTAATGAGACAAGTGTAACAAGCCTCAACTGTGATTATTTGTGGAAACCTGAACTGTACAGAACCAGTGGACTCAGTAATGTCTGGTTTCAAGTGAACATTAAACAGTGTAGCCAACGCAGTCCCAAAAAGTGCAAGAGTCGAACCGAAAACAGCGTTAACGTGTAAAATGACTGTTGAACTAAAAACAGTTTAGCTGTTACACCAATAAGAAACAAAGTCTAGGCGAACTTAACAAAGATTGATCTGCTCATTAGATATATGAACGGCTTGATTGGCCAGTTACAAATGGAATATGGTCTTAGAATCTGGCAAGACTTACTGAACGGCTTAAAAATAACATCTTTTGAGTGTCATTAAAAATTACCACTGACGCAAAAAGACAATAACGAACACGAAGTTGTTGTTCATGAGGGAACCGATGGAGACGTTAGATATAAGTGGCAAACGAATTAATAATCGTCAGCTGCACCGCACAGATTGTTCGTTAATAAGGCAGCTATCTTCTCGGTTAACCAAATATGAAATGGAACAGCAGAAACAGAGACATGAAATTGTAGAGTATGAAGAAAAATGCGAGGTTGGTTACAACTTGAACTTAAATAACCAGAGTTTAGCGGGTAAACAACCTGCGATCAGACAAACAAAACAATTCAGTAATTCAATTCCATATCAAGAAACAAAATAAGCTTCAACGAACAAACAACATTAGTTTAACAGTGGCGGAAAATCATTTCGACTACATGGATGACAGGTTTGCAAACACATCACGTGTCTAAGCTATCCTCTGTTATGTATAATCAGCTGTGTTACGAACTGACGAGATGGTAGCAACTGAGTACGTTGTACTCTCCACAGTCTCAACTTGGCTGTCTTCAAATGAGGTATGAGAGTGGGAATGCTCTAGGTCTGAAGTAACACGTAGTAATTCCAAAGTGTAAAGTGATTTCCATGCAACACATACCGGTCATTCGCTTCGTTTGGCATGGTCTGCATATCGTCTGCGGAAGACCTAAGTAAGTCGACATCATCCGTATGCTCCATGTCGGTCAACTGGACATCGAGAAGAAGCTCAACGCCAAGATCAGTGGAGTGTTGATGAGCAGATTTAAAAAAATATAGTCCTTGACATTTGCACAGACTTAGATGGTTGGGTCATGTACTAAGGATGCCAGCTAGTCGTTTGCCACACCGAGCACTGTTTGCCGACGCTGCGGCCGACTGGCGCAAGGTGCGAGGTGGACAGATGATGACCTGGCGTAGACAAATGAAATCGTTTACGAAGGGGTTGGCTACTGTAGGTCGGGTTCGTCTCCCGGGCTGGGGCCCTCGCGACTCACAGAGTCGGTGGCTTGAGACGTTAGGTGAGATGGCTAATCGAGCTCAGTGGCGTGAATGCTTGTCGTTGTTTGGCCGAGTTGTCTGTGAAGTGAGTGCACTTAATGATGCGGGGCAGTGAAAGCCGTAAGGAAGCTGTCTTGCTGATGACGCCTTACTTTCACTCACAGCTCGGTTGTTTGTTTGCAAGGTGTAGGCGCCTTGATGTTGTATGTTTGAATATAGACGTAGCTATTTTTAGTAGTTAGGTCCACTTCCCCTCCCCTCCTCTATTTTCTTCTTTCTTCCTATATAAGTTTTTTTTTTGTTCTTCGTGGTTGTGTGGCAGTCAAGCATCAGTGTGAACCACTGATGTATTGCTGTCTATGATGATGATGGACTTGCCTACCTTATTTCGCTACCTTGATATAGTGATCGAGCTTTTGCATTCTGTCATTCCGACACGCTATGCTGACTAGGACTTCGATCCTACCGGGTGAAACCATGTGAGACAGACAAATTAGAGACAGTTCGATGATGAGTGATTACATCCATATGGTTACACGTCGTACTACTGACCGCGCGAGAATGCTTTAGTATTGAGACCCTATCCGATGGGCATAGACTCGAACTGTTATCTTCCGAAGCAGAAAGCACACGGTTAGGAAATGTACCCACAGACGACAGAAAACTCTGTTTCGACAGTTGATCATGACCGCTGGCACACTATCCAGTAGGATGGGAAAAGTATGGAATCATTCAAAAGCCTGATCTAGTTTCGAACACACCCTCCGCAGGCAACCGTGACAGGAAATCAGATAGCAATATCTCATTCAGTTTGCCCTCAAGTTGAACAAGTCTCAGGTCGCCATGTGAGTCAGACCGGATGTGACCCTCACCACTGATCACTTTTTGTGATGAGTAAGATGATTTGGGCCAGATAATTTTTACACTGTTGGATGGAAGAGGATTGGGTATGATTCTAAATGTTGTGTTGTTGCCGGTCCTAATTAAGCGTAACAAGCGAAGTGCTTGAGACTGATGTCAATTGTATTTACTAAGATTGTGCTGTTACGATCACATTCCTTTTGTATGGCAGTGTAGTGATAGCCAGCAGTCAAACTATGTTACTCAGTCGTCAGGCGGGATCATGTCTTTGGGTAATGAGGTAACCGAGTAAAAATACAAAAAGAAACCTTAGAATTCATTCTGGCATGAAATAGTGTTTCCCGTACATGACCTTGGTATTGGCAAACTCGCCGTCTCTGGATTAGTGAGATATGCAAACGAGTGTTTTTTGTTTGCTATGGTGTTGAACCATATATTCCATCTGTTAATTTTCCGAATAAACAATCCTGGCTCTATTCGCGTTATTGGTTCACAACAGCAGTACGTCTATGATTGGCACTGACACTTATGAGGTGCATGACACATTCTCAACCTTATGCTGTCCGTGACAATGTAAAGATTTCCGAGCTTCCATTATGTATGTGCGATCCATCGTGCACCATAAACACTAGCAACACCATCAGCTTCTTAGTAGACAGTAAGATCGCAACGGTTCACACAGCCCAACAACCACGAGGAGAACAATACCTAGCTAAACAATAGGAGTGGTGAAATGAATGAAACTGACAAATAATCCTTCAATGGTTAAACTCAACTAATTAATGTTTGAGCGTCTTCACCTCGCAAACATATTGTGGCGAAAAGGTGTCTAATAGAGCACAATAGCCCAATTCGCTAGTTGCCATGCTATGCACCTGTCTCTTATACGCGCTAAATGTCTATCTAGGCATACATAGACTAAACAGATGATTACGTCAAAACGAGACTGGACCTTGACGTGGTGTGACGGCTTGCGCATCTCGATGACCTATTGGGCTAAACTGGACGGTGTGATCACCACACCGATAGAGTCACTCATACCAGGCAGGCCAATGGGTAGAGGTCTGACAAACCAGTCTCCTGGTCCTCCAGGTTGGGGGTTGGAAGAAGGTTGGCATCTTTTTCCGGAAAAAGTACCAGTTCTGGTACATTGCCACCCAACCGCTGCCTTGCGGTACAGGCTTTTGAGCCAAAGGCTTTGGTTGAGAACCCTAATCGTTCTCCTGTCTAGGTCTGGGCGTCCTGGCAGTATCTCAGCCCACACACAACCATGAATATTCACAACAACAATAAATCCATACTGCATCGGCCGTCTCGCAGTATAAACCGGGTCGCCCTATCTGCTGCATACAGCAGGGTGGATAGGCGAAAACATGCTACTGCTGACCCCCCCCTGTCCTATCAAATTTAGCTCTCAGGTCCCTCCCGACCTCCATTTCTGATAATTACTCTACAGGTCCCATAAACAGATATAGCTATCATAAGTAACACTGAGCCGGTAAGTTCCGTCTCTTGCCTTTCAGCTTCAGGCCTCCCTCGTCCCTTGCTTAGACCTAGAACGCGAATTAATATAGGTGCCTTCAACGTTCGCACGCTAAAACAGATAGGTCAGCAAGCGGCTCTCGCACGAACGCTAGACTCGTTGCATGTCGATGTCTGCTGTATATCGGAGACTAGAATCCATGACAGTAGTCAACGTATGAAACTAACAGCACCTGCATTGTCTACCGGATACTGGTTATACACTTCGGCGACTCCACAGCCGCTGTTACAGGTCAGGCTGGGGTAGGTATAGTTCTCAGCACGACGGCCGCAGCCGCATTAGATTGGATTCCTGTTAACAGTAGACTTTGTGCCGTCCGCTGGAGGTTCGTTAAAACCAGCTCTAGACGCAAGACTTTCAGAAATTTATTCGTGTCTGCTTATGCTCCTACTGACTGTAGTGACATCGGCGTCAAGGACGCATTTTACTCGGATCTGGCCACTCTCCTTCGGTCGACACGTGGCTCTGATATAGTCGTTCTGGCCGGAGATATGAATGCCCAGGTCGGTCGCCTTGGTGAAGCCGAATCTCGTTTAGGTGGCAGGTTTGGGATAGCATCACATAGATCAGATAACGGCGAGCGAGTGTTGCAGCTGTGCGCTGAGCAAAAGCTATTTTCAGCCAGTACTAGCTTTACGCATCGTACATGTCAATGCA
>LOND01000077.1:20511-31999 GCA_014220965.1 Paragonimus kellicotti
AGGCCAACTGCAAGTATGGCTGCAGAAACAGATTAAAAAAATTCATCTGTTTCCAACTCGTATTGTGGTGGATTATCAAACCGGAGGTGTGACTATTGTAACACTCGGCGGAATATCTCAACGCTGGACAGGTACCTCCAAAAGCCCACAGCGTGCGGATCGGGGACAGCATGGGCGATCGGATGAGTCATCGCTCATCTAGATCGGACCAACGGGCGAGACGTGGCAGGCGAAATAGGTTGGACGACCAGGTTGGGGGCGTGATTATTCAAACACAGATGAACATCTCGACACGGTCATAGAATACGGTCAAAGCCCACAGTGGATAGATTGCAGAACACACACGAGCGACCGGATGAGCCATCGCTGAACGAGATAGGACCAACGGACGAGGAATAGCAGGCGGAAAACCTCCCAACAGACTGCGTCGATCACACACATAAACGGGGCAGAAACACACACGACGTGAGCGGAAACTGGGGGTGTCGTGACTGGAATTCTGACTCTTAAACGCGCGTTATATCATTACTTACCGCCTTCATATAAACCATGAATTGCTACACCAGCAAGTGTTCTGAAGAGTCACTTTCCTAATTCAACCTTACTGCGCTGTTCATCGATTTCCTAGTTTTAAAATGCTGTCACGTGAACATAGACATCTGGCACGAGAACAGAAGAGGAAGTATTCCGAGGTCATTGGGCAGTTCACAATCACTGTTTTTGGACCTCATGGATTTATCGGAAAATCATCACTGAGTATGGGGGTTCACGTTTCAAAACCAGTAAAGAAATTAAAACCGCACATTATCCTCGACAAGACTGACCACGAAGTTCCATGTAGAATCAGGCCAGTAAAATCTTCGGAATCACAACGGAATGATAATGCGACTAAATTGATAGAACATAACAGAGCCATACTGTTCTCGCCCATCCCAATAAGTCCAGCCTCCTCTCTATCTTCAACCAGTTCATTCCAGCTTCCAAGACTTGGACTCTCACCAGTTGAACAAACAAAGCATGGATCAACAACTGACACGACCAACAAAGCAGACAATTGCTGGTTTGAACAAAACCACAACCCACAGATGTGCAACTCTCTCACTAAGCTTCAACATGATACACGGCCACCTTGGAAGCCTTGCTCAGTGGTCTCCAACCGCTATGGGCGGCGAGTGATACATACAAGTGGAAATATTAAGAGTCGATATATGTTTTCAGACTTTCCATACAAAAATGGGTTGCAAACTTCCAGGAAGTATAAAAACCTGGATAAACAATCTGTATCTTCCTCTTCATTAGCCATCTTGTATGATGCCAGATTGCAACTAGGTGAGGCACATTTGAGACGTTGCACCGCAGCTCAGCAAGTACAGGCAAACAAACCTGATATATTGGACAGTTTAAGTGTACAAAACTATACTAAAACAAATTTGAGAACACCACTTGTATGTGAGCCTGGTAAATTGTATTTGTTGAAGAAAAATTGCGCAACTAATACCGGTAGTAACATTCGGTGGAAAAATGTTCTCCGTGAAGTCCATAATGGTAAGTTTACTTCGACTTGGGAGTGATCTTCTTTCATTCCTTTTTTTCATAATTTGTACATTTTACGTTACAATTTCTAGGTACGTAAATCTAGGTAATCACCACAGCATGGTACCTGTAAGTTAACAAAAAACGAAAAACAGAACATGATGTGCTCACGTATGGAATGTTATTTCTTGTATGAATGTTTGTTTACCTAGTTTTGCGGGCTGAATGAAAACGTACTACCTTACTCAGCTGCAGTAATCATTAACATAAACATAATCATTAACATTAACTGTTTCAAAACAGTCATGGGTATCATGGACAGGGTTATTGATACTCCTTGTAGTAAATTTCGAAGCAACGAATTAGAAATGTTGTTTTTAAGTAGCAAAAGGCCAACTGATGCACGTGTGTGATCACGCACTGTTCACAACCTAGTAATTTGTAACTCTCTGCCCTAATTCGCTGAGCTGCTAAAGTTCTCAATGCTTTGCGAGTTAGTTCAATCTTCAGTCAGCGGTGCATTAGGAACTCAATTTGTTTAGACATGTTTCGGTAGCTGAGGTCAAAGGCTGTTTACGTGCATATCCCCTCGTTGCATCCCGAGGCGTGGGTGTATATGTTTGTAAAGCAGCCGGCCAAGACTGGTTAACCAGAGAAAGAGCCAAACGGAGAAGGGAAATAACTCGCTCGTTGGTAGTGACGAAGACTTCCGCTTCTCAAAGGAAATTGTAAGGGTCGATTATAATGTCTTTCAGTAAGCTTTACACCTCAGCTCGCACGAACAGTTTATCAGAAAGAGTTTGCCTTCGACAATTAGTAGCAATAGGTTTACAGTTAGCAGACGTTGATGGGAGATACATATGAGTAGGTATTAAAGTGAAGAACGTGATACACGTCTGCGTTTCTTCAAAAAGTGCTTTAGATTTTTGGTATAACTTAAACAAATCGCATCCAAGAAGCCAGCAAGCACACAGTTTCACCATCAATTAACAAGCGTTGTTGCGATCTAGTGTGACGTACCAATGATTTAGAGTGATGTTGGGTAAACAAGTATTACCCATCGGTGTTGACGAAAACAACTGCGAGAATGTAGCTAACAGGCTAAGTGGTCACAACGGTAGAGGAACAACTCACTAAAACAGCGATAATGGTAAATAAAACGAGGCTTACGAAATACGTAATTCCATTACTAGAATGCGTTAATGTTCAAATCCTTTGAAAATTGTCTTTCTTTCGACAGACTGCAAGTACCGTTTTGTGGTGGACCATAATACACAAACCAAGTCGAATGAAGAAATCGCTTTACGTTCTTCGGAGGGTTAATATTCAGACTTTAAAAACCACGCAGTCACCAGACAGAATATTTTATAAAGTTATTAATTTAACTTTATTGCCAACTCTTTCAAAATGAAGCGTGCTATGTAAAGGATTCCAGATGAACGACATGCACGGGTACGTGAATATATAAAAATGTAACGGAACCTAGTTTTGGACGTGGATATGTATTTAGAAACGGTTAGCATGAAGAGAATTAACGAGATCGGACAGAAGTTTAAAGACAAGCGACCTACACATGCTCAAATGTTGAATCACTGTTGAGTCACTTGGACTATAGCATGGAATACCGTTACAAGTAGACAAGTGTCTAATGAATCCAGAAAGAAGCTGACAATCTTTGAATGGGAGATGAGGCAACCAACAGAAGACAAAATAGTTAATTATCAGCATTCACAAAATGGGGAATAAAACTATGCCGGGTTGAAGTTGACTTTATTCCTGAGACATAGGAAACGAGTTCTTTCATTTCAATAAGAATATTTTCAA
This sequence comes from Paragonimus kellicotti, assembly GCA_014220965.1. Taxonomy (NCBI): domain Eukaryota; kingdom Metazoa; phylum Platyhelminthes; class Trematoda; order Plagiorchiida; family Troglotrematidae; genus Paragonimus; species Paragonimus kellicotti. The sequence continues at coordinate 23,869 of LOND01000077.1, forward strand.
CAAGAAGAGACCACTTCTAGTTGTGGCTCAGTGTAATACCTAAATATTTAGCGGACTGAGACCTTCTAAAAACTTGTTCGCAACTTGGTTGCAAGTATCAAATGTTGGTGGTAAGCTGGTTTGTTAAGAATGGAGAACAAAACATCATTACATTTGGACGTATTCAGCGATAAGAGGCATGTATTAGGCCAGCTAGCTAATTCGGTATTATTATTCTGTAGACCAAAAAAAGGGAATTTCTGAATGTTGAACCCCAATGACTACATAGTCTGCATACTTTAGCAAAAACGAATACTTGCTAATGGATATAAGGCTCACATACAGGGTAAAGAAAAGCGTAGAAAGAACTAGACCTTGAAGAACATACGAATTCGTGATTATTGAGGAAAATTCTTGACCATTTAGAAAAATAAAGTGAGAACAATTTGAAAAGTAATAACTTGACAACGCTGTGGGAGATAGTCGAATACCACACTTTCTGTGGAGGCAATACTTTTCCCATTGATGCAATCGAATGCGCTTCTATAATCGACCAGACAAAAACAGACTGTCTAACACTTGATGTCCACTGTTGACAAATCTGAGGGGACAAGACAGGAAAACGCATCAAAAATGGACCGGAATTGACGACACGTAAACTGATGTCCATCAACGTAGCTATGCTGCAACATTCATTGTACACTAGGCAGTATCTTGAAAAAATGTTCAAGGTCAGTGAGTTGCATTTAGTCAATCGGAATTTGGATGTATCTATCTTTGGTACCGGCGTGATGCTAGCAGTTCTTTAGCAATTAAAAATTTTCCTTTATGTGATGCATTTTTTGAACGTACCTACAAAAGAATCGGCCGAAACTTCAACACACGGTTTAGGCATAACTGGCAACTCTCCATTTGCTTCCTCCCTACATTGCTTGATTAGAGTTATATCATTTTCTCATACATAAGTGTGCTTTCAATAGGGAAAGAATTGTTATTTGATAAAGGCGATTCGAATAGAGGAATTGAGGAGACAATCCATAATCTTCCAAGTTTACGGTTCAAACTGTCAGCATCACAAGAGGATTTTCGTATGGTCAACTGATTCATTACGTTTCAAATTACACTGTAACTTCTGTCACAGGACAGTGTCTGAGTTTATCCGAGATTATGCTGATGGAATCCACTTGACTTCAGATGAAAGTGTTTTCATTGTTACATAATTTTATCCGTATACACATTCCTTCATCCGACCGAGTCGCGTGAGGGGATAAAAATTGACCAATAATTAAAACGGATGTCAAATCAAAATTTCAGTTGTATGTTTGAATATAGACGTAGCTACTTTTCAGTAGTGTTGTGATCCAAAACGCGGATGGCACAAGGATTGTTTATTCGGGACAGCAACGCGTGGGTTATGCGTTTCAACAAGACAACAAACGAAAACACTCATCTGCATACGGTACTCGGCCCAGACCGTCACGGCTGCCACAGACGTCAACGCTCAGTTCCTTTACGTTCCCTTACGTACCAAGAACCATTTCATGCGATGCTGCACTCCAATGTTTCTTGTATTTTTCCTGCGGCTACTTCGATGTCAAAATATATGCTCTGGTTCCACTACTGAATAGCAGTGGTGTGAGTAGTATAGCATGATCGCTCCTACTCACTACACTCCTCCCCCCGCAAAGATTGTTCCAGTTGCAGCAAAAGCCTTTCAGGTTCTCTCCGTTCTCTCGACGATCTCCGTACCGGCTTCGGGGACGTCGCGGCTCCAGGTGTGCATTCTCTTCTGATCGGACTGTCATACCATTTACACAGCTGGCTTCCGTGCACCCGATGTTGAGTCTTCTCATTCTTAATCAGATACACTGGACCACGGCGGTCCACTACTACATACGGTCCCCTCCATTTTGCCAGGAACTTCCTAGATCCTGGCCCCGTTGCGCCTGGACTCCGCCGGTCTCTGTACTTAACTTTCGAACCAATTTCAAACACTGCACTCCGACCCGACAACCTTGCAGTTGACTGCTCCTTGGAAAATTCTTTGCGTTCGTCAAGTTTTGGTTGGCCACCCTCCGCGCTTCTGTTAATTCACGCGTGTTCATACGTTGGTCTCCCCATAAACCAATCTCTTGATCGACTGGCAGGCGTGGTACACGCCCGTACATTAGTTCGAACGCCGACTTCTTCGTTGTCCCTTGAGGCGAACAGCGGTGGGCCAACAGAATGAATGGTAGTGCTTCCTCCCAGTTCCCTCCTTTCGCCGCCAACCACTCCTTGATTGTGCGATTGTTTCTTTCCGTCAGTCCATTTGATTGAGGATGATATGGCGTCGTCCGAATTTTTGATTCCCAAGCGCTCCAAACAGTTCCGAAACTCTTCACTTTCGAAGCAGGGACCTTGATCAGTCAATATGCTTCGCGGTATTCCATGGTCTGCAACGATGTGTTCCATCACCGCCCTGCATACAGTGCTTGCACGCTGATCGGGTATAGCGGCTGCTTCGATCCATCTTGTGAAATGTTCAGTCATGACTATGATGTACTGATTTCCGGAAGTGGTTACTGGAAAGGGGCCCATCACATCCACCGACCATAGTTCCCCAATTTCACTGACCGGAATTGGTTGTGTGGGGTACTGACCGGGGCAGTTACTGCTCTTCAGTAGCTGACATTGCTGGCACGCCCGCACATAAGTGTTGACATCATCCTTCATTCCAGGCCAGTATGCCCTTTGCTTCAACATTTCGTAAGTTCGGTGACATCCCGTATGAGCCAGCTGATGACATTCCTTCACAATTGTCCCTCTCAATTCCGTCGGTATAACAGGCACGCTTATTCCCTCCAGCAGTTGACGCAAAATCGCAGATATTCGAACCTCGGACCAGTGCATTCTGAAAGCTTTTACCTCCGGATTCCTCTCGTCTTCTGGCAGTTGTTCTCCCAACAGAAGGTGATCAATCACTGTGCGGATAGCCGTATCCATCCTCTGTGCCGTTTGTAGCTTTCCGGGATCGCTCTCCAGTTCGATGCTATTAACTCCAACCATGTCCTTTTGAACTTCATCCATGTGTTGCGTTCGGGACAGCAAGTCTGGAACGTAATTCTCTCTCCAGCTACATGGCGAATTGCGAAGTCGTACTCCTGTAGTCGCAACGCCCAACGAGCTAGCTTTCCTCGGGGGTCCTTCGCCGATTTAATCCACTCCAACGGTTTGTGGTCGGTCTCCACCTGAAAACGTCGGCCGAGCAAATACGGCCTCCATTTTTCCAAAGCCCATACGATCGCTAAACACTCCTTCTCTGTCGTTGAGTAGTTTCGTTCAGGCAGGAGTTAATACCCGACTGGCATATTCCACCACACCGCCTTCCTGCTTCAGTACAGCCCCGATTCCTACATCGCTCGCATCCGTTGCGACAACGAAGCTCTGTCCGGCCATTGGCAATTTCAGGGTCAGCTTGTCCCTTCTTCATCAGTTGTTGGATCTCAATTAAACGCTTGATTGGCTTCCTCTGTCCAGTGAAATTGACAATTCTTCTTCAGGATTTCGTATAATGGACTGGCGAGTTCATTGAAGTTTTTAATGAAACGGCTGTAGAACCCGACGCGACCGAGAAACTGTCGCAACGTCCTCTTCGATGTTGGCACCGGAATAGCCTCGATCGCGAGCAGTTTCTCGGGCAGTGGCTGGACCTCACCCTGTCCGACCTTGTGACCGAGCAGTACTACCGTTCGTTTCGCCAGTTGCGACTTTGGACTGTTGATCCGTAGGCCGGCTTGTTCAATCTTCTGCAACACAGCTGAAACGTGTGCTGTATGTTCCGACTCATTCGCGCTGTAGATGACTATATCGTCTCCATAGACAACAGTATTGTTCAATCCGTCTAGCACCTTCAGCATCAGCCGTCTGAACGTGAACGGGGCCCCTGACAGTCCGAACGGCATACGTTTGAAACGGTATTGCTTTTCTCCCACTGTGAACGCCGTTTTATCTCGGTCCGATTGCTTGATTGGAACCTGCCAATATCCAGACCGCAGGTCTAACACTGTAAATATCCTGGCGTTCTGTAGCTTATCGAAAATCTCTGCCACCGCTGGGACTGCTACGACTTTATTGACCGTAATCTCATTGAGCCGTCTGAAGTCGACACAAAATCGAAATTTACCATTGGGCTTCCTAACCAACAAGACGGGGAATTGAACGGGCTATCAGCTTCCTCAATGATTTCCTCCTTCAGCATGTCCTTCACTTGTCGTTCAATTTCCGGCTGTAGGTGTACAGGAGTTCTTCTGGGGCCGAATGGTCGAAATCGGTCTGGCTTGATGGAGATTTCGTGTTCAATCCAGTCACAATAGCCATATGGATCCTGATCCGTAGTGAAAAGTTTTCGGAACTTGCGTATCACTTCATTCAACGACCGGTTGTCACAGGTTGGTATTGCTCTGTTCGCTTCAAGTTGTCCAAGTTGGGGTCTGCGTTTTCTCACCAATGGAACCACACCATACTTCGTTACGAGTTCATCATGCTTCAAATCAATCATGGCCTCAGCGCGGTCAAGAAAATCCGCTCCCAATATGGTCTGACGTGCGTCGGGGAAACAACGAACGGTTGTTTGACTACGTGACCATTGATTCGGACATCATATTCTGCCAAACCACTAACTTTCAGAGTGAACCCACCGACTGTTCGAACGACCATAGTACACGGCTGAACGATCTTTCCTGGCCTCGGCCCAATCAATGAAATCGCGGCTTAGTGTCAATCAAACAACACTCCGAGCTACCATTGATTTCTAAACTAGCCTGAATTGCCGTTTTATCAACTGCCCCGATTACCGGATCTCCCTTCCCAGACAAAAGACAATTATTGAAACGTTTATTTAAATGTGGCTGTTTCTTGCCAAGTGGGCAAACTCTTTGCCAGTGCCCACGTCTTCCGCATCTATAGCAGACGTCGCTACGGTTATCCTCCTTCCTCACCTTCAAAGCCGCCACTTCCTGAGTCAACTTTTCCACTGCGCATCGAAGTTCACTCAGTTCACTTTGTTCACCTGTCTTCAACTCGTTGACTGTCGGGGAGGTTTCTGCCAGCAATTGTCGAGCCGCATCAGCCAGCTGTTCCAATGTCATCGGATGCGCAATGAGAGCAACTCTGAGCTGATCCCGGACTGTTGGTGGCATTCCATCCAAGAACTGGTCCGTCAGCATGCGTTGCTCTGAATCCTCGTCCAAATGCGGCAGGGCTCTTGACAACGTTGCCCGCAGTGACAGGGCATACACAAGAGCGTCGCCTCCTGGTCCAAGCCGGTCTGAACCGCCGCATTGCCTCCTGGCAGTCGGCAGGGCTGCCGAACCCGGCGATCAGCGCCTCCTTCGCGGCGGCCCACTCCAGCTTCGCGGGGCCCCTTCGCGCCGCCTCCAGCACCGCCTTCGCCCTGCCCTTGAGCAGCATCCGCAGGGCCGCCAGCTTCCCACGGTCGGTCTTGACTCCGACCGTCCTCGAAGTCCTCCAGGAAACTCCGGACGTCCCCATCCTCGAACGGCTGCGGCCACGGGATCTTCATCCTCCAATCCTGGTCACGGCACCAAGTGTTGTGATCCAAAACGCGGATGGCACAAGGGTTATGCGTTTCAACAAGACAACAAACGAAAACACTCATCTGCATACGGTACTCGGCCCAGACCGTCACGGCTGCCACAGACGTCAACGCTCAGTTCCTTTACGTTCCCTTACGTACCAAGAACCATTTCATGCGATGCTGCACTCCAATGTTTCTTGTATTTTTCCTGCGGCTACTTCGATGTCAAAATATATGCTCTGGTTCCACTACTGAATAGCAGTGGTGTGAGTAGTATAGCATGATCGCTTCTTCTCGTTTCCTCTTTCTATTGTTTCTTTCCATGTTGGTTTTTTTCTTTTTTTCTTCGTGGCTTGTGTGGCAGTTAAGCATCAGTGTGAACCACTGATGTATTGCTGTCTATGATGATGATGATGATGATGATGATGATGATGATATCAATTTTTAGGTTTAATATTGATGTCCCGATGTAGGTGAAATCAGCGAACTTTTCACAGTCACATCATGCAACACAGTTGACCAAGGCGAACAGTTCATCCAGTTATCTGTTCCCGATGGAGCAAAATAAGTCGTGTTGTCCTTCATTGATTCAATTGTTTGGATGCGTTTGTACAGCTCGGTCGAATTCAAACAGTTCCATTCTTTGTAAGTCATGGAACGAATAGTTTGTAATGAAAATCCACTGAAAAACACCAACACACCATTAGCCTTATCAGGAGGGCAGAATATTCCAGAGGTATATGGTAGACTATTTCTTACAAAGACACTTGAAAAACTACAAAATGGAAAAATATATTGGACGAAAACGCATAAGGTAGATGTGATTACGTATACCGTTGCACAATTCTGGAAACGTTTTGATTTAGGCACTGCTGAAATCAAGTCTGAACACCGGATTTACTCAGTCAAATGGGCCGTGGGGGTTAATCCGGTATTATTTCTTGACAGAATCAGACCAAAAATTCCTTACTGTTCGCCTGCTTACTAGTTAATACTTGTTTTTCTCTCTATCTTCGTATGGTAAGTATGCATCAGTGCTAGTCATTGATGCATTGCTGTCTGTGGAAGATGAGGTTGCTGTTGTTGTTGATGATGATGTCGGTGAGGATGAAGAGACGAACAGTAATAAGTACTGAATATATAGCTCATGTTCACAAAAGTTTCCGTTATTTAATAGGTATGGTATTTGATCCAACTTTAGACAGATTGGATTAAAACGAAAAAGGTTACATTAGAGTGGGTAGGTGTCGCCTGCCTGGATGGGGTCCTCGTGATCACTCAAACCGCTGGTTAGAGACGCTATCCGAGATGGCGGCGTGTCGCAGTCAATGGCGTACCTGCATCCATACCATTTCTAGTTCTTTCGCTTAGACTTCTATTAATTTTCAACCTTCTTAGTAACGTTTTCTTCTAGGATATTCCACGTCACTGTTGAGGTGAGCGGCAGCCCGAGCCACAGTACCTTTTGGTCAGGCTCATGGCTGATATGATGATGATGATGATATTAAAGAAAGATAGAAACCGATGAAACAAAGCTAAACGGAAGAACTAAAATTGTTGTGGATGCAGTCACGTTATTGGCTGCGTTACCTTACCATCCTGTAATGCACTTCTAGCCAACGTTTTGAATGATCACGCGAATCCCAACTGCACAAGCGACATCTATTTATTTTTCTCATCGGAACAGTTAGGCGAACGGCTGCTTCACTGATGCAATCATTCTATTTTATATGGACTGACCGGTGGAGACAACGATGGTCGCATGTCGCGTGTCGCTTTATATCTCCGTCACGAATGGGGCACGTTTCCCAAAGCACTTTGCATATGGGCGTTATATAGTCTTTCCTTCAACGACATTCCGAGGTTTTTTCGACGTCGCTTATGATTCAACTTGGAGAAATTAGCACGTGCTTTTGTTAACCCATCTTACACATAATCAGCCATATTAAAAGCTGATGAAATGGTGATACAGGAACATGCCAAACTCTCCACAGACTTAAGCTGACTGCCTATAGTAAAATACTTGGGAATGGGAATGCCCTAAGCCTGAGGCAGCATTTTGCGTTTTGAAGCTGTAAAGCATGTTCCATACAAATCAGCCGGTCAGTCACGTTGTTTGGCGTGGTGAACCTGTCGTCAACAGATGGGTTATGCAACCTAATGCCTTTCGCACAATCCATGTCGATCAAACTCAACTTCAAGGTTATTGGATTCTTCACACGCAACTCCCAAAATGTTTGCCTGTGTACCACTGTCGCCATCAACGTCACAAACAATCACTATCATCATAGACAACAACACATCACTAGTTTACACTGATGCTCAACTGCCACACAACCAGAGAGAGGAAAAAATAGACCCTCAATAGGAAGAGAAAAGAAAAATGAAAGGGACGGGAAAGGAAATAACTACCAAAATAGCTACGTCTATATTCAAACATACAACATCAAGGCGCCTACACCTTGCAAACAAACAACCGAGCTGTAAGTGAAAGTAAGGCGTCATCAGCAAGACAGCTTCCTTACGGCTTTCACTGTCTCGCGTCACCACGTGCATTCAATTCACAGAAAACTC
>LOND01000077.1:32099-50162 GCA_014220965.1 Paragonimus kellicotti
CTCAACCGGCTTGTGGCAATTGGTCAGTATAGCCTCCTGGGAAACGATTAATTTGAGCAGTTGTCAGTTGTTATCGGAAGAAGATAGACTAAATGCAACGATTTATATTTCAGTCGGCATGTAACGGATCGGGAATGTGATTCGAAGGACGTAATTTAAGGGATTTCTCCTTTTCTTCAAAAAGTACGGTCACCTGTTAGATGACGTGGCAAAAATAGGCAGTTATTTCGTCGGGGTTTGTTAATCATCGTGTTTACAATCCGTAAATTACATTTTTTTTGTTTACCCACAGTCAGCTTAAGTGAAACCTGTTGAAATTGTTTAGAAGAATGCACTGCTTTTGAGGGAACGAGCTTCCTGGTAGGCCCCAAACTAAAACAATGGTCTGATGGACAGCTTACTATCTTGGATCTAGGCGTGAACAGTATAGCGTAAAATTTAGTTCCTGTGAAGCATTTTCTTTTTCCGGGATTCGAATAGTGGCTAGTACTTTGGCACGAACTCCGATATACATTATATGTACGACTCACTTGACCACAGTTTCTCACCAGTCGTACAATAGTGCTGGTCAGCTTTTGAATCTCACACTGGGAACGTGAAGCACTTTGCGGAACCCTTTTTCATGGTACGCTGTTCACGTCCTGATTCCAAAGAATACACCATCTTAATCTGACTCCTGCAAACAGATTACGATCCGGCAGGTTACAGGAGAGCAAACGTTAAGCGTGCTATGGTCAATAAAGCTTTTGGTTGACACAGCTGCGTTGGAGCGCTTGCCTACTTTGACGTTGCTGACGAGGTATTTCCAACACATGTTGCTAACGCTGTTTGTGAATATGGTCGACTGCAGGCCCTTAGTGAGACCATACGGTGTGAATTGAGAAGACTTAACAGGCAAGCGGCAGCACCCCTTGTACGGTTGCGTTACATAAACAATCAAATTAACTTCACATTTTTGCCGTGAAACGTGGATGAAATGGCTTTCGACTGCCGTTGGTTCTGGCAATGGTTCATGAAGATTCCGAGTAAAAATAAGTACAGATATGTAGCGATGAAAAAGTGAGAGAGAAACAAACGGAACGAGTTGAGTTTCACAAATTAGAACAGTCAGTTTTGTGGATGCAAGCACTCCACTGATTGTGACCCACTGTCACCCAGGAGAGTTTTTCCAGCCAGTGATGCGAGTTGTCGCAAATTGCCCAACCAAATAGACTGCACCTACTAACGTTGCTCAATGGAACTATCAAGGATTTCGCAGTTCGTGACCGCGTCATTGACTGGCCGCCTTACGGTTCTTTCCACTCATCAGCAGCTATACGGAACATTGTGCGGTCCGGCGGACGCTCCGTCGGTATATGAAGTACATGACCCATCCAGCGAAGATCGCAGATTTTCACTACTTGCTGTCCGTCGCGAACTTGCATATTTCCGAACTACGTACCGACGGACTATTACGTTGCCCACAATGTCAGCCCCTTTGATACGAGCTAACTAGCGAAGACAACGTTGATCAAATACTGAGAGTACATATGCACCTTCTGAACAATTGGGCCAGGTCTTTGATCCACGGGGCAAAACTGAACACAGACGTATTATAAACGCGTCCTCCAGTTAACAAACACACGTCTTTTCGACGCCACAGAAGACGAAGATTGGTGAGTGCACTACATGGTTTCGCTATCCACGTAGACGCTTCGTCCGCAATACTATCGGCTGACGAGATGACACTAGTGATTTGACGAAGTGGTTGACAATATTCAGCAGCCTGTCAGCAATAACGAGGACAGGGTCAGTGCCCACTCAATCTTCTAATAACATAACACTTTGAAAGTGTAAAGTACATCCTCTACGGACTATCTGAATCACTTAACCCATTCAGCTCGGCTTACATGTTTTCTGCAAAAGACCTAAGTAAGACAGTGTCGTCCGCATGCTTAGTATTAGTCAGCATACTGTACAGTATTAACACCACTGAGATCCTCGTAATCATTGTGTATTCCAACAAGAACAATGTCTTGTCACAAAAGTTGAAAAGGAAGTGTAATTGGACACTCATGTCGAACACCATTTGACGTGAAGGAACTTCAATGTAGCTGCTCATAGTTGATCACTCTGCACTCAGAGAGGGCACACAACGCCTTCAACAAATTTGCATACTTCACTGAGAATCCCATGCAATGGAAACAGCTTCAGAGAGCGTGTCGAGCCACCGAGTCAAAAACGGTCTTCAGGTCCATCAATGCTACAACGGGAAACCTGCCTGGTCTTCACTTATCTGATTCTGTTTGTGTTTTCAGAAGCCGCAGAATTATGAAACCCAAGAGCAGCATGGATGCGACAGAGGCAAGAATGATAGCTGTGTTGTGGTCACATGATGTTCCGGCACCTTCCTTGAAAATGGGAGTGACTGTCGACAAACCCCAATCATGAGATTCCTCTTTAATTTCCCATATACTACGAAGGAATGTGGTCAGTTCAGACAGCAGTCTTTCACGATCATCTTGGAAAAGTGCTTGAGAAAGAAGTCTGGACCTGAAGCTTTATTACGTTTCAATTACTTGTGCTCCAAAGCCACATCAGTTTCCCACGGAAGATCGTCGGGAACGTCATAACCAATCGTAAAGTCTCCATCAGCCACAGTTGACTAGGCTGTGCCTCGCCAATGGAACTGTTCCCCAGTGTTGAACTCACCTATCAGTTTGTCGCGACAGGATGTAAATTCGTGAACCATCTTTTTCACATATAGCCTGAGTAACATCTTATCAGTACACCCACGAGTTAAGGAAAACAACACCCGGTCATTCCTTGTAAAAAAAACGTCTTACCAATCTCTTTGGCTTGCTTGGACAGATAATCCTCACGTTCCTTACACGGACATTTTGTAAGTTTGCACTTCATTTTACACAGGTGTTTATCGTATTCGGAATAATGGGGGATTGGTCAACGTTTGTTAATAAGTCCTGCAGAATCAACAGGTCTACTGCTACCGTATTTGCAGTGCTGTTTTGGGAAAAAACCATCGCAATAGGTTCCTACAGTTGTTGAGTTTTGCCGTGCGCCTGTTGGGGTCACTCCAATGTTGTAAACCGACAGCTTAACTGTGATTGCGTTTGATGAACGTTTCATGTACCCTCGATGCTCAATATCCAACTGAGTGCTTTATGTTTACGGGCAGATGATCTCTGCGTAAACAATAAAATGAAACGGGCACAACCAACGGCATCATCTGAGTCAAGGTGGTTACTCCAAAATGAACGGCAGTCTAATGAAATTCGCCACCGATAGCCGATGGCAATATGATCAGTTTATATGCATGGCTGGGTAGGACAGAGTAGTCTCCATCTGACACTGCCATAAGTTGTACTGAATTACGTTATTTGACATACAAAATCCGTGAGGCTCGCATAATTGAAATGACCGGTTGCCACTGTCGATGTGTCGCAAACAGACACCGAACATACCACACAACCGCTTCTCCTGTGGAGTTAGACGACTGAGTTTTGCTTTCCTACCACCAGTGAACACAATGATGTCCGAGCGTTTAGCTATATATACAGCCTTCCAAAGAAATACTTGGGTCATACCGAGTGACCCATCTTTGATATATTTGAGAAAAAAATCACAATTAATAATAGAGACAATCAGACTGACTCATTAGAACAGATAACCGTACATGGAGTGTAGGCAGTTTTACCGGGCTAATCTAACGTAAAACAGCGGGGGTAAAGATTATGGTAGAAACCATCGTTTTTTAAAGGGATATCTCAAACCATGTCTCGATGGTTATGGACATGTATCCAAATAACTAATGACTGTATATTAAAATAGTCTGCATACATCCGAATCAAAAGACTGGTGGCATCCTGAATTCCGGAATGAAACTTCAGCACAATCATATTTAACACTGTCTACGGTTGATTACACCCGTCTCTTTTATTGGTGCTATTCTCTTAACAACTGCTGCTTCGCTCAGAATTATCACATTGCATTCAGTAGTTGTTGACTGCACAGATATATACTGCACCATTGTGGGCGTTGTACTGTCAATGGTTCACAGTTATCATTACCACACAGCGCAATCTTAGTGAGAACTATACACCCTGACTTGGAAAACAAAAAACGAGGCAGGTTCAGATGTGATCCTTGAAAACGCTCATGTCTTAACTCAGCTATTACGAGACCAAGCTGTAAGTGAGATGAAGGCAAAATCCGAACAACCTGTTCCTTGAGGCTGTCTCTACTTCACGACAAATCAGTCAGACAGTTACAACCCTCATGCAATTGTCTACGGTTAGCCTCCATATCCTCTATTATCTTCAGTCAACAACTTTGTGATTCCAGTTGTTTCTATTCCTAGCTAACCTTTTCGTAGCTGCCTTACTTTCTCCCGGCCAAGGCAGCATTTGTCCACCTAACATCCTGCGCCGGTCGACTGTAGCATCGGCGGAACACAAGCTGTAGTCTACGACGTCTAAGTCCTAACAGGTGAACAGAAAAACTCGCCATCAAACATGCAAGTTAACATGAACACTGAGGTTAATGTATTATCCATCGTACGAGTGACGTTCAACCAGAACTGAATAAATCAATAATTTCTCAAGGTAGCCGATTCCATGTCGTCTACCGCTCATTATCAGCACGAAACATATGGATCTAACCCATTGTTAGTTGGTCAACTGATTAGTTGTTAGTACAGTTAGTTGAACGCAATTTCCACAACTACTTTAGCCTAGGGGACCAGAATTAAGTGATAACACTCGAAACGACTCTGTCTACTTGTGATCCGATTAAAATTTGGCTTCAAACTGAGATAGCTGCTGTCACTTCATTTCGTAGTGCATCTGAAGACGCGTATGCGTTCACTTGCAGTGGCTCACTAGACCATATCAGTCTATCAAATCGGAAGGTATTGTGCTGGTTGAAGCACCTAATAGAACGCGGCCTTTCTCAACGAAATGATCGGTACCAGGTAGACGATGTGAAAAGCTCTGATCCTGCTCGTGTCGATCGCCATCGACCAAATGTGCCAAATTTGATGAGTTGCTGCCCCTTATCTTCTCAGAGCGATGGCAAGCGATATGATATTCCTTCACTCTTTCGTACAAGTACCTGGCAGTGTCACCTATAATTACCGGATCAGAAAACCAGTCAAAGGAATAGAGCTAAAATGGGGCAGTCTTACTAGACGTTCTCTTTCAAATAGAGTGGTATCACTCGATTGAAATGAAACGTTATATATTGGTCAAGTACGAATTGCTGAACAGCCTACGTAAATGCAACCTCATCTCACTGGGCTAGCAGTGACAACAAAATGAACAGATGCGACCGAAAGGTTACAGAGTTCAAACACGCCAGGTTAATCAAAGAATTTGTCTCACCGAAGGTGTTCACGTTTATTCGGGGTGGCCATTGCAATTTTACAAATTACCAGTGTCCGAGAATCAAAGATGTTGCGGATTTATCTTGAATTACTGAGACACAATAGGAGTTGTGACGGTGTACGTAATGCGAAGGGGCTAAAACAAATTAGATGAAAGATCCATGTAGTGTCGTCAAGCGATTGCGCAAATAAAGAGAAGAGCAGACCCGTGTGCAAAAATCTCTATTGTGATGCAGTCACTTTCACCAATCTGAGCAATATGTAAAAATGATGCGAAAGCGTTGCCGTATAAATGTGAAGTATCGTTAGTTAGCAAAAGTTAATAAAAACTCTACAACTACAACATAACTTGCAGCATAACAGAGCTTGTCGATGGACTTAGATAACTGTCGTAATATCAGTCTGGCCGCTACGTCTCTTACGGAATGGAGTGCTAAGTAGACATTTTTCTTTTCAAAACCGTTCTCATAAGGTAATGAGTGTCTCTTTTGCATACTGTTGCTGAACTTCTCATGATAAACATTAAGTACTAAGAAACCGCTTTCTCTGTGTCCTCCGTACAAATCCCTTTTACGCTGTTTGTCAATAGTGGCACATAGCACATAGCGATCAATAAACAAGCATTGTCCATTGCATGGTTTATTCCTTACTACACTTCGTTCTGGTGATCATTCCGATTTGCTTGTCATTTCCACACGCATTTCCAGACATGATCTCATTGTCTGGCATTTCTAGCGTGAAAGCATGTTTGCGATAAGCATTTTAAAAATTGCTACTCTCTTCTGCGTCTTCCATACAATCAGTCACCCAGAAAATATTGTCTACAAACATTTGACGGCAGGTTACATTTTGATCCAGCTTGTTCTTTTCAAACGTGCTCACGAAGATGTCAGCAAACACTGGATCTAAACCAGGAGCCCATAGCAACCCAATCAACTTGAAGGTTTGGCTTAACGAAGTTTGAGGTTTCTTGTGCAAATCAACAGTAATTCACTGGCATACCAATCTCAATCTAAAGGTTTTCGGTGTGGCTGTACACAAATATCTTGGTCACCATATTTTACTCAACTGTACAAACCAAATATTGGGATTTACCGTACACGGTTTGTCTGCATGAAGTAACTATTACAAAGTTTCTCACAAAATGAAACTGAGTCAAACACTACATGCGTAAAATAGAAAATATCTGATTTTTTGTATCATTTCGGATTTGAAAATAGCACTGCTCATGTCATATTGAAGTAGTAGAAATAAGTTGCAGCAATCCACAAAATTGGAATGGGATAAGGGTGGAAGCGAAGAAACTGTTGAGGACTAATAATGTTGAGTATTATTACACAGGAGGTAGTGAAATAGTTGAAAACATATTTACGTGCTCTTGCCAGTAGTTCACTTTGTACTCAAAAACTGCAAATGACCGCAATTAAGAACAGTCCAGTAATAAATAGATGTAAGACAGGAGAAAATTGATTGAATCTAGCTGTTAGATGAAACGTATTCAGAGGCAGCCTTCTAATTTTATCAAAGCCAGCTCTATGAGTTAAATATTAAGTTAACTAAGGCCCGGATATCTACTGGAAATTTTTTAAATCATTGATGGAATGTGAACAGAAATCAGCGGAAAAAATGTATGGTGACGATAAGCCCTGCTGATGGAAAGCAAAAGATAAATACACTTCAAAATATTGAGGCTGAAGGAGTGAAAATCTAATCAGTTATTCGATTCTATAAGACCGTTCTGAAAGATTGAACAGAGGCGGTTACCTCATTTGAACTGTTGTTCGATATACCTATCTCCTGAATAGGTATACACAGCATAAAATGTGAAATGAGTATTCTAGGTTGACAAGCTTGAGAGTATCGAAAAAGCGAAAATAAGTTAAGAGATGAATGGGCGAAGTAAGCCAATCCGAAAATGAGAAACTCATAAGTTATGAACTGTGAGTCATGTACATCTTTCGCTGGAGACCTTAAGAAGGATTATAACAGTTCAACATGAGCAAGACGACTATCGTAGTTGCTCGATAGAATGCACTACGAAGAGCTACATCCTGTTATCCACACAGTCGGTATCGATTGAAAGCATCAGCCCACTTTTTGACGTTCATAAGTAATTCCTCTTGACAACACCGACGCTTTTGATAATACAGTATTTTGCGTCAGTCAGAAGTTTGTCTCAAGCGCTTACATACGTGAGTCTAGCTGTCATGTCTTTATCTGTCACCTGGTGTACCTATACCTCCGCATGATATAGTTACATGTGCTTGTGCTCAGAATGTACGAAACGTCCATCTGGAAGCCGAAAATCACTTCTGTTACTTCTATCATAATTTTCCTAAGTAATCCGTAGTGAACACTAAGAATACGTGATGCGGGTGGTCCCAACGGGTAAGCAAAGATGAAGTAAGGAAGCCGAACTTTGGTAGTGAGTATCAAGTGTATTCATTTCTCCAGTCTGTGGGTACACACGGACTTAGATAGGTGGGCCACACCTAGAGCGTCATCCAATGCCTGGATTGACTGGTGTAAGCTACGAGGTGGACAGATTATGATCTGGCGTAGCCAAATAAAGTCAGTTATTAGGGACTTATCGACTGTACATAGATTTCGTTCCCTGGGCTGGGGCCTTCACGACTCACAGAGTTAGTGGCTAAAGACATTAGACGAGATGGCTGCGAATTGGGATCAATGGTGTGAATGTCCTTGTTGTTTGAGCCACGGGTCAGCGAAGTAGGTGGAATTGATAGCACGGTGCAGTGAAAACCTTCAGGAAGCTGTCTCGCTGATGACACCTTACCTTCATTTACAGCCCGGTCCATTGTTTGTAGTCTGTTAGCATAGTCATTTTGAATGTTTAGAGAATGGACGTGGATTTTTACTAGTAAAGTCCCGTCTCTATCCTTTCTTTTTAAGCTTCGACTTGCTTGTGAGAGTTAAACGTCAGTGTGAACCACTGATGCATTGCTGTCTTTGGTGATTACGATTAATGGTATCAATATTCACGCGCTGTGGAGGCATCAGGCCACAAACAGCATTGAAGCAGAGTTTGCTTAGCAATCTGGGGAGAGTGGAATAAGCGTGGAATCACAAATTTAATAGGCTGTGACAAATGAATCGTTTCGTACTTGAGGAATCTATTAAATCATCCCGATTTACTCACTTTACCGAGCGACAATTAACGCTTGTGGTAGCTCACAGCACGAAGTAGTTGAAACTAGTTAAAAATCAATTGCATTTTGCTGACTGATGCTTATATTTGGTTTGAATCTATGAAATAAGTTAACGAATGAATTAATTTATCGAATGATTCCTTAAATCATACTGTGAGTGTCTTCTGCGTTCAACTGCTTTTTCTGTTGGACAAAGATATCTCGGCAAATGAATATTGATTCGGTTGACTTTCCCTGCTTGCCGTTTTTGTTCACCATTCTGTGGTCTTGCTTCTGGTCATATTGTCGTTTTCCAGAACAGTCGACTGCGTAGAAGGTGAGTGAACTTTCTGCCTGACCGGGCACGTGACCATTTTCTTTTTGGATCGATTTTGCTCGACCTCAACCGGCTTGTGGCAATTGGTCAGTATAGCCTCCTGGGAAACGATTAATTTGAGCAGTTGTCAATTGTTATCGGAAGAAGATAGACTAAATGCAACGATTTATATTTCAGTCGGCATGTAACGGATCGGGAATGTGATTCGAAGGACGTAATTTAAGGGATTTCTCCTTTTCTTCAAAAAGTACGGTCACCTGTTAGATGACGTGGCAAAAATAGGCAGTTATTTCGTCGGGGTTTGTTAATCATCGTGTTTACAATCCGTAAATTACATTTTTTTTTGTTTACCCACAGTCAGCTTAAGTGAAACCTGTTGAAAATTGTTTAGAAGAATGCACTGCTTTTGAGGGAACGAGCTTCCTGGTAGGCCCCAAACTAAAACAATGGTCTGATGGACAGCTTACTATCTTGGATCTAGGCGTGAACAGTATAGCGTAAAATTTAGTTCCTGTGAAGCATTTTCTTTTTCCGGGATTCGAATAGTGGCTAGTACTTTGGCACGAACTCCGATATACATTATATGTACGACTCACTTGACCACAGTTTCTCACCAGTCGTACAATAGTGCTGGTCAGCTTTTGAATCTCACACTGGGAACGTGAAGCACTTTGCGGAACCCTTTTTCATGGTACGCTGTTCACGTCCTGATTCCAAAGAATACACCATCTTAATCTGACTCCTGCAAACAGATTACGATCCGGCAGGTTACAGGAGAGCAAACGTTAAGCGTGCTATGGTCAATAAAGCTTTTGGTTGACACAGCTGCGTTGGAGCGCTTGCCTACTTTGACGTTGCTGACGAGGTATTTCCAACACATGTTGCTAACGCTGTTTGTGAATATGGTCGACTGCAGGCCCTTAGTGAGACCATACGGTGTGAATTGAGAAGACTTAACAGGCAAGCGGCAGCACCCCTTGTACGGTTGCGTTACATAAACAATCAAATTAACTTCACATTTTTGCCGTGAAACGTGGATGAAATGGCTTTCGACTGCCGTTGGTTCTGGCAATGGTTCATGAAGATTCCGAGTAAAAATAAGTACAGATATGTAGCGATGAAAAAGTGAGAGAGAAACAAACAGAACGAGTTGAGTTTCACAAATTAGAACAGTCAGTTTTGTGGATGCAAGCACTCCACTGATTGTGACCCACTGTCACCCAGGAGAGTTTTTCCAGCCAGTGATGCGAGTTGTCGCAAATTGCCCAACCAGATAGACTGCACCTACTAACGTTGCTCAATGGAACTATCAAGGATTTCGCAGTTCGTGACCGCGTCATTGACTGGCCGCCTTACGGTTCTTTCCACTCATCAGCAGCTATACGGAACATTGTGCGGTCCGGCGGACGCTCCGTCGGTATATGAAGTACATGACCCATCCAGCGAAGATCGCAGATTTTCACTACTTGCTGTCCGTCGCGAACTTGCATATTTCCGAACTACGTACCGACGGACTATTACGTTGCCCACAATGTCAGCCCCTTTGATACGAGCTAACTAGCGAAGACAACGTTGATCAAATACTGAGAGTACATATGCACCTTCTGAACAATTGGGCCAGGTCTTTGATCCACGGGGCAAAACTGAACACAGACGTATTATAAACGCGTCCTCCAGTTAACAAACACACGTCTTTTCGACGCCACAGAAGACGAAGATTGGTGAGTGCACTACATGGTTTCGCTATCCACGTAGACGCTTCGTCCGCAATACTATCGGCTGACGAGATGACACTAGTGATTTGACGAAGTGGTTGACAATATTCAGCAGCCTGTCAGCAATAACGAGGACAGGGTCAGTGCCCACTCAATCTTCTAATAACATAACACTTTGAAAGTGTAAAGTACATCCTCTACGGACTATCTGAATCACTTAACCCATTCAGCTCGGCTTACATGTTTTCTGCAAAAGACCTAAGTAAGACAGTGTCGTCCGCATGCTTAGTATTAGTCAGCATACTGTACAGTATTAACACCACTGAGATCCTCGTAATCATTGTGTATTCCAACAAGAACAATGTCTATCACAAAGTTGAAAAGGAAGTCCCAACGCCTCCACCGATTACCTACTGCCTTCTTTGATCCGTCTACGATGAACTTTATTTGGATGTTTTCACACTTAGTTATGTTTCATAGACTGACATTCAAGCTTGAGGAAGGTCAATAACAACGACCCCCAAAGAGCGTTTTCAACCTTTCCGAATACGCAATTCCATCTCTATAAGCTATTACATGAAAATAATATGAAACAATCAGTTCCCTTAAGAAGTTTGGACAAAACAGTTAAAATACGAAAACTGATAGTTACGAGCGCATTTCGTATCGATTCTTCAGCGCCCAATTTACAATACCATTCGTTGGTTTCTTTAATTTCTAACATTTCAGGGGATTGCTAAACAATAAGCGTGTTAAGATAGGTCACTAAGTCCATGGAATCGTCAGGTTCGTGTACAATGGTAACTGAACACATAGAGCTAACTTGAGACAATTGATTACGACCGCTTCAGCAAACCTCAGGAATCCTTGAATTGGAATGACGCAACAGGATTCTGAATGCACAAGCTGGATCGATAGCGTGACCAGTGATCAAGACGTGTCTAGCGACTGATGAAACTGGCTGTTTACGTGTTTCAGCAACATTGCCGTTCTCCGGTAACACGGAATTTCGCACCCATTTAGGCAAGTGTTCCTTCACTCTGGAGATCAGACATCTTTCGGTTCTGCCTATGTAACTTTCTCCGCAGTTACATGTAAATTGGTAAACGCAATGCGATGTGGCACCGATAGGCTGGTCTCCTTTGATTGAAGGCACTGGTAGCTTCTGGGTCCGAGAGAGTACACGGAGTTCAGCTGCATTAAATGTTCGTTTAAGTGAATTTCTCAGTCGACGCGTTGTTTGCCGCATGATGTGCCTACCCTTAAAGAGCAACTCTATGTAGAGCACTTTTTGTACAATTATCACCTCTTCGGATGGTGCTTTTTGTCTACTGTGCCTTTCTATGAACTTTTGAGGGTAACCATTTGACTGTAAGACGGAAGTGATAAAGTCTAGTTCCTCCGCAAGACTGTCGTGAGTACAGACTTGTCTTGCTCGTGTGAACAGCGTATTTTCGTTTACTTTAGGAAAATTATGCTGATTTCACCCGAAAACATTGAATTATATGCTTTCTTTGCGTTTCAATATGTTCTAGACTAAATACGTCTGCACATATTCCAGAGCATTAAAATATCTGCTCACTTCTTATTTCGCCTGACCCTATTTCAAATTAAAACTTGTGCAGACTCCACGTCCGTCATTTCACTTGTTTTAATGAAATTTTGTGCTAATTTTTAACTGCGTAAACATATTTCTACCCTTGTATCCCTTGGGGATGAACGAACTACCCCCACGGTACAGCAGCAACTCTTTATTCATAATGTACCGCTTGTTTCTAGTCTCTTTCTTTTAAAATATGGGGAGTATATAATAGTTGGGGGCTTACATTTCTGTAACATTTTTCTCTTCTCAGATGTTTTTTAGGATAGACTTGTAGATTTGATCAGCTGGTTTGTTTCTGATTTAATCAACCGTAATAAATCTAACTGTGCAGTTGCGTTGCTTTCTGTCTCCAAAGGGCCGAAGTTGTCATCTTATTTGTCTGTCTGAAATCTGCTTTTTACTAGTCACGAAATTATTTTTAGGTCCCGCTCTCTTTTAAAAACGTGTATATTAGTTTATCATCAAACTGGTCATTTTATATGCCAGTCATTTTAGTTAGGGTACAGTAGTTAGTTATATATCATACAGTTTTTTTCACATTCTTTTTCCTCTTAGTGGTTTTACTGTTTTCTCGTACATTCCTGACCAATCTTCTACACATTGTTGTTTGCTACTGAAAAAATCACTTCTGTTTTTGTGAAGTCTTTTTCTTGTCTCAGCATAATTTTAGCTTTCGCACATTTCCAAAAACTGTCATCGGAAAATAAGCTCTCATAAAACAATTCCATCTATCTCTGTCTTGCACGCTTATCAAATGGTCAAGCATACGTTTTTTTTATATATCTTCCCATTAGATTAACGGTTCTTTACGATGCAACTGATTTTGTCACTCAAGTTGGACGCTCAAACTTAATATTAACAGTTCACGTGCGGAACGCTCGTCTTGAGTTGACACGGCATAGCTTCATTACGACAATATTGAATCATTTTACAGCACCGGACGCAAACTGATTCACTGTTGACATCACGAAGTAAAAAATTTGGGAGTAATAATGTTGGGGAAAGTAGGAGAAACTTCACTGAAATTCTCTCCTTCTGCCGCAAGATTGGGACCTAGTTAGGCTTATTTCCACGTTCTCACTATCGAACGTCTTGCAATAAAATCCTCAAGTTCGAAACCAAGTTGAAAATACCACATGATGTAGCGGAAAGTCCTTCACCAAAGCAAGCCCTTTGTTGTCCAATTCGTACATTTCCACGCTACTCGTGCGCTCGAGTATGTGGGCCACAATTCCAGTCTACAGCGCAGCGCGTACCTCTAAGGCTACAGCAGTAGTCGCTGAAGTGGGACACCTCTAGCAAAAGAAAGGGATCTCTGCAAGGCTTAGGGGAAGTGTATATAGGACGACAGTAAGGGTTGTATTACTTTACAACAGCGAAACGTGGCCGCTCAGGATAGAGGACGTGAACCGTCTCCAGGTATTTGACCACCGATGTCTGCGTTCGATCGCTCGTATCGGGTGGCATCAGCGAGTAAGCAACGAAGAGGTTAGGAGGCGGGTACTTGGAAGTGGCTGCCAAGCGAGGTCTTACGTTCAATGCTTAAGTATACACGCAGTTAGATGGCTAGGCCATGTCCTAAAGATGCCAGTTAATCGTGTGCCACATCGACACTCTTTGCCAGTGCTGCGGTTAACTGGCGTAAGATGCGAGGTGGACGGATGATGAACGGCATAGTTGACTGGTATAGAGAAATGAAATCGTTCACGAAGGGGTTGGTCACTGTAGGTCGGGTTCGTCTCCCGGGCTGGGGCCCTCGCGACTCACAGAGTCGGTGGCTTGAGACGTTAGGTGAGATGGCGGCTAATCGAGCTCAACTGGCATTACAAGAGTGGAATATGAGAGTATCCATTGCAACTGAAAAAATGCATTCAAACATGTAAATTGCTATGATCTGATCATCGTAGTTGTTACCAATTCTTTGATTATGGAGCGGTTTCAGTTTCCAACTTTTTCCAATGCATACACATTATGTGTACCGTTCGTATGAGCGATTATCAAGCATGTAATCATCGTTTGTGGAGCGTAGGAAGCATAAGAACGAAATAGAACCAATCACGTCTGATTTCTGAATATTGCTATGGAGTTCCTTCGGAAATCAGTCGCCGTCGTCGCAGCTAAAATACTGCGAGTCACATTGCTGTCAAATCTAGCTCGAACCTGATCTTGAACGCATGTGATTCGATACACACTTGTGGTTCAAGTCAACCGAAAATGCAGCTTTTGCTTTCAGATAAAATTTCCATCCGGCTCCCTTTGAAAAAACAGTGCATGTTCCTGCAATAATCGGATTTTGAACTCCGGTCCACGGTCTTGTGAAATAATCATGTTACTCACTGTGTCACTGAGGTATTAATGGATACGATCAAACTAATGTATCCAAATGCTTAACCGTATTCAGTTATGAGGAGTCCGCAGACTTTCCGATCGCCTCCAAAGTAGACACAATAACTGACTTGTCGACTGTAATGGAAAACTTTGAAAAAAAGAGACCATTCACTCAAGGCTGAAGTGCAGCTTTCATTTGACCTGCTGGGCACCTTTTTGAATTACTGATAAGTAGTCGGAAATTAAGAAAGTGGTAATTGAACATTACTAACCCTTACTCGTAACCTTCGCATTCATATGGACTCATCATCCAACTTCCATCAAGAATTTGTAAGCAAGCCGAGTTCCTCTGGTGAAAATCGAGAATAACTTACCAGCAAACGTATCTGAACGTTTAGTCATGCTAATTCGATCGTACCCGAGTGAGGTCAGTGGTGCAGTGGTCAATCTAGTTGCATTGACAGAATGTGGGTCAGTGTCTAAATCTCAGTGACGACAAGTATACATATTGCTGATTATATCTAGCAAAAGCGAGATTGATGATTAGCGCTTCTTTTTGAAAAAAACATCAGATGAATTGTTTATCTCATCCTGAAAGCTGTAATCAAATATCGGGAGTGTGCGATTCATATCAACCAATTCACCGACTGCTTGTCAGACATAGCATGGGAAGAAAGCAAGGTATATATTGCGCAATTAATGTGGATAATTTCTTAACGTATTCCTTAAACATACCAATGGCAGCGGAAGTGTAGGGAATGAAATAGAAGCGCGTATTTCCAAGGCTAGGGCGGTGTTCGCTAATCTGAAACACCTATGGCGACAGAGAGGTATTTCTCTGAAGCTTAAGGGTCGCGTATATCAGACAACAGTGAGGGCTGTATTACTTTACGGCAGCGAAACCTGGCCGCTCAGGGTAGAGGACGTGAACCGTCTTCAGGTATTTGACCACCGATGTCTGCGTTCAATCGCTCGTATCGGGTGGCACCAGCGAGTAAGCAACGAGGAGGTTAGGAAGCGGGTGTTTGGCACTGATTGTCAAACGAGTTCTTTTGTTCAGTCGCTACATTTGCACAGACTTAGATGGTTAGGTCATGTACTAAGGATGCCAGCTAGTCGTTTGCCACACCGAGCACTGTTTGCCGACGCTGCGGCCGACTGGCGCAAGGTGCGAGGTGGACAGATGATGACCTGGCGTAGACAAATGAAATCGTTCACGAAGGGGTTGGTCACTGTAGGTCGGGTTCGTCTCCCGGGCTGGGGCCCTCGCGACTCACAGAGTCGGTGGCTTGAGACGTTAGGTGAGATGGCGGCTAATCGAGCTCAGTGGCGTGAATGTTGTCGTTGTTTGGCCGAGTTGTCTGTGAAGTGAGTGCACTTAATGATGCGGGGCAGTGAAAGCCGTAAGGAAGCTGTCTTGCTGATGACGCCTTACTTTCACTTACAGCTCGGTTGTTTGTTTGCAAGGTGTAGGCGCCTTGATGTTGTATGTTTGAATATAGACGTAGCTATTTTTAGTAGTTAGGTCCCTCCCCTTTCCCTTTTTTCCTCTTCTCTCTTCCTATATAGGTTTTTTTTCCTTCGTGGTTGTGTGGCAGTTAAGCATCAATGTGAACCACTGATGTATTGCTGTCTGTGATGATGATGATGATGACGAGTTCCTTATCTTGTTGACTGCTTTAACGCGCTTTTGCATAACTAAAATTAATTCGCTGGTTACTTTTTCAACCTTTACTGTCTCGGACCGTTTATACTGGACTCCAACGTGTTGTAAATTAATACTAAACACAAGAGCATGAGCGTCGTTGGTGAGACCGGCGGGATCTAGGTACCATATTTACAGAAGGTCTCAGTTTGTCTGATAATTCTTCTGTCGCAACGAAACCAACTGAAACGAAACTTGGAATGTTAACTCATCCCACGGCTTCATCTTTACGATCAAGCAATCAGGTTACACTGAGTGCGATGGCTAGGTCCTTTGCTGCGCATAGCTGTTAAGCGTCAACTGCGTCGGATATTATAGTATGTAATTTCCAACAGCTGAGTAAAACCGCGTAGTGGTCAAGCAATGACGTGATCGGGGAAGATGGAGACGCTTATTGTGCCACTGAACAAAGTGGACAGGTGTCGCCTGTCCAGTTGTGGTCCACACGATCACTCAAATTGCAGGTCAGAAAAGCTGCCCAATGTCTTTTGAGATACTTCACTTCACTGTTGCAGTGAGGGGCGATTCGGACCACGATACCTCCTGGAGAGTTCCATGGCCGTTATGAATGAACGATGATGATGCTCAACTCGCCAGTATGCCTTTATTTTGAGTTAAACATACCAGCTGCTTGACTATACACTCTGAGAGACATGCAACCGAGTTTAAAGACGCTGTACAAGCGTATAAGGCGCGTTTTAAAAAATTAACTCACGTTCTCAACTGGATCAAGTTTCATACAATGTCAACCCGTCAGATGTTATTTTATTCGAAACTATCAAATGGTAACTGATGTAGGCAATCTCTGATGCACAGTTTCAAGTTTAGGCTTAATCCTCCTCCTTGAGGTAACCCACTGAATCTGCAACATCAAATGAGTCGTACGAGGCGAAAACAACATTACTTTAAATTTAAGGTATATCCCACCTGGGACACTGAAAGGGATGAGTTGAATTTTCCGGATTACATTGTTGATGGATGGTACTAAGATGAAGTATTTTACGAATATTTACTATTAATGTTGTCTGTCCAGAGTGGTGATGTATTTCATGATGCACGGGAGTTTAATTCGTCTTCCACCAAAGTCATTGCCATCGTCAAAACGATTTCACAATGCATGCGTTGTTGATTTTTTGTTCAAGTATGTACGGTACTCGAGAGGCGACATCCAGTCAAGCGTAGGCATGGCGGATAAGATGTGGTCATGTGCAAATCGATTACGAAGAAGAGGATTAGCATTTAACAAACATCTGATCGGTCGCCATATTTTGGTCTGTGTCAATCAACGTGCGTGCGCCGCAGGTGTGTACCGAATCTAGTGAAATGGGAACTAGACGAATGGGCGATGTTCAACAAAAATCAAGCAGTCGATTGAGACTGGAAAGCAAGCAGTATTAACATTCACTCTGGTGGATGTCCATTCAGCCAGTACACGTGTACAAGTGCAATGTGTAGCAAGTGAAAGCTATGCATATTTTGTGTCAGGCTGGTGTTAGCCGGTCCAAACAGTGTAATTGGGCACCCTAGGATTTATGGGAATTGTGCAGCTATTAAACGGGAGTGATTACATTAGAGGGATACAAGGTGTGGGCACAAATATGTTACTCATTCTGACAGATCACCATCAGTGACGGTCGTTTGCCCTTGGTTGTACTTAGATCCTATTGTTACCCGCACGACAGTCGGCTATCAGAAGCACATAGGAGACGTAGTTGATTTAAAACAGCAACGGAGCAACCGCACAGTCTAAGAACCGTGGGTAGTGTTTGCATCACCGAAATAGTCATTCTAGTTTTCATCAGTAGACCCAGGATGGCTTAAATTATTCGGGTACTCAACATCCGGT